>JBCEWE010000105.1:142456-289956 GCA_039877035.1 Silurus lanzhouensis | reverse complement strand
GACAATCAGGAAGAGATGGTATGTCAAGAATGGAGTGAAAGATCTAAAGTAGCCTGCAAAGAGGCATCCTAATACTTTTCCTCTAATGGAATAATTGGATATGGATACCTTTTAATGCAGAATTTGTATTTTTGGCTTCATTAATAAAGCAGCAGCAGCAAAAGTCCATTGTGGTTATTTTTTTTTTTTGTTATTAATATCCTCCGTGCCTCTGGTTGGTACGGGGCCATGAATCGTTTGTCACCAGCCTGCAGCAGTCTTTTTTTTCTTCTCCTCTGCAGCAAATGGAACTGAGAACAGTAGCTTCCCTGTGGGGGAGAATGAAAAGATTTTTTTATTTTTTTAAACCGGAGGAAAAAAAAGGAAAAGATGACAAAATTAGTTTTTTCGACATTAATGTGGCTGTACATCTGCACGTTCTCATACGCCCTGACGTACCTACACAACATCTGTACATTTCAGCAGATAACAGACAAAAGTATTGGGACACCTCCCTTTTACAGTTGTAAACGATGAAGGGTCTTCCAGCAATATACGGGTTTTCGTCACAAGCTTGGAGATGCACAATTGTGTCGGACGTCTTTGTCCTTCACTTGAACTTGAATCCTGTTCTAGTGTGACACTGCTCATGTACACACAAAGCCAGCTCCATGAAGATATGGTTGTACATGGTTTGAAAGATGTAGAAGATTTTGAATGGCCTGCTCATAGAGCTCAAACTTTATTGGAAGGGATTGGAACTCTGATCGCACCCTAGACCTTCTCACACGATCCTACATCAGTACCTGACTTTACACACACCCTTGTCCCTGAATGAGCGCAAAATCTCCACAAGCAAAATCATCTTCTCAGAAGATTTAAGAGCACATTGTGGAATGAGATGTTCAAAAGGACATGGTCCGGTGCCCACAAACTTTACTGTGTAACCCGGTAAGGCTTGAAGGTGTTCTGAAAGAGTTCTTCTCCTCCATAAAATGAATCATTTTTAAAAATCGTACCCAGTTTCATGGTCTTCTCCGTATTTTGGGAGTTGTGGCACACAGCCCTGTTTGAGCGTAAGTGCATTTAGCACATTTGCAGTCGAGTTTGTCACTGAGCTCAGGTTTATGTGACAGGAACATCAGTGTTGGTAACACACTGTCCCACAAGCGGGGGTTTGCGGATTCATGAATGTGGCAGTCGTGCTGACAGGGCCGGCGGCGATAATTGGTGCCTTTCCCCATGCGGCGTGCGTCTTCCTCCGCCGCCACGCTGACCCAAACCTCCATCAAGGCGCAGACGCTGCCGTCCAGCCTCGAGCCCACGTCAAATCTTAAACCACTTTCCTAAGGGAAATAAAACAAATGAATTAGAAGCAAGGCACCGAAATCCAGTTACTAGATTTGAAGATAATTCGGGACAGTCTTTCTCGTTCCTGCTTTGTTATTAACCTGTATTTTGCTGCCTTGCAATTTCTGAATCTGGAGGAGTCCTAACGCTCAGGATGCACCGTTCTGTTCTCTGTCAGTGGTACGTATCGTCTCGGTGCAGCGAAAGTGTTCCCCGCAAATTGGTGTCAGGAAATAAAAGTCGGGTAGAATAAATACATGCAGCTCCAGAGCCTGAAGGCTGCTGTGCAGTGGTGTCACATTCTATAATTTCCTTAGTAAGAACTAATAAGAAATTCTTCAGCATGTTGGTACGAGGAACACGCTTTTTAACGATGACGGATCGAGATTCCAAGCTGCCGCGGCATCACGTTCACTTTGATTCTTGGTGATCATCAGCAGCAGGACCACAGCTTCGCATCTCGTTTGTGTTATTATTATTATTTTTTTTTCCTCCCGCTCTCATTGTTTTCATCGGCCCTTTTGGCAGGTGTCTGAGCTGCATCTTGCAGAAGGAACGTAGGCGAGATGATCGATGGTTCAATATTTACATTAAAGTCAGAAAATCTGTTTATGTAAAAGGTTTCATTACTTTCGCAGTACAAGTCCACACCAGACTGACGATCAGTGGGCGTTTTTTTTTTGTGCTCCTCGTTCGTTCCTCAATCCACAAACCTTTTATATTAATATTAAATATTTACTTTGCCCTGTTGGATGGGTGTGCGTCTGTGTACTTTACATTGACCCCCATCGCTCTCGCTCTGTGTTTTTCTAGGAGGATATGAACCTGAATGAAGATAAGAGAGCTCCACTCAGGGAGAAGGACCTGAGCATGAAGAGGGAGATGGTCCTTCAGTATATTGTTACAGCAGCCAAAACTGTAAGTCTTACACACACACACACACACACACACACACACACACACACAAAACTTTGCAGTAACAGTGTTTGTGTTATTAAAACTAGTGGATATCACCGATATTCAACTGTTTTTAAATGGATATTTTCTCCATTCTACTTTATTACAAGAATGGACAAATGAACATATAAAAAAATTGACAAAAAAACCCCAGTACTGAATCTTGAAAATGTGTTAAATAATAAATATGAATATATCAATTATATAAAAAAATATTGAGGAATATAAAAGTCATGCAATCGAACTGAAATCAAAAAGTACCACTCCAAATAAATAAAAACAACCAAGATGAATAAAAAGAAAGACACTTCAAACGAACAGCACGAGGTGTCAGTGATTTGCCTCTAGAGGCCGCTCTCGTACTGTGTAACACGACCCGGAAAAACTATCGGTATGGATTTTTGTCAATAGTTTCTGCGATCCTCTAATTAATACCACGCACTGCGAAAGAACTTCCTAAATGATTGTGATTTTTGTGTTGACCAGGTTACAGGTCTTTGGGTCACATGGGAATTTATAGCCGGGTACAAAGCGGTCAGCGGTCAATTTTGATGATTGATGGGAGAAAATGGTATTTTAGACATTTGCATAGGTTTCTGTAATCTGTGGAAAGAATCTGCTTGAACACCGACTTCATGGCAGTTTGGTTTGTGATAAATGACCTCAGGATTATTCGTTTGTTGCTTTTTCCTTCTACCCCTCGTCCCTCAACTTCATCGCTTTAAGTCATTGTGTTGACTTTTCATGACACCACATAAATAATTCATCATGGCAGATGTTTACAGTGGCAGTAATAACGGCTCCTTCTTTAAACCGGGATGAGATAAGCGTGTATTTTGGTAATGGCGCTCATGCGTAGCCCCAGAAATACTGCAGAACTTTTCTCGTTTTCACCCAGAAGTGTTTTTTTTTTCTTTCCCTTTTTGTTCATTCATCTCTAACAGAAATTCTCTCAAACAAATCGGGTCGTCAGACTCCCTCTGGCTCGACTGGGCCAAGAACTTCACCCTTTTTACCCCGACGCTTATGTTTAAAGCCGTTTCGCCTTTAATTGCACTCTATTGTCCCGCGGTAACGCCAAAGCTCGCCGCGTGCCTTCGCAATTAGGTAGACTAGCTCTCGGCAATTAGGTCGACCGCACCGAGAAATGATTGTGGAAAAGAAAAAAACCTCCGGGTCGCCCAGGATGTGGTGTTTCTCCGTTCTTTTAAAGTAAAAGCAGACCGATACGCCTCTGCGAGTTTTAATCTAGTATGCGAAACAAATCTGCTAGCCCCATCGCCGTACGAACGTACTCCATCGAGCAGAAAATCTCCACGCAGAACACGGAGCTAGACGAATTGCCGTATTTGTTATTTTTTTCCTGAAAGGAATTTTCCGATTTAACGCCCTCGTCACTCGCTCATGTGTTCATTTGTAGAAGTGAGAGAGAAAGAGAGAGAAATTTTAATTGGACTGGCATGCCATTAACTTCTCTGTAAATTCAATTATTTTTGGAGTCCTCTGAGATTTTTTCTTGTTTTTGGAGATCGTTCAATTTATGCCTGCGTCTTAATTGTTTGTCGAACTTTATCTCGCTTTGCGGTGCTTCAGGAGCGCCGAATTCCGCCCATAAACCCGGAAAGTTCTGATCGTTTTCGTTTATAAATAACGCAAGCTCTGCGTTGTTGTTCTTTGGATTACCTCGAATGACTTCCGACTTATGAAGCCTTATATAAGGGAGTCACTATGTTTAATGAGGGCACGAGTATCCTTGAAGCTGTATATTTTGTACCAAATTGAAAGCCTTTCATAGGATTAGAATTGCAAATAAACCTTTGGATTGCTTTAGTTTTTTTGTAAAAATGTAAAAAAAAACTGTATATATAAGAATTTAAGTGGATGTGCTTTAAATTATTTTAGAAAGTGACCAATAATTTGTGACTAATATTTGATATGTAGATAGATTTCACTAATATATGACGTATCAACACTATTGAGACGAGGCGTGTCCTGAGAGACACATAGAATACAGATTAACATGGCAGAGGTAGAGCCGTGTCTTCCTGCAGACACAAGGTCTGGTTTTATTTCACCTTATTCTTTGCCATGCTTTAGAAGTCAGAAGGCGCTTAAGTACATTGATTAAGTTTGAGAAAATCCATTCTCCTGCACATATCTGGAATTGTGGGTAGCTCCGCCCCCTTTTCAGTCCATCGTCTCTTTTTGCCTTCACATCTCCCCTTGTCCTTTGTTTGACATTCAGACCCGGTTGTTTACCCGCAGACTTGTGCTTAGAGCGAATAATTGCTTTACAATGAAGTCCTTCCTACTTGGACTGGTTCCCTGTTCTGGATGCTAATTGAAGCTATAGATTCTGGCATGGCATCCTCTTCTCTCTCTCTCTCTCTCTCTCTCTCTCTTTCTCTCTCTCTCTCTCTCTCTCTCTCTCTCTCTCTCTCTCTCTCTCTCTCTCTCTCTCTGATCATAAAGCTCACACATAATTACCATTGGTTTCACCTTGTAAGTGCTGCCGTTTGCACTTTATCACCCGGCAACTTTTTTTTTTGTTTCTCATTCCATGATGCATGTGAGTTTACAAGGTTCAACAAAACATAATTTCTACAAAACAGAAGCAACACTCTCTGTCCTGATTTAGTGTTCAGTATTTTGTGTGTCATGAGGAAGGATAAATATGCAGTGACGAAGGTTCAGGGACACAATTCTGACGAACAGTTGATTCACAGTGGGCCGGTCAGGACATCTAATGAGCGAACGCACACCAGGTGCACAAAGTCGCTCGGCCCGACCGCAGGCTATAACCGATCTGCTGATTAATCCATTAGTCAGCGTTGCTCGCCTCTACAGGAGAGCGCGCGCTCTGATTGGTTCCACACGCAGGAGTCCTGAACGTGGTTGTCATAATGCATGCAGTACTTGATATAATAAGAGAAGATTCACAGTAAACTTTATGAAGGAGAAAAACGGGACCTGTAAAGAGGTTTTCTTTTCTCCTCCACCTTCCTGAAGTTGTTGGAGAAGTGAGGTCAGAGCTTTAAAGCAGACCTTCCAACCTACATAAACCACGAAGCTGGCTTTGTGCATGGAGTTTGATTCTAATCTGTACAACAACAGGGAGCTAATCATCTGACCATCCGATCCCAAATGACAAACTAAAAACGAACAAGCCTGGATTCTATTGTTTGGCCAAAAGTTTGTGGACACCTTATCATCTAACTTTCATCCGGTTCTTTCTTGCAAATTTGGAACTAAGCAGTCCAGACCTTGTTCCAGCACGGTCGGTGCTTCTGTGCATAACGCAAGCTCCATTAAAACAAAGTGTGTTAAGGTTTGAGAAGAACTCCAGCGTTCTGCCCACTTCAATCCCACGTACAGGATGAACTGAAACGCTGACCGAAACCCAGACCTCCTCACATCCTCAACCCGATGTCACTAATGCGGTTATACCTGAATGATCACAAATCCACATGTTCACACACCAACCTCTAGTGGAAAGACTGCAAGAGAGTGGGAGTTTATACTGTGTAAGGGGGAAACTATATAATATGAATTTCCTCAGTTCATGTTAAATGCTTGGGTGTCCACATACTTTTGGAAATACATGCCATGATTATGATAGTAATTTGTTTATGAGAAAACGTGTGTTTCATTGACTGTAAAACACACGCAAATGCATACAGGGTGTTCAGAATTTTTCTCTTTCTTCTTTGAACTTGGACCAATCTGAACATTTTATCATTCCGAATGAGATGAAAGCAAAGTGTCTGAGTTTTTATTCGACACGTCTTAATACATTGTCAGGTGTAAACACACTTCTCATCGACCCTCGGAGCACAAAAAACCCACCAGCATCTGAATCGCAACCTGCATTCCTGAATGTCCCCGAGTCCAGCTTTCAGAATATACAGCACACACTGAAGATTTTTGCCCTTCAGAACCTGCCGTGATGGCATCAGTCACACACGTTTCAACGTGATTTTTTTTTTTGTCTTCGGGTCGTACGGGTGACCAGCAAAAGATGTCGAAAATATGAATAACTTTAATGATTTTTATTATTTTTTTTTCATCCTACAATTGAGACTTAATGGTGAAGGTCAGATTAAAGACTGTATTCTTTTCTGGCCTCAATGAAAGGCGATCTTCAAGGCAGCCAGTGACATCTGAATATTGATGAATTTTGTGTAAAAACATCAGTTCGGCCTTGAGAATGATTCAGGATTTTTTTTGAGTAAAAAATAAAACACACACCGATGTGCACCGAGTAGGGGTGTAAGAAAATATCGATACGTGTAAGCATCGCGATATTTTGTTTGCCGATTCTGTATCGATTTTCACCACACAGAGATACATTTTTTTTTTCCCTCGTTTTTTTCCACAAATTTTCTTGTTCACACGTGTGACGTCGTAGTTCTTTTTTTTTTTTTTTTGCGTGCCTTGCCACGAACTAACAAAACACTTTCCTCTCGATGCGGTGCCACCAAAAACAAACGCCTTTGTGACTTAAAAGCAAAAAAGAAAAGCCAAACACAAGCCTTTTCTTATTCTCTAAACCTAATAAAGAAAAACTCTGATCCCTGTTTTTTTTTGCTAATAAACGACTTTATGCTTTATAAAAAAACAACACAAAAAAACCCCGAGCTCATCTGTAATCCTAGAGGAGCAAACGCGATCTCGGACTGAAGAGTCGTAAAGGCGTGCTGTTTGTCATTTTAGGCCCAGCACCAGAGCGTAAAATGTCAGTGGAGTCGGAGGATCTGAAGCGGCCCTCACAGCCAGCCATCACCACTAAAGAAATGAAAAAAACACAGCAGTTACCAGATTGGTGTGTGTGTGTGTATGTGTATTATTAGTCCAGGCTCAGTTCTGTTTCTCAGGGTTCTGAAAGACCCGGGGTCATCCCCGATCCCCGTCTTGATTCTTCTGAGCAGCACGACTCTGCCGGACAAGACCAAGCAATCAAAACCGCATTTACTCGTCTAAACCTTTACGCCACCTCGGCGCCGGCCGCCGTGCGCCAAACTAATTCGCTTCGGATGGGGGGGGAGGGTAAGATGTAAGATGTGACCAGCGAGAAACATGCGAAAGTTCAGCAGGGCTTCGTCTCCGTTATTGAGACTTCACATCACCGGATTCACAGACAGTAACGGTAACACGCTCGTCTCCCTTCAGACACGCTGTCCTTTTCCAGCTAGACATGCTGCACTAGATCCTCTCCAGTCCTCAAATTTCTCACCTTTATTTATTATTTGTAGC
This sequence comes from Silurus lanzhouensis, assembly GCA_039877035.1. NCBI lineage: Eukaryota > Metazoa > Chordata > Actinopteri > Siluriformes > Siluridae > Silurus > Silurus lanzhouensis. The sequence continues at coordinate 282,417 of JBCEWE010000105.1, read as the reverse complement.
GTTCTGCAGCTCCGAGGGTTCAGACTCGAGCTCTCGCGGTGTCGCTGTGTGAAAACTCTGGAGGGGATTTCTGACTTTTAATTGGGTTGTTTACGTGAAATGATTATGCAGTCATTAATAAGCGGGTATCCAGGTGAGAGCACTCGAATAGACTGTAAATTGAAGTGCGGGGAGCAGGGCAGGGATTTGATACAACTTTTGTAGCAAATAAAGTCCTTTATACACATCACATTTTTTTATATTGAGATTCTGTCGGGAGATTTTCCCCAAAGGCGCTTAAATACTGAGTTAATTATTTTTGTGATGGCATGTTAAATTAGATTTTCCTCTCTCGCTAGTTCTTCTTCTTTTTACTTCTGAGCATTTCTGAGAATGTTTGGGTTATAAGGAGGTGTTGGGTTATAAGGGTTATATATGTTTGGGTTATAAGGAAGTGTTGGGTTATAAGGGTTATATATGTTTGGGTTATAAGGAAGTGTTGGGTTATAAGGGTTATATATGTTTGGGTTATAAGGAAGTGTTGGGTTATAAGGGTTATATATGTTTGGGTTATAAGGAGGTGTTGGGTTATAAGGGTTTAATATATAAGGGTTATAAGGAGGTGTTTGAATGTGTTATGTGCATTTTTATTTATTTTTTTATTTTTTTAATTCCCATTCTACATTTAAACTCCATTTTCTCCTATAATAACCGCCACCCTTCTGGGAAGACGTTCCACTAGGTTTGTGGAGATTTGTGCTCATTCAGACACAAAGGCTTTCATTAAGTCTGATGTAGGTGACGTGAGGAGGTCTGGTTGCACATAGCGTTCACATTTATCCCAATAGGTTTTTAAGGTCAGTGCTATATAGCGGTCACTCAAGATCTTCCAACCCATATAAAGCATATCTTCATGGAGCTGGCTTTTTGCACAAGGGGCATCGTCATTCCGAAACACCTCTTAAATGACGGGAAATTTAATGATGCCACATCCAAATACACATCCAAGTTTGTGACGAACCAGTAAGGGCCTTGAGTAAGGGCCCAGCAGTGGAAGCTTGGAAGTGTTGGGATGTGACCTCACTCATGATCTTCTGCTCAAAAGTCCAACATATTAACTCCTACCACTTCCTTTTTGCTTTAGTACCAAGGTAGAGAGCCATTAATTAGTAGTATAATGTCTCTCCGAATGTGATCAGCCCTTTGATGGGAATCGGCTTCATTATCACACATCATTGGCTTCGACGTCGCAGGCAGGTCCCACGCCAACACTGTTGAAGTCTCTAGCAAGCTCAAGACTGCTTCCTTGTGTAACAGATCAAAAAAATGATAAGCACGATTCTTGTAGTGTTCGCATGCGAGATCAGATTAGAAGCTGATATTTAATGATATAAATAGAGTGATATTTAATAATACATAAATGGAGCGTGTAACGAATAAAGCACAATCTAGGATCAGAACTGCATCACGTCACGATGTTTTCCTCGAGCGTCAAGACATTGAACTAATTAAATCTTTATAAGGGGGCGCATTGGTGGGAGAGCATTACTCACTCGCTTGTTCACGCCTATAGACTTCTAATTCAAAGCGCTAAATGTCAGGATCGAGGCGTCTATGCATGATAAACACGTTTGTGCACGTATGCGACGCACGTTTTTTCAATCACGAGGTGGCGTCGAGAGAAAATTGGAGATAGAGATTAGTAGGACAACAGAAAAAAGGCGCAGTGGTCAGAAAGTGGACCGATTTAGGGATGTGGACGTACGCCGTATCTCGTATATGAAATTCTATATAACAATCAAATCTGTGTCAGTCATCTTTTTTCCTCCGCAAAGCTCAGTTTGTTGAAGTCTGGGTCAGAGCTTAGAGCCCAGGGTCTGCTCAGATACGCCCCCTCCTGGACCAGAGCGGGTTAAGGGTTAGAACCCAAGCATGTGGTTGTTGGTGCTTGGGCTTGAAACTCTGAGCTTTTGATTAGTAACCCAGAGCGTTTCAATTTCCCATCGTCCACCTGCTCTGAATCAACTGACCAACGAAGAAATCAAGGAGACGGAGTGCCCTCACTGAATGACGCGCTCGTGGCGTAAACAGTGTTAAAAGTTGCACGAAAGGGACACAAGACCACCCGAATAGATCGCATCCAGGTCCAGGAGTCTTTCGTTCCCATCGTCTGTGAGAGTTGCAGCCGTAACGTCTGCACACCTGCGAACGTTTAAACACTTCACTATGCTAATGCGAACGCCGCATTTATTATTCGTGCCATTCTTTATGCCCCCCCTCCCCCCACCCCAACACACACATACATAATTAGTGTGTGTGCTACGAGGCATCTTTGGCAGTCAGGGTGATCATTCATTTTCCCCGAGAAGTCTTTTGTAAATAATCCAATTTCTCAATTCAGAGAAAGGGTATTAAAGATATACACTTTTTAAATGTATATTTAATGTGTCTATATACAGAGAATGTTTTCAACACCTGTTTACCTCAAGTTTTGTCTTTTTTGCTTATATGTTACAGAGTAATTGAGTGTTTTTTCTCCTCCTGAACGATTTTCAAAGCGACACGTTTAAATAGCTCGGTGTTCCTTCGTAGCGAATGGGTGTCTTTTCTTTTTTTCTTTCTTTTTACATTTATTTCAGCTCTATCTATCCCCGCGGCTCGTAGGAGATAATTGCAGGATAAACGCGAACCTCAATGGCGTAAAAAGACTTTCTGAACACCCCGCGTATCTCGCGTTCGGTCGCATGCGACGAGCAGGATCTTAACCAGTTCAAAGCCCGCCTGTAATGCTCGCACCTTTTCACCGATTACTTCATTCGCTCCCTTCTTCAACTCCAAACGCACTCCAATTGATCAAAATTAAAGCTTCTAAAGGGTGTCTTTCCCTCTTTCTCTCTCTCGCGTCAAAAACGGCAGCTTTGTGCTGTTTTTCTTTTCTCCACTTCCTCACGTTGTGTCTCATGTAAGATCTCGGTAATTAGTGACCCGGAGCTCGAAAGGGTATAATTTTCCCCCTGCAGCCACCTCACAGCCCCGTGTGTAGTGGGAAAAGGGGCCACCTTTATTTCAGCACCTTCAGTGAATTCGTTCTTGTAATAATTACACATTAGGCCTGTTTATTACGGGTGGTACGATTCACCGATCCGCATCAGTGGTAACGATGTGGTGGATCGGATACAAGTGTGCATTTGTATTTTGCGATGCGACGTTTAACAAATTAGCATCGGTCAAAAAATGTATTTCTATATAATTATTGGAAGACTTTCATTATTTAGAAAGTGACCAATATTTAATATGACGATTGATTTGTTCTCGCTAATCCGTTTCTCGAGCTCGTTCTCTCAGCCGCTTCGTGAATTCGACGTATCGCAACACTCCGGAGAACGAGGCGTGTCCTGAGAGTCACATACGATACAGATTAACATGGCAGAGGTAGAGCTGCGTCTTCCTGCAGACACAACAGGGAAAGAACGTCTGGTTTTATTTCATCATTTTTTCTTTTATTTTTTAAAATTAGTAATCAAGTTTACTACTGATTATCCCATCGATTAATCCAGCAATCGAATAAGAAGTACTCTTTCTTTATCAAAGAGCAAAATATAAAAAAGGAAATGAGTCTCTTAAAATGAACAAGTGATTTTGTTTCCTTTTTTAGAAACATTTTTCTTGTAAAAATTGAGAACAGGAGTATCTGTGAAAACTGAACCAGTTTTGTGCGTTTAATTGCCGCATTACATCAAAATGCTAATACAAATATATACATAAATAAAAAAATTCTATTTTATATTTCGCGTAAAAAAAAAAAAAAAAAAAAAAAAGGTAAACACGCTGTACGGTGTTTTTCTTTGTTTTAGTTCCCAAACTTTGGAAACTTTTCATTTTCTTTGACATGAATCTTCTCCTCTCCCCATCGCTGTTTTCTCTCCGTTCCCTAATTTTTTATTCTGCTTGAATGATCAGCTGTACAGGTGTGCTTATTAAACACTTAACTAGCTTCTGGTGTGCGCAGCACCGCTTTTACCCAAAAATAATACATAGCACTGTCCGTTTAACAGCCTCTGTGTGTGTGTGGGTGTGTGTGTGTGTGTGTGTGACAGCTATCTAGCAGAGAGAGAGAGCAGAAGCAGAGATGTAGCATGTTTACAGCTTTGTGGATTACGCAGACAAAAAAAAGCTTTTCTTTGTGTAGAGAAACAAACTGATCGCTGTAGTGCGATTCTGGATGGGTCCAGAGGCGCAGGGCTGTGGTCAGGTAAGTTAGGTCTGGTAAGGTTTGGGCTGATCAAGAAAGGTCTGGTCAAGTACGGCTGAAAAATGGGACTGTACCTAGATCATCACTGGGCACCAAGCAGGCAGTGTCTCAGCCAATGTGCTGCAACTGTTCCACAGTGATAAAAAAAAAAGACTGCATTCCAATCAGAACATAAGCCTTTCACCCTCTGGGGAAAAAAAACAAAAATTCACCCGTCTTTAGTCCCCTTTTCTCATCATAAGCTCACGATGAGAGCTACAGAGGATCTCGCGCAGACGATTGACAAATAAATCCATCCGAGTTCTCAGTAACGGCAGCATTGCCTTTGCAATCTGTCCATTTTCTGTTCATGTTCGACCCAGACCCGTAGACCAGCTCGTCCAGCTGGACGTTCTCCCGAGCGAATGTAGGAACGGATCAAACCTGACACGGAAAAAAAAAAAAGAAACAACCTCGCACGTCTAGGCACAGGAGAGGAAAGTGGGAGACAACTGACGGTTTGTTAAACCGGGGCACATACATACGCATGCCGCACGGCCGCCCGACGAGCCGAGATCGTTTCTGACACGTCTACCGAGAACTCGGCTTCATCTTTCGACGCTCTGCTAACAAGAAGTGTGTAAGGCGCGAGGCACTCTCGTCTTTGCTGAAAGAATCGGGCCTTGCTTGAGTCACGGTGCACGGCCCCGGTGCACGTTCTTCTCATCATCCACGACTCCCTACAGGGCACTGATGGCCAGAACTTTTCACCCGATTCCATCTCGCTGTAGTGAGACCGAGTGCTCCCAGAGACATGGAAATGATGATGTAAAAAGACCAGCTAGCGGTCCTTTAGCAACACCGAGGACGAGGGAACGGAAAATGTAATCCAGTTAAGAGGGTTATTAACCCAAGGGGTGCAGCATTTTATACATTAATTCAATTTTTATTTGTAGAGCACTTTTAACAATGCACATCCTCTCAAAGCAGCTTTACAGAGAGAAAGAGGTTTATGTGTATGTGATTGGTGCCTATAAGTTTGTTGCTAATAAATGTAAATTAATCTATAATGAGTGACTCAGTGGCGACTGTGGCTAAGAAAAATAATCCCTGTGATGGCATAAGGAAGAAACCTTGATAGGAACCAGACTTAAAAGGTAACCAATTAGTGATGGGAAGATCTGATCATTGTAGTGACTCATTTTTTGTTTAGTTTTTTTGGCCGATCTTGAGTGTCCTGCTATACGCTGACGCTGACTGCACTCCAGGCCTCCTCACTTCCTTATACATTGTGGTTGAATGAGCACGAATATTCACTCCAAAATCTAGAGGAACATCCTCCCAGAAGAGTGGAGGTTACATGTGTGGTTACATGGTCACCAGTCTCAGGTGTCCACAAACGTTTGTACATTCGTGGTTGTGAATCCTTGTGTGTCGTTTCCACCCATAATTGTTTGCACGATAGGATGCCGATATGGTGAAAGCGCCCGTTCAGTGTGGTGCGTTTTTCTTCCCCTGCGTGTTACAATCCTGTAGAGAGAACGAGCTGCTCCGGCATTGATCTGTTGTTGTGTTTTTTTCCCCCACACGACGCACTAGAGCCGCTTTCCCTATTCCGCTCGCAGCATCCGAGACCACAATTAAAATGATTGATCATTGATTTTCTTAATCACTAATGGAGTAAAAACAAACACCTGGCCTTCAGCGAACGTACCCAGCACCGAAACAATGAATACTAAATAGCTCTTAATTGCGCATATCTTCAGGCGTTATCTGTTTACTGTCTTCTCTGTAAATCAGCCGATGGCTTCTGGTCTCCAGTATCAGAGACAGCAAACACATCCAGGATGATCTCATTGTGCTGAAAGGGATAACGGGTTCCTCTTTGTTGCTATGAATGGCAAGCGCTTTCGGCTAGTGTGTACACACACGAGCACTACGTGAGCTTCGGTAGTGAGAAGGACTGAGTGTGGAGGGAGATAAAAAAGATGTACAGTCCAGAACGGACACTTCGACTCGGCAATAGCGTCGGCCCTGTCGACAGACACATGGATTATATCAAGCCTTCTCAGCACTACGCACTCTGATGATAAGATTTTCTTGACGACCTGTTGCCATGGCAATGAGCACGATGTTGCTGTTGTGGTCAAAGCGTGTCAGGATGATGGTGGTAGGAGGATGAAGTGTCGAATCTTTTTTTTCCCCATATTATTTTCCAGAAACCATTCATTCAAAACCTGAATTCATTTCCAGAAACTACTTCAGGAAGGCTTGTGATTTCTTCTTCTAGCACTGCGCTGATGATCAATACTCAAATCTGATCTAGTGATTAGTGACTGGTTTTTGGGAACTACAGTGGACAGCGACTGAATTGTTGGGAATACCGGTGGTCGGTGACTGGTTTGTTGGGGATACTAATAGTCGGCGACTGGTTTGTTAAGAATACCGGTGATCAATGACTGGTTTGTTGGGAATACCGGAGGTCAGCGACTGGTTTGTTAGGAATACAGGAGGTCGGCGACTGTTTTTTTTTTTTTGGGAATACAGGAGGTCAGCGACTGGTTTGTTAGGAATACAGGAGGTCAGCGACTGTTTTTTTTGGGGAATACTGGAGGTCAGCGACTGGTTTGTTGGAACAGTGAGTGGTTTGTTGGGAATACTGGTGGTCAGCGACTGGTTTGTTGGAACAGCGACTGGTTTGTTGGGAAGACCGGTGGTCAGCGACTGGTTTGTAGGAACAGCGACTGGTTTGTTGGGAATACCGGTGGTCAGCGACTGGTTTGTAGGAACAGCGACTGGTTTGTTGGGAATACTGTTGGACAGCGACTGAATTGTTGGGAATACCGGTGGTCGGTGACTGGTTTGTTGGGGATACTAATAGTCAGCGACTGGTTTGTTAAGAATACCGTTGATCAATGACTGGTTTGTTGGGAATACCGGCGGTCAGCGACTGGTTTGTTGGGAATACCGGCGGTCAGCGACTGGTTTGTTGAGAATACCGGTGGTCAGCGACTGGTTTGTTGTGAATACCAGTGGTCAGCGACTGGTTTGTTGGGAATCCTGGTGTTCAGCGACTGGTTTGTTGGGAATCCTGGTGTTCAGCGACTGATTTGTTGGGAATCCTGGTGTTCAGCGACTGATTTGTTGGGAATACTGGTGTTCAGCGACTGATTTGTTGGGATACTGTTAACAAATTCAGTTCAATATAAAAAAAACTAAGAAAACGTATAATCATGAATACAGTGAAACTTTCTCATATGGAATATAACCCTTAAGAAAGGAGTCTCGGATATCAGCACAGGAGATTTTCCAACACATGGAACCTTTTGGACGGTTTGCTTGGTCATTTTTTGACGAGCAATAAAAGAAAAAAGAAAAAACGTATTAACTTATTAACACCGTGTTTATTGTTGTTCATTAATAACTTTCAGTTGTTTTTCATACAACCTGGTGAACCTCTATTTTCTTATTTATTTATTTATTTATTTATTTATTTATTTTTGGGGTAAATGCATTTTGATAAGATTTTAATTCTCCATGTGATTCTCTTTAATCCTGCACGGTACCTCTAGATGGTGCTGTATAGATACGGCTTGGCGTTTGATGCATCTCTGTGCTGCCGGCTTTTTCTGCACTGCAGTATTATCAGCACACGGACACCACTTCTGGTTAGGAGCTCAAGAGTTTCATGTACTAGTCTTTTTTTTTTTTTGGTTTTGTTTTTTTGCCCGATTCCTGTTATTCCGCTCGCACACACTTTACACCCAGACTTTTTGATGGTCTGCTCGGCTTCTCGCTCCGCTTTACATCCTTTCCTTCAGGGCCCCTGCCTCCTCGTTTACATGTTCCTGCACTCTGATCAGTGGAATATCTGAAGACCAGGGATGTGGAGGTATTCCTGTTTAATGATGAAGCATCATGCTTTGCAGTCAGCTCCCACTGTTTGCCGCAACTTAATAGAACGTAACGGAGTGAAAGGCTGTCGCATAACGACGTCCTATCAAAGACGGGTCTACCTTCATGACTGCTAATTCATTTTTTATTTATTATTATTTATATATAAAAAAAGGTGTTTCAATGCCAATGCAATAATGTAAACCACCAGTACCATTACGTTTATATTTCATTGTCTTTAATCCTAGAAAAAGAACAAATCTAGCAAAAAAAAAAAAAGACTAGGCATTTACATCATATGAACAAAAGTATTGGGACACCTGACTTTTCCAGCTCTACATGGTTCTTCTTCAAACTGTTCCCACAAATTCGGAGGCACACAATTTAAATGGACGTCTTCAGATGCGCCTGGGTGAAATTTTCCCTTTCACTTGAACTCTGAGACCCAAAACTGCTCAGCATGATGGGCACAAAACCAGCTCCTTGAAGATATGCTTTCCATGGTTTAGAAGATGTGGAAGATCTTGAGTGGCCTGAATTAGAACACTGACCGCACCCCCAGGCCTCCTCACCTCACCTACATCGGTACCCGACTTTACTAACTGGACGCATGAGCACAGATCTTTACATACACACTCCATAATCTAGAGGAAGATCTTCCCGGAAGAGTGGAGGCTGTTATAAGTAAATAGGGACTAAATGTGGAATGTTCGGAAAGCACGTGCCAATCCAGTGGTTAGGTGTCCACAAACTTTGTGTCCATGTCGTGTGAATACATGAATAGTTTAAAACGTTCTTGATATGTTTAGTCGAAAAGAATTTAATCCGAATATAAGGAAAAAATGATAAAGATAAAACTCTAGGAATTCTCTTTCTACTCGATTTGTTGATTTTAATTCCTTTTTCTTCCCCGAACCGGACGTGTGTAATTGAGCATAGATCACAGACAAATCCCGACGTGTGACACGACAAAAGACACACGGGTCCCTTATGGACGTTGATTAGTGGCGTCTCAAAATGGCGATTTAATACACACGATCGTGACGGTATAAGACGGAGAGAGAGAGAGAGAGTGTGTGTGTGTGTGATGAAGAAGTGGTTAGAGAAGAGAGAGGAATCCTCTTGTGGGCCCAAATCGTCGAGCCTGGAGCTCTTAATTATATCCGTAGGTTGAAAGGAAAGTCGCAGCACTCCTGTCCTCATTTGCATTATGCATTAAGGTTAGCCTTTATGTTGTTCAAGAGGGGCTGTTTTCAGCATCCCCTTTCCTTCAGCTCTTTCGCTTAATGTGGCCACTAAAGGCCTAAAATAGAGACGCCGCTGCCTACGTGGTCCGCGTCTCAATAACACACGCGGGTCTGACACTCGGGCGTTGTCGTCGCTCTTCGGAGTTTATATTTATCATAACCGAAAATAAATTTAACGAGCAGACGGAAGTAAGAAAGAAAAGTTCAAAAATCTCACTTTCACACGGTTTTTTTCCCCTCACTAAAAACACACCGCGTTTTCTGTTTTTTTTTTGTTTTGTTTTTTTGATTTCCATTAGCCCTGTGGAGATGCACTGTAATTGTGACTCAGTGCCGAAATGCTCCCATGCGGCTTTTCCACCAACAGATAACCAGCATGCGACGCCTGGGCCCAACCCACTACACAAATTCACCCGAACAAAAACAACACACACAAAAAAAAAACAGTACACCTGCTCAGCGTAAAATCGCTAGCTGCTCGAGTTTCGACGAATGACGCACAGAGAGTGTGGTGTTATGATACACAGGAAGTTGTGCACCAAGTGTTTATTCGGCTTGTGATGTTTTTTAGGGGAACTCCTGCTTGTTCATCTCGTCAGTTTTTCGCATGAGTTTAAGAAGCTATGGAGCTGAAATCCCGTTCCACATTTAGTTCTTATTTACTCTTATAATAATCTCCAATCTTCTGGGAAGATGTTTTACTCGATTTCTGTCGAACTCCATCGCAGCTCTAAAGCAGATCTTTATGCTTCAGCTTTGTGCACAGGAGCACGGTCATGCAGAAACAGGTTCGAGTCTCCTCCTTCTGGAAGGGAAAATATCATGCAACCGCATCCTAAGATTCAAATTGTGCGCCTTTGAGGAAGAACCTCATATGGCTGGAAAGTCAGGTGTCCCAATACTTTTGTCCATATCGTGTACAGTAGGTTCCATTGTCATTGTAATTATACCAAATTAGATTATGATTTTGGTTTAGTGGTAAGTGTTGGCTTGGGCCTTGATCTTTATAAAGATCCTGCATCACTAGACTGAAATGTGTGTGTGTGCGTCTTTTCAGCATCGAGCGCGTAATGATGATTTGGCTCATAATGTCTTGCATGAACCTGAGGGATTCCTCTGGTTTGTAAGAAGAGACCCGGGCACACAGCCATGTGTTTTGAGGACTTGACCACCCCTGTGTATGGTCCAATCAGTGCTCCCGTTAAAATTAATTTGATTTTTGAGGAGTTCCTGGTTAATTTGGTATTTGAAAGGCCCAGGAGAGATGTTTGGATTAAATGGGGATGCCTAATGAGCTGTGTTGGTCGTTTAGTAAATGATGTGATCTGTTTAAGCACAATGCAGCAAGTCCTAAATAAGCGGCCGCACGCGGAGCTCGATTTATACACCAGTGTGTTAGAGGTATCACTCACACACACACTGTGTAGATTAAGTACGTGTGGGCAATGTAAAAGCGACCTTCAATAGACTTAATGTCAGACCTAAGATATTCATCTGCCCTTCTGTCTGTCTGTCTGTCTGTCTGTCTGTCTGTCTGTCTGTCTGTCTGTCTGTCTGTCTGTCTGTCTGTCAGTCAGTCTGTCAGTCAGTCAGTATAACCTTCTGTCTGTCTATATGTTTATCTTTGTCTCTACCTATGTGTCTGTCTGTCTGTCTGTTTCTATCCTTCTGTTTGTTTGTCTGTGTTTATATTCGGTATCTTTATATCCATCCATCCATCCATCCATCCATCCATCCATCCATCCATCCATCCATCCATCCATCCATCCATCCATCCATCCATCCTTCCTTCCTTCCTTCCTTCCTTCCTTCCTTCCTTCCTTCCTTCCTTCCTTCCTTCCTTCCTTCCTTCCTTCCTTCCTTCCTTCTAATAACTTTTTAGAGGTCAATAGAGCCTTATTTGTTTGTTTGTTTGTAACAGACTTGTTTAGCTTAATGGTCACATTTAACATAATATACACTGTTTGCCTCAGCGATCTGTACATTGCTGAATATCCCCCCCCCCCCCCCCCCCCCCCAACCGTGAGTGTTCTGGTCCTCTGACTCCATCATCATGACATTTACACAGCCATGTAATGACGCGAACATCATACGAGCATCATTGAAGGCACGCACGTGTTTGCCTTTGAAAGACCAACATTGTGACATTCCGGCCGAGCGGTTCGTTAATTATGGCGACCAGAGGAAGCAGGAAGTCGGTTGATTGGACATTTTATGTTTTTGCCCTCTTTTACACCGGCTTCTGATTGGCCGGGAGAGGGACTGACATTTTGGGAGGCATCAGTGACCTGTCCTTTAAATGGCTGATCAATTCCCTAAGCATGTCTGACATTTGCTTACTAGCTGCTATTTTCCGCTTGCATGTAATTATAGGCAGCATTACAGAGCACAGGAGGAGAGGAGGGGAAGAAAATAAAAAAAAAAAGGGAGGGAGAGAGACAGATGCTTCGTTTTTAACCTTTGCTGTTTCATCATCTATGTAATATACAGCTCCCAAACAGGACACTGATTTAAATCCCGTGTAGAGCCCGGTGATGCGTCCTGCTGCCAGGGTCACATCCCTCTGGAGTTATGGACCGTCTCTGGATCGGCCCTCGGGCTGTGCTCGTATAATAATCGTGATCGGACAGCAGGGGTCACTCTCCCTCCTTCTATGAATTATACATCGATTCAGCCTTCTGTTCACTCGCACATACGCTGGCGATGGGCGGGAACGCGTGCCAAATTAGAATCCCAGATTACGATCTAACGATCGGGGGGGGGGTGCACTTTTTTATTTTTGAATGAGAGAGCTCACTGACTTGCTAGATGCTTATTGTTATTATTATTATTATTATTATTTTGAAACAAACGTTTGTCCGTAATTCAAACCTCGTTATCGAATGCGTGCCTTATGAGAACGCGATCTTCAAAGCGAAAACCTGGCAGTCATTATGCGGATAATACAAGCGTTACCTGAGGAGCTCTGCTTCAAGCTTTATTAATATCATAAGCAATTCCGAGCCGGCCTAATTGGCCTGTTGTCTGCTTGCGAGGGCTTAGCGCTAGCAGACAGCTCAGTCTGTAACCCAGGGCATGCCGCGGGTTGTTTACCCCACTACCTTTTGATTCCTGACACGAACCACGGCGAGCTTATCCGAGTTTCTGCTCTGTGCGCGTGAACATGAAGCCCTCCTGTTGCTCTTTTGGTGCAGCTAAGCAGCTCGGTTGTAAAGATCTGATTGGGATCTGAAGCTCAAATTCCTGGTTTGACATGCGGTTGTGGAAGAGGCCTCTGTTCTGTCCGATTCCAGTAATATAGATTCGGGCTTCATGTCGGCTGTATTTGTAATCCAGTTCACAAAGTTGTTGTTCTCTAGTAGGGAAGTCTCGAGGAAGACTTGAGCACAGGGGTGTGCAACCAAAACACAGTGTACCTACAGAGCACCCGGAGAATGTAGAAATGACACTTGCTGGTCATTATATTATTTCTTTCTTTCGTCAATCTTTTCACATGCCTCCTCATATCCTTTGTCGGCTGCTTTCAATCCGTAAATTAGTCCTACTTACAAAAATGTTTGCTTTTTAAAATTCTTCTTGGATCCTTTCTACAGGCGACACAATGCCTTTTTTCCCCCCGGAGTTAACTGATTCGCCTCGTGCGCCGTTCCATCATAGTCATCACTAGCTTGTGAAATATCCTCTCTGTTTAATCAACTGAAGGTGTTCTTCCAGAGTATTAGAAAAAAATTTCTTTTTGTCATGGTATTGATCACAGGTCTGATTTATCCCAGCCGTCTCAGGTGGTGAGGAAGCGCTATAGAGCTTCCAGAGTCTTTTCATAATATTCTTGCTGAATATTTTCCATCTGTCCCAAAATGCAATTAAATATTTTTTTGGTCGAGTCAGCGCCGTGTGTGTTCGTTGAAGCAATACAATTGTAAAATAGGTGGACACCCCCCACCCCCCCCGAATCTAACTCAGAATTGTCATTCAGAATTTCTGTGGGAAATGGGTGGGTTGGTCAGAATCTCTGTGGGAGCTTGTGTGATTGTTTATAATCTCCATGAAAGTTTGTGTGATTGGTCAGAATCTTTGTGAGATCTTGTGTGATTGTTTATAATCTCCATGAGATCTTGTGTGATTGTTTATAATCTCTATGAGAGCTTGTGTGATTGGTCAGAATCTCTCTGGTAGCTTGTGTGATTGATCAGAATGTCAATGAAAGTTGGAGGAATTGGTCTGAACTTCTGTGGGAAATAACGATTGGTCAGAATTCCTGTTAAAGTTGGTTGGATTGGTTAGAGACTGTAGGAAATGCTGTAATAGGTCAGACTTTCTATTGGAAATGAGGAGATTGGTGTAATCTGGTGGGGTTGGTCACACATTCTATGGGAATGGAGATGGGTATATTTTTCAAGGAACATGTGATCTGCACAAGTTCTCATGCCATCCTCTACTCATAGTTATGGCTTTCCTGCGTTCTATCGGTTTTAGTCAGACAGTCGATCTGAAATCGAATCTGATCAAAGATTCAGCATTTTCATTGAACAATAAAATGACTTCAAAGCAATTAAAGTAAATCATGACGATGACTGTGGTAGGATGTTGTACCGTGCATAGCACTTAATGCACATAACCCACTATCCAGTATCACCCAGATGATGATTGGATTATTTTTTTATTTTCTGAGAGTCTTTTTGAGAGTTTTCTTCCCTTTATTTTTCCCCCTTCAGCCACTGAGGATCTAAACCTTTTTGCTTTGCGGCAACATTCAACACATGATATTAAAACAGTTCAGCCATGTTTGTGTTTGTAAGACAGATTGTGAATTAGCAGGTGTCCAGCATGCAGGTGTGGGGGTGGGTTTGCTGAGTGCTGAAACCTCTTTCAAAGACCTGGTGAGCTTCATCACCTACTTAAAAGTGCCATTTTTTTTTTTTAACCAGGTCATTATTCGACCTCCACAGTTACAGTCAAGATGTCAGTGACATAACACCAGGAATATACAGTATGATATTCCTTTTAATATTGCCGAAAAACATTGACACGCCATCAACACCTACAACTTTACTCTGAACTTGTCTCCTCTCCGTCACCCACACACCGATCTATTATACATGCTGTGGGCTATGGTTAGGTTGCTGCTTATTCGGGGAATGACTGTCATAGAGCTCTATACTGGGATGATCCGAACGATACCCGAGAGCGCAAGGGGAACGCAAATGAAATTTTCAAAGTTATCTGGATTAGAATGCCGCGCCTCGAATTCCAAGCGTGGCTTGAAAGCCGAAAAAAACGTATTTCAGCGCTATTTAAACATGGCTTGTTTTATCCTCCAGCATACTCAGATCACCTGCTATCATCTGATAGAGGGAAAATAAACAGACGTAGTAGGGGAGGAGGTGGACCAAAAAACAGGGAGGGGGGCAAAGCAAATATTTGGTTTCCCGTTGTCACGAAAGCAGTCACTATGGTGACAAAGGAGTTCTGTGTTTGCTTAAAAAGGGAAGAGATGACCGAAGAAATGAGAAAGAGAGAGAGTGAGGGAGAGAGAGAGAGAGATTCAAGGGGAGTTATTATTTTGTTGGGAGCAGCTGCACCTCATGTACCTAGTGATTAAGACCTCAGTCTCCCATGGCGTAGGTGGTGGAAGAGATACTGCTTACAGGCCATGTGTATTATGCGAAAGGATGAAGCTGACCAGTCCTGTGGTGAAATGGCCTGCTTAGAACCAAAGCTCACCTTATTCTCGCTTCAAAGGGAGCACAATCGGCGGTAAAAGAAATAAAAGGTGAAAAAAAAACAACCTTTTCTTTTTAAGGCAGAAATTCAAAGAAACAGAAAATAATATTTTACCGTCCACGCCAATATTCTACCACGTCAGGGAGCTTTTGCACCATTTGGTCTGTTTTGCTGAGGCCCAATTAGATTAAAATTGATACTTCTTGTTTGGTTTGGTTTGATTCGGTTTCACACTGCGCATAATTAACCAAAACAAACCAGAGCACAAAAAAAAAAAAAATTGGCTGAGGGACATGCTCGTTAAACTCTTTTATTTGTCGGTCGGAAAATACACCAGTGTTTGTTTTGTATGCAGACGACGTCTCGTTTTCCGTCTGGAGAGTCGCTTTTCCGAAGCTTTTGAGTAGATTCCTAGCGTTTACTACAAACTCTGAGGGCTTTGGACAGTTTGGGTGAGTCTGTGCCCATGATCGCTTCAGATTCTTGTTTTTGACTGACAGGAACAGAACACGATGAGGTTCAGTTCGTTTCGAGATGCTTTTCTGCGCAGCCCGGTTGTAAAGAGGGTTTATTCGAGTTATTTCTGTATCTCTATAGAATTCTGTATATCCAGGCACATCAAACGGATCCACAACTTTTGATCTCTCTCATAACGAAAAGACGGAAAAACAAACAGAATTGTTGCTCACGGAATGTGTTTTTTGTTCTTCACATCATTTTGTCCTCGAGACACCGTTTTCTGAAAATGTACAGGGACAATAAACGGACATCTTTTTCAGTTAGAAAGCACTTCCACATACGATTACAACTCAAGATACTGGTTATAGAGGTCGTTCGATTGATCGGTTTTGGTAATTGATTGCTGAGAACGTATTCTAGAGGCGCACCAATGACGGCGCGTGCCGGTTACTTTTGCACGGTGCACGGAGAGCGCTTTATTATATTTATTCATTATTAAAATTCATTAGTGATTTAACGTATTCATTTTAGCGCATTTTTATGATTCAGTACACTTTTTTTTTATTGCGTGTATCTGTAATTAAAATAAGATTTTTATCTTGAATTATACATCTTTTTTTTCTACTTTTAAACCCAGTATCTATTTAAAAATGATCGATTGATTTATCGGTTATCGGCAAGAACGATCCAGCCAAGCTATCGGTCGACCTCTAACTAGTTATATGGGAAAAGTTTTTTAATTGCGTTTCCAGTATAAACAAAGTGAAGAACAGCACAGTTGTGGCAGTTTGTGAATGATAGGCGGAGCCAGAAGAAATGAACCTGTGCATCATTTCTATTAATGAGTGTGCGCTTTTGCCCTTCGCATCCTCCAGCTCTGCCCTTCATTCACAAACCGGCACTCGGCCATGTGTCCGTTCTTTTGTTTACCAGTCCAAATATCCAGAACATTTCAAAAGTCTTTCATTCTGACCTCACGGCTCAGTTTAGCACTTCACATCTACAAAAAAAAAAAAATTCTATGCCACCCTGAGGTTTCTGCAGTCTGGTTGATTCGGGTTAGAATCATTCCAGAGACCACCTCCGTCTTAGAGACGTTCTCGGTGAAGTCGTAAAGGACCAAACGCTGCATATATGAAAGCACCGTTCGCAAAAATGGTCCTTCAGTACATTTTGGCTTGCTGTTCAATCTGTAAGTCAAAGTACTCACCACTGCGACATGAAGAGGAGCGAAAAGCGTTTTTCTCGCGCGAGGGGGTTCGCGTTTTTCCTGCTCTTTCGCTTTCCCTCTCTCTCTCTCTCTCTCTAAGGTTGAAAGATCGGCCTTCTACACAAATCCCGCAAGAAATCCACCTCCTCCTCTTTGGGTTTTAGGGTCATTACAAAAAATAAAATCTGAAATCCTGCATCTACATTCAAAGCATCTGCTACATGCGTGTAACACATGATGTCGAACCACGTAGCCTGGGAGAAGAAGCTGCGCTTAAGGAATTGTAATTTGTCCCCGTAAAGCAGAAACAAAGTAATTTGTTCCTGGCCACTGCTTCTATAGATAAAGCAATCTTTTACAGCGCATCTGCTTGTACAAATCACGCATCATCACATTCCTCATTAGAGCGCAGGGTCCGTGAAGACCATAACGGCGGATCCGAGCTCGGCCTGTGTCCCACTCCGGTTTTTACATGCGTGTTCGGCTTATATAGGCCCGACGCTTTATTCCCAGCATGGGGAAAAGGAAAACATTCTATTGTGCTGATCAGTCAGGAAGTCTGCAGTTTGGTCGACTCAACAAGGTCTTAAATGATTTTTATTTTATTTTTTTTACCTGCGTGTTTGACCAATTTCTATTAAATTTTTTTTATTTATGTGTAAACATAATTATAGCAACATTACCGTAGTTACATTCTCCTTATGAGTAATTTGAAAAGCCATCTGGATAAGGAATGTATTTTTAGTGGACATGGTATAAATAAAGTGGCCAACACGGTGTAAATAAATGTCAAAGAAATCCTCCAGTTGAATATCTTTGCAGAAGATCCTCCTGGCATGTATTCTTTGGCGTTAGAATTTCATACCGCTAATGACATCATGCGTTTTGGCAATTTTACGCCAGTTGGACGGCAGAAGTGTTGGCTTTATTTTTATGGCTTGCTCAGTAGCTCCTGGTTCCACAACGTCAACTGACTGTATGAGTCAGTTGTATTGTTTTTTTAAGATTTATAATCACACACTATCACTCAAATGACGATGGGTTCCCCTTTGTGTCTGGTTCCTCTCTAGGTTTCCTCCTCATACCATCTCAGAGTGTCCTTCTTGCAGCAGTCGCCCCAGGCTTCATCATCAGGGATTAATACACATCATTCACTTATATTAAAATGTTTTTGTTCTACAATTCTGACGTTCTGTAAAGCTGCAGTGTGAAAATGTCCACTGGGAAAAGCGCCCCAGAAATAAACCTCTTAATTCAGACCGTTCTTCCCGTTCATTTTCATGTCTTTGTCGCGAACGCTGGAATAAATTACTTACTTTTATAAATGTTATAAAAAAAAAAACAGGAGATCCTCCGATCCATTGCTTGTTTCCTTCTTGTTGGTTTATAACCACCAACCGGCTTGCATACAGAGCCTCCATTCTTACTTACACTCTCCAGAGTTTAGCAGGTGGTGCACCAGTAATAATGGTCCGTAGGGAAACACGGTGCTTGTTTTAGCCCTTTATTTATATATATATTCTAATTGATCTTCATTGTTTTGATCTGTCCTGAAGGCAATGCGACTTCTCTGCACTTTTCATCCGTATCCACAGTCAATTCCAGGCTGATGATTAATGGTGTAACCACACAGCATATGGTTTGGTGAAAATAATTAAATGTTGGAGAGCGAAGATTTGAATTTGGGACAATGGAAAGTCGTGTACGGACACGGTGTTGTGTGATAAAATGGCAAGTTTAGATCATAAAAAGGGATGACAGGTGACTGACTAATCGTATAACTCCTCTCTCTCTCTCTCTCTCTCTCTCTCTCTCTCTCTCTCTCTCTCTCTTTTTATATATATCTCTCTTTTAGGGCAGTCTGAAGAGCAGCCATCAGATATCTCCTCAAGAGTTTCTCAGTGAACTGAAAAGTGGGGCGACTGATGAGAGGCTGTTTGCCTGCCTAGATTCTCTCAGAGTCTCTCTCACCAGCAATCCAGTCAGGTGTGGGCACACACACACACACACACACACACACACACACACACACACACACACACACACACACACACTCAAACCTGCCATACTCTCCTGCCATCTTGCTTTAGACTGTTTGTGTTATTCAGTGGTTTGATAATTCAGAACGTGTACGTACTTTCTCTCTCTCTCTCTCACACACACAAACACACTTCCCTTTCAACCTTTTCTCTGCCCCACCTTTTTCGACATTTGGCTAATATCTAACTCCAGTGCCGAGTTCTACGGGCGTTAGTTTGCAGCCGCACTTCACGCTGTGAAAAATTAATATGTAGCGCAGATGGGTGCGACGCTGGAGTCTCTCTCCCCTACCTCATAATTGTTTGATGTCGATCACGACAGGCTCTCCTGCTGTTTGCCCAACATTCGTACCACAAACATGAACCAAGCTCCTCCATGAGGTGGGGTGATTAATACAGAAATAATTAGAGCTTTTGCGGCGACTCAAACTACCTTAAACGAAAACTTGCTTTCAAGATGCAATTTGCACAGAAGGAGGTCTGATAGGTGTGGGCTTCGGGGGAACAAAGAAAGAATAAGTTACCAAAAAAAAAACCCTTTCACCACAAAAAAAACCAACCAACCAACCAAACCCCCCCCCCCCCCCCATTTACATTTTTTTTTTTTTTAATTCCTCAGGGTCTGTTCTGTAGTGTTTCTTTTGAACTTCGTTTCTCCTGTATTCATTAAAAAAAAACTAATTCATTACAAACTATTAAAAAAATGTCTCCTACAAATAAAACAATACCAAATGGGATTTTTTTTCCCGCCATGTGAAAGCAGGGTTGATCATCTTTGTGCTCCTCACAATTTTCTTTGTCAAACAAGGTTTTTCAGCAACTTTGATCACAGAAATCCATTAGGCACGGCGGTTGCGTGTGCACCGTGCGTTTGTATGGATAAAATTATCACCTTCATTTGAAGTTCATTTGCCCGACCGCGCTAAACACCGTGGGCAATTTATTTTATTTTTCTAGCCGGCCAGCATCGGTCATCTTTAGAACAGGATGAAGGAGTCAAGCTGCTTTCATCCTCTCTGCATCCGTGATTGGAGTAATTCATGGAATGTCATGATTTCTATTAGCACTCCGTTCGCTGTTTGGACACGTCCTTTTTTTTTTTCTTCTTCAGTGCGAACAACAATCAGCGTGCAAGGCCGGCCCCCTTTTAAAGATCAGCTATTACTCCTAGTTTGTGCGCCTCCCTGTTTTCTTCCACTCACAAGGTTAAAAAACTTCACGGAAAGCAGTTCAGCAATCCAATCTCGCTTTTAGCATGCGCCGTCCGGCTTCTAGTGCCACTACAGCTACGCGAAGCTGGCTCTGCTCTTTTGATTAATCCACTTTATTTCTGTCCCGTCTGCTGATTAAAGTCCGCAGTGTCCTAGAGACAGAGTTCATTTAGTTCGCTTGCTTGTTATTCATCTCACAGCGACGACGCCCAGCTCGAAATGCTGCCACTGTTGACTCAGTCGCAGAAAAAATCTCTCTGAACATGAATGCATGTATATATGGGTGTGTGTGTGTGTGTGTGTGTGTGTGTGTGTGTGTGTGTGTGTGTGTGAGAGAGAGAAAGAGATTGTGTGTAGTGTTTCTTTAGGGGGGGTTGTACTTAATTGGAGCAATTTTCCAGCCTTTGCATGTGTCTCTTAGCTTTCAGATTTAAAAAAAAAATGTTTAAAATATAGTAAATCTTTAGAGGGAAACTTCTTGGACTATTCATACAGCAACCGTGTCCAAATTCTGCAGCCAGTTTTAGCTTATGATCTGGAGAGACAGACGGCAAGGAGCTGTGTGTTGTGCCTTTTGAACTTTTTGATCCACTGTGTGTAAAATTAACTAAATTATATAGATAGATAGAAACAGACAGACAGACAGATAGGTAGCGAGACATGCACAGACAGACAGATATAGACAGACAGAGGTAGTTAGATAGATAGGTAGACAGACAGACAGACAGATAGACAGGTAGATAGATAGACAGACAGAGATAGATAGATATATAGACAGACAGACAGACAGACAGACAGACAGACTTCACTATGTGGACACATGTCTCCTTCATTTGAGGACATTTGGCACAAAACTGAAGACACAATCAATAGAATCCATCTGAATGGTGTAACATTTAGAATTTTTGTTCCTTGAAACTACTGTAAGAGGCCAAAAGCTGTTCCAGTATGACGGTGATCTTGTCCACAATGTGATCTTCATGAAGGCATGATTACAGCTTTGGGGTAAATTAAATAAATACAGTACAGGCGTGCGGGTCCGGTCATACTTTTAGCCTTAAAGTAAATGTATCTCAGTATTATGTATAACTATGTATTTTAGTTATTTGGTCTTCTTCTTCCTCAACCAGCATGATTTAGTTTGACTATTGAGATCTAATCCTGTTCTCTTCGAAAGTCTCATCCTCAGGTCCTCCCTCCAGCGGCCAAACAACAATCAGTTTTGTAGACTTTTCTGGCCACAAGCTTCATGACGGTTTGAAATCTGACCGTCTGTCCTCATTCCATCGTCCGCTTTTCAAAGCAACACATTTCCATCAACTGAAATATACATCAAGAAATCCTTTAGTTCTGTTGAAGCTGAGAAAATGAGTCACGTTTTCTGACGGCAGTAGTGGAAGCGTATGTAACATCTGCCACGTCAGTGTTTCTGTGAAAGTTCTCTTCCACATGATTTTTTTTAGCCTGGCTCGAGAGATTAAAAGATACGAAATGCAGTTATTAATCAAATGTTAAATTCTGTCCAATGAATCTTCCAAATATGCAAATGCACGTAGACATCTTAGATCTCTCTCTCTCTCTCTCTCTCTCTCTCTCTCTCTCTCTCTCTCTCTCTCTTTCCCTTTTTCTCGCTCTCCTTCCCCTTTTCTCTCTCTCTCTCTTTCACACACACATTGTGTTTGCATGAGAAGTGACCTACAGGCCAGATTTGTCATTAGTGCCTAAGTTCAAAAGCAAAGCCATATTCGATGCAAGATCATTAATACGCAAAAGAGAAAGGAGAAGAAGAAGAAGAAAAAGAAAGATCTCACCTTTTCATTCGGAACATATACTTTCATTATGACGAAGCCTTCACCCTTAACACTTCTTGTGCATCCAGAAAGAAAAAGGCTGCCTATTCTACATTTTCCTCCAGGGCCCCAAACACACACACACACACACACACACACACACACACACACACACACGGGCATAATACTAGCCCCTTCCGCCCCTCATGCAGAAGGTATGCATTTGATGTTTTATTTATTTTTTCTTTGGATGCCAGATAAATCTTCTTCTCTGACTCGGGTTCCACCTCGTGACACGTGTCTTATAAACTTTAATCTCTCCCATGTCCCAATTTAAAAATGTTGACAGCCCTGACAGGAAGAATATAAAACCTCGTCAACGTCAAACCACGCGTTTAACCGCCCGCCGGCCGAGGTGACGATCGTAGCATCTGATGCCGAGTTTTTATTTCTCTTCTCATTTCAAACTTCAAACGCCTCACGATGTTTCGCGGAGTCGTGAAGTTCGCACTGGAATTTTACACCTTACGGGAAAACGTTTTTTTTTTCTCTCAGCAATATGTGGTTCTTCGCCTGTTATGAACACAAACTTAGCGGGAGACACGACGTTTCTGGATGAAGCTCACTTGAACTTGGAAATGTGCTCCAGCTTTATTTTTCTATTATGGGTTGGAAGATCTTGAGCGACCTGCTGTGGAGCTCTGTGCTCAACTCCACTGAACACCTTCAGGATGACTGTGAACGCTGACTGCAGCCCAGGTCTCCTCACTTCCTCCTACATCAGGACCAGACTTTACTAACTGGCTGAATGAGTCCACAATCACACTCCATAATCTGGTGGAACATCATCTGAGAAGAATGAAGGAGAGTAATTCTTTTTTTTTTTTTTGTTCTGTTTCTCTTTACTTTTTCTGTTTTATTTTATTCTGTTCTTTTCCTTTTTTTTTCCTTTTCTCTTCTTCTCTTTGCTTTTCTGTACTGTTTTTTCTTCTTTCTTTCCTCTTTTCTTTTTCCTTTTTTTCTGTTCTGTTCTGTTTCTTTCTTTCCTCTTTTATTTTTTCTTTTCCTTCTTTCTTTCTTTCTTTCTTTCTTTCTTTCTTTCTTTTGTTCTTTTTTCTAAATCTTTTCCTTTTTTCAGATAATTCTATTTTCTTTTTTCCCTTTTTTTCTTTTCAATTCTTTTCTTTTTATTTCTTTCTTCTTTTCTTTTTATTTCTTTCTTCTTTTCTTTTTCCTTTTTTTCTTTTATTTTTTTAATTTTTTTTTTTATAAGGCTTTTTCACACATACAGTACACACTTCACATTTACCCACTTGATCTCTCTCTCTCTCTCTCTCTCTCTCTCTCTCTCTCTCTCTCTAGTTGCATGTCCTTAGTCAGAGGGCGTTTTGGCATTGGACCATGGCCAATGTGCAGAAGAGTCGTAATTTATTCCTGTATTCCTCTTTTCCACACGGGCGAAGTGTCTGATTGGTCTAGTGAGTGATGTTTCTAATACCTGCCCATGTTACCATGAGTGACATTGATTTCTCACTGACGCCTTGGTCTTTTCATCTCCTTCTCTCTCTCTCTCTCTCTTTTTTAATATACGAGTTCAGTAGTTCATCCTCAATCACTGAGCGGAATGCTAAATGGTTTTGAAACGACACCTGTTCAGATTTGGCTTCATCGCGCTCCACTGGTCATGACTGGTTAAATATTGAATATGTTGCACCTAATGAGGAATGGGCCCAAATGCATGGACTTGATGATGACCTTTTCTTCAATCGTTCACTCCTTCCCCTAGATTAGAGCACCATCTCGTCTTCAGAATGGCTTTTCAATGAGACCAGACCTCTCACCTCTCGCTCTATGAAACAAATTGGGTGAAGAAACAATCTCAGCGGCGAGTATCGGAGCACCGCGATCGCGCCTGCAACATTAGAATCGAATTTCCCCCCCAGACGGGAATTCACGTTCACGCCATTGTTTTCCTACCAGTTAGAATGGTATAAGATTCCCATTAGATGCATGGGATGTGGTCATTCGCATCATCGTTGTTCGATTTCCGTGCATCATCTTCCCAAAGCACTACAATTAAAATCTGAGACTGTTTGCCACCATATCGCTAAATTAGCAAGAGGACTCGATTTTCAGTCGTTTCGTCTCAGTCAGAAAGCGAAAGGAAAGAAACTCGGTCTCTGGGCATTGTAGAGAAATGGTCTCCTTGAGCAGTCCAGAACAAGAAAGCCATTAACATGTGCAGAAGTCCAGAACAAGCCAGCCATTCTCACATTCTTTTTTTTTTTTTTTTTTCCTCTTTCTACCACACTCGTTCTCCCCCCCTTTCCTTTTTTCCTCCCACACTCTCGCGCTGAGCATTCTTCCTCATTTTCCCCTTTTACCTTGGTATCAGATGTGCTCTGTCCTGCCGAGTATGACGGAATGTAAAGTGGGTAATTTTCCCAGAGCCCAATAAAACTCGTTGTGCTCCTGACAAAGAAAGAGAGCCGTCTACACAAATGTGTTTTGATTGTCGGCGTCATTGTTGTTTTTGTTGTTTTTTTTCGGTCGTCATCTCCTCCTTTCCTCTATACTTTAACGCTATCGTTTATTTTTTCTTTCTTTTTCGAAAGCTTATTCTCCCGCGTACGTGCGACAGGGCCGAGTTCGCGCGGCAGGCGACCCACTCCAACCCGTTTGAATACATTTGGCTATGAATAGAGTGTTATACGGGGTGTCGTTGTATTTAGCATGACGGTGTTTAAGCTTCGCGCGACAACATTCTCTGTACGTCTGGCACCTCTGCTGCGTTCGAACGCCAGCCCGAGGACCCGCCTGCTTTTGTTTGTCTCTTCGCTAGTCGGGTGTTTATCGAGAGCATATCTGACTTGTTAGAAGGTGAGCGTTAATTGCTAATCAGTGTCAAACAACGAGGTGTCGCGATGCGCGTTATGACGAGGGTAGCGTTCGCGCTTTACAACCATTTTCACATTCGATTCCGGATTCATTCGGGGTCGTAACAAGCACTGGGTTGTTTTCATGCGTTCCTTTGCACAATATGGACATCGCTATTGTAATAGGGATGAGTTTTCTTTAGGCCATGTGCAGTTCTTCAAACTGGAACCACACATCTAGAGAATGGTGGCATGTGGTAGCATGAGATTTTTCCTTCACTTGAGCTAGAAGATTCGAAGCTGTTCCAGCATGACAAGGCCCCTGTGCACAAAGCTCCAGCTCCATGAAGATATGAGTTGGTAGATGTTTAATGTGGTCTGCTACAGTACTCTAATATTACCTGACTTTACTAACACCCATGTGGCTGAAAGAACACAAATATCCAAAAAAACTAATCTAGTGGAACATCATCTCAGAAAGACTCGATATGGAACCGGGATGCTCAGAAAGCCTATATAAATCTGAGAACCAGGTGCCCACACACTTTTGTCCACTTGGTGCATCTTCTGTAATCACCTCATCACAATCAGACTCGTGTGCTCCAGATGGACGCAAGTGATTGTTCTTCAACGTGGCTTTTCGTCTAAAAATACGGTTAGAAACGCTGAAGATTCTAAATGAGCCAGATTTCCAGGAGGGTGTAATAATCATGATCCCAACTGATCCTACTAATATTATTGTTCGTTTCCTGATTTCTGCCGACATCTGAAGAGAACTCCAGTACTCAAGCATGCTGAACCTTTTCTGCCCCTTCAGGGTCATTTCTATATTATTCCACAAGAACAGATTAAATCTGTAATTGTGACATTTATTCCGCTCGGCTTTACTTCCAAAGACTAAAACCGAAGGAAAAATCGATGCTCCAGCAGACTACAATAGAGCAGAGCACACCTGGCATCACCGCTGTGTTTGAGGAGATCATTCAACTCGTAATTTCTCATTTCCAGGCTGTAAAAGCCACAGGATGCCCAAGTCACCTTTTTCAACTTCAGCCTTTTCAACCCCAAATCCCTTTTCCTGGCCATGGAGTGACGGCGATTCAAGATGGCTGTGAACGATACAGCAGTTTATTGGTTTTAGTCACGTTGTATTAAGTTTATTGGGTTTGGATCAGCTTACGTCCAGCCAAAGTTCTTGTAGGGTTCCTACATACGCATTTCAGGAAAATGTATTTGAATAAATTCCAGGTCTGGAATAGTTTCCACACCGAAACGTCTTAAGAACGGTCACGTCCCTGCTTCGAAAATGTGTTTTCAAATAAAAACGTATTAGTGTGGACATGGCTGAACTTTTTTTTTCTCTTGATGGATTTTATTTGAACGATCCTTCTGTTGCTGTAGGATTGAAGGGTTACAGTTTAAAAAATGAGGCACAGTAGCTACAACCCTCCCGCAAATATTTGCCGACATAGTAGCATACATCGGAGATTGTAACGCATACGTCAATATTTCAGATGTTAAATACGGTCCTAAAAATCTTTCGGGAATTCTGCATATTAGAGTCTGTATAAGTGTGGAATTTTGAATCATCAACGTTAGAGCCACCAACATGCTTGTTGCTCAGCTAAACGCCATAGATGTTTGCATGCTGTTTTTTCCAGGGCAAAAAAAAAAAAGTTGCATAAATGTTTGACGGTTGCTATAGTAACCAGTAGCATCTCAGACCCGAAATGCGCCACTCATGGCAGCTCTGATGATGTAATAATAATAATCTGTCGCATATACTGTATATCGAACAAATCTGATGGGATTTTAAACAGATTTATGATCCGTAAACTACGAGACGAATCGATCCAGACGGGGTTCAGGTTCACGACGAGGTCAAATGTCTGCAATAGATATTTTATTTGTGCCTTCTTCCTGTTTGGGTAATATTTTCAGACTAATTATTAACAAGAAGGACGAGACTTTTCAGCAGGTGAGGCGTCTCTGCCGAAACCACTGCTGCCAAGTTGGACATTTTACGCCCCCATTTCAGATCCTACAGCCGGTTCCGAGTGGATCTCTGTGGCGTTTCAGAAACTCCTGCTCTGTGAGCTGCTGTGGCTGTGGACGAGATGAAACGGAGTCAGTGGTGCTGCTTTGGCGTCGAATGTCTGAGAGCCTGTCACTCTCAATAGCGCTTACTGTCCCTTTGGGTTTTCCCTCCAGAGACCAGCTGCCCATGTTCTGCCCCCAGGGGGGTCCTGCCTGCACCTACATGCTGCCTTTCGCACTCCGTCAAACTAACTCACTCTCTCTCTCTTTCTCTCTCTCGCTTTTTTTTTAAATATGTATCTCTTCTCAACACTCTTCTGGTGCCTAAAAAATGAAGAAGGAAATGAAAAAAAGAGAAGAAAAACAGTCTCTGCATTAGATTTTTCTTTTTTTGGCTTTCTTAATTATTTTTTTTTTTTTTACCCTATGTGGATACGAGCTGCAACTAACGATTATTTTAATAATCGATTCATCGGACGATTACTTTTTTTTTTTTTTTTTTTTTTTGTTTAATCGGATTGAAAAATGCAAAAGCCACACTTTGGACTATAGACTTTTCGATTTCGATGTCACATGCTCATGAAGACGGTGCAACGAAACTACATTCAATCCCCAGTACCTAAGATTTGTATTAGATGACTAGAGGAAATGTTTGTTGGAGTCTGTGTTGATGGTGCAAATGTGAACAAAAGCCATGGGAGAAAACCATTTGCTAAAAAATGGTAGATTCATATTTTTATTGGGAATATTGAGAATGATTCAAACCGAAAGTGTTCAGTTGCATTGTTCATGCATTTCATGTAAAAAAAAAAAAAAAAGACTAGCCGATGATGACTAAAGCTACATCGACCCCAGGCCTCCGTACCTCAACTATAGGCTCACACAAATTTCCACAATCTTCCCAGAAGAGTGGATATTATTCTAAATGAAAATGGCGACTACAGTTGGAACGGGAGGTTCAAGAAGTGCGCATACTTATATTAAGGTGACCACAAATTTAACATTAATATTCAACACGCTTGCCGACATTAACAACCTCGGTGACTGGTGATAAACCGATAACTCGTAAATAACGACATTTTATACTACAGCATAGCGGAATTGTCTAATCAAGGACCATTTCCCTGTAACAGCGGCTCGGACCGTAATTCCGTCCGAACGAAATTGATGTTTATAATAACGTGCTCGTTACGGTGCTTTATCGTTCCTATAGTGACAAATCGAACTTGTGTGGTGGACAGTCCACGTAATCTAAAGGCTAATATTAAACCGAGAGAGCGTTTAACAAAGAGAAATGTGTACGAGACAGAGGGTAAGTCTTCAGGGAGACTCTTCAGGACTTTCCAGTTCCTTAGTCACATGACAAGTTGAGTCTTTTTGGTCTTATTAACTTAGAGAGCAAAAGAAAAAAAAAAAATAGAAGCTGGGGAAGGAGGTATGGTTTATAGCTGCCTTTGATACAACCGATAACAGGAAGGAGCTCGCCTCCTGGACGTTTAACACGTTTATAAACAGTCCGTCACGGGACGTGTAATCATTCAGGTACAAGAGCATTAGTGACATCAGGTGCTGACGTTGCAGAGGTGATAAGGTCTGGGGTTCAGACGGTTTTCTAGGTTATTTCTAAGGTGTTCAATGTGGTTGGAGGAGGTTGGGCAAGTTTTTCCATTCCGGTTCAACACCAACATCATGATGAAGGGACAGTGTTTGGGCTTCTTATTTAAATTAAAAGGAAATATGGAAGCATACAGAGCTACAGCTATACACATTCTATACACCTGTGTGCTTCAGGACAGATGGAAGTGATGGTCATGTTTTTTGACCAATGAGCAAGCAACATCTTGAGAAGAAACGAAGAAACCAGAGCAGGTTCCAGACTTGCCATCCTCCTGGTGTTCAAGAGTCAAGGGGTTATGATGTAATGGTTATGCCTCAACAGCTGTACGGTGGCAAGTCAGACACAATCGAGTTTGTTAAACAGATGTTCCAATTACGTCCTCGTTCATTGAAATCAAGTGAGATTGCTCAATAAAGAAAGAATGCGCCTCAGATCTTTCCAATTCATGCACGTCCAGTACCATACTAGTTTTCTTTCATAAGTTTACTGACGGGTCTCACCCTCTCTGAAACTTCCTGTGCGCACCATACGGGGCCGAGACATCAGTGCACAAAGCCTAATTGTATTACCCCATTGTGATAAATGGAACTGACAAGCAGGTGGAAATTGTTTTTCTTTTGATATTATATTAAACCTGACCTTCAGGTTTAAGGCTTCAGATTTGTTATTTTGGCAGAACATAATAGCATGTGTTGGAACAAACTCAATATGCTATTCAGGGAGAGCTTAAGCTCTGACTTTGTGACACGGCAGGAATACAAACCCCGCTCAGGCCGCCCGGTCTGCCTCTCCACTTCTTTCCACCACCTTTCCTATTCATTATCTATGACAAGGGCTCGATTCTACCCACGTTCCAGAATTTCCCTTCATTTCCACGGAGGCCCGAGGGCGAGACACCGAGAGCCGATATCAGATGCGACTTTGTTATTCGCGTTTTTTTTGTTGTTGTTGTTTATTTGTTTGTAACATTCAGATGAACAAATCGTATCATCAGACGTCCCAATCTGCGGAGCTTCTAGCATTAATTGGTCTTGTATCTGATTAAGGCGAGCCTGGCAGTTTTCACCGGAGCCGTTGCCAAGTTGTCAGAGCTCGCAATTAAAGCCGTAGAGCACTTTGAGATGGGCGAGAGTGCTCGAGTGAAGAGGAGGAAATAGAAGGCCAGCGAGATGGCCGAATTTAAGACACTGTGGGTGCTACTGCGACACGAACGTCGACTATAGTTTGAAAAGAAAGCAAAGGAAAAGAGGAGTGGTAGTGTAGCTCAGGCCTTGGAGACTTGAGTGAAAATGAGTAGGCGTCGGTGGGCCATCAAACCGAGTTTTCCCAATTGTGCAGAACAGCGACTCAGTCTGATGATATTCATTCCCAAGAGCCGCACGAACTCCCACGACTACCGCTTGCAATTTATATCTGTTAATTGTGATCACAACTGAACAATCAGGACAAAATAACGTGCGAATCGGAGTTTCACGTGGTGGAAATGTCATTTGTGGTAGCTAGCGTAGATGCAATGAATATATATATTTATTTTGGTCCATAAAAAGCAAATTGTGCACCTCAAATTAAAAGCAGTTTGTATTCGGCGGCTGTTCAATTGGCTGTTATAATAACCTCAATTCTTCTGGGAAGATGTTCCACAAGTTCTTGGAGTGTGTGTTAGTGGAGATTTGTGCTCATTTAGCCAGTTAGTAAAGTCGGGTCCTGATGTAGGAGGAAGTGAGGAGGCCTGGGGTGCAATCAGTGTTCACATTCATCCCAAAGGTGTTCGATAGGGTTCATACAGAAGCGGCTATTGAGAAACGTGCGCCGTGGGAAAACCAATCCCACGACTTGCCGTGACACGTTGTGAAGCTACTTTGGCACATGAAGTACATCACCAGTACGTGCCAGTCGTTTTTCATTCTCACTTATCACGTGCACCGAAGCCAATTATATGCAGGCACGTATTACACGTGTGAGAACCACATTTTTAAGTATTTTGTTTATGTCCAGGTCAAATAGAAATAAAATGAGTCATTCTGCTCTATAGCAGGCCACTCAAGATCCTCCAAATCACATGTTCATGGTCTTATAAAGAGAGAATTTCATGCTATCGCATCCAAAGACAATTGTGTTCCTTCAAGTTTGTGCTCCCATATTTTATGAAACACATGTGGCTGGAAAAGTCAGGTGTCCTATTACTTTTTCCTTCCCATATAGTGTATAGTATACGTATATATTCTGCTGCTGGTAGAACGAAGTGCGAAAACAAATGCATTGTTCAGACATGACTCGTGCCGGGATTCGGCTGCAGTTAGTACAAGTCCCAGACAAAGTGATTGATTTGGTTTGTGCTTGCTCATACGGCTAACATAATGCACAGTGTCAAGCTCATGCCGAGGAGCTAATTCCTTCTCTCGCAGCTTTCTTCTGCGCACCGATACGCTTCATGAAGGTCTTCTGTTTTTTTGGCACAAATAGATGCGTCTTAGTTATGTATAAATAAGTCTGTATGACTTGGTGCTTATGATCAGACGGTTACCTCACTCCCAGCCTTTCCCCAAAATTTAAATGCCATCTATCTGTTCAAGTTCTTTACTCATGTCATGACTTGCGCTTCAGCTCTTCAAATCATTTCCCGTTTTCTTTCTCTGAAATAATTCCACTGTGATCTCCATTTCTCCACATGACTGTCCTGAAACCTCCCTGGCTGTCTAATCCATGGTACCTTTCCTGATTTCTGTCCTTGTCCATGGTCCTGATGCCTCAGCGGAGCTTCCCTATGAATGAACTTTACAATTGTTACATATCGTTTCCCCCAAAATTTTCCTTAATTACTCCATCTTTACTATTTATTCCTTCCAAAGACAAGTCATAAGGGGACGTGACATTTAGTAAGAGACGTTCGCTTTCAACAAACAAAAACAGGACAAGATAGATAGATCTTTTTTCTCACAGGGAGAAAACGCTCTACTGCATTTTTTTATTTTTTTTTATTTTCCCTACGACTACAAAAGCAACACTGTAACGTACTTTCCTTGTAAGCGGTCATTTTATTGGGACGGCGCCATTTTCCACAACATGCGAACCAGCTTGCTGTGATAAGTGATGTAAATTTTCCTCCACGAAACAACACAACCGTGTTCGCAGCGGTCTGTGGATTTAACAAGCGCGCATGCCTGCATGGTGACTGATCGAAAGTAAGTAAAAGAAGCACCGTTTTTTTTCTGATGCTGTGAGCGTCCACGTCGCTTTGACATCAAGTCGTGGATTTTAAAAGGACCTCTGAGTTGAGAGCAATACTCCAAGTGGTAGCTCAGTTATACACTTTACGGACAAATGTTTATGGACCCCTGAATGAAAGCTTCGTATATGTTTTTAAAACATTCCATTCCTGTTATAATAACCTCCACCGTCTTAGGGGGATGTTCCACTAGATTATGGAGTGCACGTTTGGAGTTCAGGTACTGATGTAGGAGGAAGTGAGGAGGCCGGGGGGGGGCAGTCAGTGTTCTAATTAATCCTGAAGGAGTACGGTAGGGTCGAGGTCAGCGCTCTATAGCAGGATTTAGAATAATCACCTATATACAACTGAGTAGTTGAGGATTAAGGGCCTGGCTGAAGTGTCAGTTTGGTAGTGGTGGGATTTGGACCTTCAAATCAGTAGTCCAACATCTCACTGAGCTACCACTTCAGCCCGGTCCATCATGACAAAGCCAGCTCCAAGAAGATATGCTTTACTCAGGTTGAAGGATGTGGAAGTTCTTGACTTCTAAAGCTTATTGAATGATTTGGAATGCTGACTGCACCCCAGACCTCCTCACCTCACCTACATCTGTACCAGACGTTGCGACTGAATATGCACAAATCTCTCCAAGCACAATCTAAGAACACCTAGTGGAACATCTTCCCAGAAGAGTGGAGGTTATTACAACAGCGAATGAGGACTAAATGTGGAATTGGTTACTCAAAAAGCACAATCCAATCTTATAGTCAGGTGTCCACAAAAAAAAAAAAAACACATCCAGCTATTGTGGTTTTAAAGACTTGCAGTAAAACGGCTCTTCTGTAATAGTTTACAGAATACGGGATATCAAACTATTAAGGTTTTAAAGGGTAACACCTTTAAATAGAAATTTGTGTGAATTTGTGTGTGTGTGTGTCCCATACAGGCGACTTCAGTGTGTATATTGTTCCTCAGGCTTTTCCCCAGGCACGCTGAAAGCAGCCTCTTTAACTTTTCAGCCTCAGGGCTCTGTGTCTGTGCCTTTGTATAAATACATACTGGGCTTGCCAAGTATATCTTTTTTTTTTTTTTTCTTTTTTTATTCCAGATTATTTGTCACAGTAATGGGAAAGGAGCATGACAAGCGATTGTTTTAATAAGCACAGCCCCCATACTTCAGAGTTATTTCAATTAAGCAGTGCCTGTTCTCAAAACCTAATGGCTTACTGTAAACAGTCATGCTGTCATTTCCCTTCCATTCTAATCACTTAAATAAAAAATAAAAAAAACCAACAAAAACACAAGGAATTTGTAATCAGCGAGCTTCGTGTGGTCAGAAAGCATTGTAGAATCCCTTCGTTATACGGATTTAAGCAGCTCTGTCTCTCCTTACCTTCGACTTTATTGATGCCGGACACGGCGCTATCGATCCAGCCCAGCTCGGATGGAGCTCATTAAAGTAGCTCCATGTTTATGTCTTCGGCACCGGGCTTCGTACCGGCATCGCGCGAGCGCGCCGGCGCCTTTCTCATCAGCATCGCGATAGATTATCCCATCATCTTTCTGGCTGCATGCTGAATAATAGCGACGCTTGATCACTGAAGTCGTTTCGCTGATTAATTGTGCAAGATACACTGTACGGGGAAAAGTTTTTGGACACCGGACTATTGCCGTTTTTAGGTTTGTGTTCTAATAACCTTCTGAGATGTTGTTCCACTAGATTTTTGGAGTGTGCTTGTGGAGATTCAGCTACTAACTCGCGTACTGATGAGTCGGCGAGGTGCTTCAATTCATCCCATTGGGTGTTCCATAGGGTTGAAGATCAAAGCTCTGTAGCAGGCCATTCAAGATCTTCCAAACCAATACAAAAACTCCAACAGTGCTTTCGGTCCCCTGCAAACCATAACGTATCAATCTGTCTTCACATGATACCAATTTACAGGTTCAGGAGAGACATGTTCAGTAAACTTGGACACTTGTGTCTCCACATTGACCCCATTTCCTTACAATAAACGTTCCTCTTCTGAGACGATGTTCCACTAGATTTTGGAGTGTACTTGTGGAGATTCAGCTACAAAGTCAGGTGATGATGGAGATCAGGGGTGCAGTCAGTGTTCCAGTTCATCCCAAAGGTGTTCAGTAGGGTTGAGGATCTGAGCTCTATACCAAGTCATTTAAGATCTTCCACGTATTTCAAACTACGGAAACCAGATCTTCATGGAGCTGGATCTTTGTGTACAGGGGTATTGTCACATCCAAAGACAAGTCCCAATACTTTAAGGCTTTACTTCGTCCTTGAATCGCCTCATTTGTCCACATACGATGCAGAGACACTTTCGTCTTTCCTGGCAACTGGCTCCTGCACACTGACTCCTGAATACCAAAACTCCAATTGTGCTTTCGGTCACCTGCATTTTTTTTCTTTTCTTTCTTTTGTAGATTAATTCTCACTCAAAGAACATGCACCGATGCAGAGCCCTTTTTCTTCCCCTCACGGGTTTTTATATACAGACTTCTAAATTGGCACCTCACAAAAATGCCTTTTTTTTTTCTTCTCCATAAAGAAAGATCTGATTACTCAATGTGCACTGGGGTAGGTCTGACTTATCTGAATGCCTAATCCAGCTATTTCAGCCTCATTTGGCCTGCAAATCAAACAGCTTATTGAGTTTCTGTTTGCTGCTGTCTCCTATACAAGAGATTGGGTTTGGGATCCTGAAGGAGGAGACACTAGAAAAAGAAATGGGTGAATGGTTGATCTTCTGCAGCTGAGAAATGAGAACTATGTTGTTGTACACGCATCATTGTCTGTATATTTTTGTTTTTTACTAACTTTTTTTTTACTAACATTAATTAGCGGACCCCCTGCAGGACCCCCCCGGTTGAAGACCCATGGTAGAAGTGATATATTTAGTACCGCTAGCTGGATGAGTTTCAAACTATAGCATGCTGTGTACTGCTTTTTCTATAACATACTGTTGACAGGACAGTTCAGATTCACTGTTGTGCATTGACATTATGCATTTCTGTATCTAGGCAACAGGTGGCACATTATATGACCATACATTTCTGGTCACCTGACCATGACACCCGTTTATTGACCATCCAGGTCCACACATTTCTGTAAAGGCTTTCTGACAGATTTTGGGCAGTGGCTGAGGGGATTCATGTTCATCCAGGTGCAAGAGCGTTAGTTTAATCAGGTACTGATGTTGAGGAGGTCTGGGGCATTTCAGTTCATCCCCAAAAGGTGATGATTGATGTTACATTCACGGTATTTACATTTTGATCTACAGGTGAGAAGCTTTGGGGCCTTGTGCAGGGGGGTTTTCTATTTCAATCGTCACATCAGTGACCACGTCTTCATATAGATCACTTTGAGCACATGGATAACCGTCATCGAAGTGGAACTTTGTTCGTTCCAATGAATGAACATTTGGTAGCTTTAGACTTGAAGAACCACATGAGAGTGTGATGGTCAGGTGTCTACAAACCTTTTGCTGTATTTTGAGCTTATATACTCTTTAAAGACCAAGTTTGCATTAGGCTGTGATGTGTGACTTATTCTTTAGTATCAATTTCATTGTTTCTGTATGAAATTTTTCTAAACTAGTTGGAATCCCAAAGGGAATCTATCCGTCTATCCAGATGTGTTGGTTTCCAAGCCTGTACCACTTGAGCTGGAGGATTAAGCACCAATGTTTGCGACTTGGCGCGTTCTTGTACACATGATGTGACAGAGTACGAAGCCTCCTGTTAGAACACTCAGCCAAATAATGTTTATTCCGGGTTGTTGTCGGATTTGAGCAGCTTGTTCGTGTCAGCTCTGTTCTCCTTTTCAAGATGGCAGACTGAGTCGATCTTGAAGTCCTGAGATGATTTCATGCTGAGCCTATCAGAGTTAGATGGAGTGTCGTGTTCCAGTTTTATCCTGCTTCTGAATCACTAGTCACTAAAGCAAGCAGTTTTCCAAAACCTTCCAGGCACCTGACCCTATAAGTTTCATCTCATTCCACATTTAGTCTCCATTTGCACTTATTGTAAGCTCATCTCAAGATGTTCCACTAGATTTTGGAGTGTGATTGTGGAGATTTGTCCTCATTCATCCTGGAGTGCAGTCAGCATTCCAGTTTATTCTATAGGGTTGAGGTCAGAGCTCGATAGCAGGAGATCTTTCCAACCCATATAAACCATATTCTTATGGAGCTGGCTTTGTGCACAGGTGCATCGTCAGGCTGAAACAATTGTGGGCCTCCCAGTTTAAGTAAAGGGAAAGTTGTATAGATTTCCTATGAAAACAGTTTAGGAACCACATACTGCAGACCTGGGCATTTTACGGCTCGCGGGCCACATATATATCCCTTTGGGCATCCCTGTCCGGCCCGAGGTGTGTCGGTCATAAACACAAATGAACAAGTATTTATGCTGTGCATGCAATACAACTGTGTTGCTTTTATTTTGAAAAGCCATGACGTATTATTTACGTATGGTCACGTGTATCTTCATCTGTCGCGACTGCCCCCCCCCCCCCCCCCCCAAAAAAAAAAAAAAAAATAAATAAATAAATAAAATGTCGGCTCACATTGAAAAAAGAAAAGTTGATTCCAAATGTCGCGTTTTCGTGACCAAACACGAGGAGAAATATAAGAGCTTATCTGACGAAGAGCACGTGAAGGAGTCGGAGGCTTTGCTAGCCAAGCTGCAAACTTAACAAACGCTTCTTACAAAACTTTGCAAATCCAAATACAGATCCTCTATAACTGATGATCAACTCTCAGCTGTCCTTCGAATAGCCATCTCAGACATTCAGCCAGATTTCAGTGCACTTGTTCAAGCCCAAGACAGACTGGATTTTTCTCACTGAACAAGTAAAATAAACTGAAAACATCAAAAGCACTTATTGCTTTTTGGTATAAAGTTGTTCAGTTGCTGAACTTCAACATATTGCAAAACACCTTTTTAGTATTTGTGAAGATTAACAAGTTAAAAATAAAATGAAACAGTGATGTATTTTTTACTTGCTTCACTCACTTTATTACTTTACTTACTAGCAGCTTATCAAAATATATCGTTTACTGCTTTTTACAATGGGATAAAATTAATATTGAGCAGAATTAATTTCAAGTTATCATTGGTTCGGCCCTCCAACACAGTTTAGATTTTTTATGTGGCCTCCTATAGAAATTAATTGCCCAGCCCTGACATACTGTATGGTTGTAAAAGTGTCCCAATGCATTTGTCCATACGGTGTG
This sequence comes from Silurus lanzhouensis, assembly GCA_039877035.1. Classification (NCBI taxonomy): domain Eukaryota; kingdom Metazoa; phylum Chordata; class Actinopteri; order Siluriformes; family Siluridae; genus Silurus; species Silurus lanzhouensis. The sequence goes on along the minus strand of JBCEWE010000105.1, from coordinate 245,642 downwards.
TATTATATATAAAAATAATTACTGTGTGGGTGTACAATTATTGTTTATTTTAAGCTTAAGAAGAACTAAAGCGATGGGCACAGTTGTTTAACAAATGTTTGTGTCCTAATAAATCCTCCCACTTATTTTATAAAAAAAAAAAATAAAGAAGAAATGCTGATTTATTTGCCCCTCTGACTTATAAATAAAACGTATAAATAAATTACATCTGAGATAAAAAAAAAAAATCCAATAAATAAAAGAAAATATAATAAAGGCTACACTGGAGGGAATAAAAACAGACTGTAAAGATTTCTAATTCAAATTAACACGATGCTTTGAAGTTTATTAACCATCCTAATTGAAGCGAACCCGATTAACTCGCGTGGCGCCGGTAAACGTGGCGGATAACGCCGGCGCCTCACAACGCCGTGGGCTCGGAGTTTATTTCGATTTTAATCCCAGGCTTTGAAATGACGCGATCAGATCAGTTCGGCTGCACGAAAACAAAATGCTTTCATGCGACTCAGTCGATTTACCTGGAACTGATGTTTGAACGAAGTCATATAGTTTTTACATGTAAATTCTATACGGACTATACCGGGCAAAAGTATTGGGACGCCTGACTTTACCAGCCATGTACCGTATTTTTCAGACTATACGCCGCTACTTTTTCCCCACGTTTTGAACGCCGCGGCTTAAACAACGAAGCGGCTAATTTATGGATTTTTCCTGGGTTTTTCCCGGTTTTACAAACTTCAAGCCATAAACTGAACCCCATAACATTAGACCAATGAAATTTCCGAACGGAAACGAAAAAACGCACCTCACCTGTGTTCTGAGCTGCACGGCTTCGGGAGAAAAAACTTCTACTGGTGCTGATTTTTAAACGCACGACGATGCCAAAAGAAAAACTCTCGAGATAAATAGTTGTGAAAGAAAGGAGGAAGACAGCGAACAATGACTTTCTTGGTCGGCTACTGTTTAGATACAAGCCGTTGTAACGCGTTAAGTCTGGGTGAAGGGAGAGCTCGCTAACTCCAGTTGCAACAGAAATCATATAAGCACAGACAGGTTTCCAAAACTCGTGCTTTTTTATTTTTCTTGGCAACAGCTTTATGGGTTGGTCAAAGAAACTTAGAAATAAGCATCAGAAAATAATAAGGACATAATCCTCGGTCTTGCACACATGCAGTAATATCGGAAAAATGCGGCAGCAGCCTATTCCCAAAATGCAGCTCTGCTCTTAAAGGATCCACAACATATTTCACCCGTTACACCGTGTAACAGACATATATTTCTTCCACAAATTGTCCCAAGATAGAGGCACACAATTGTATTCAACGTCTCTGGATGTGGTAAGATTAAATTTCCCTTCACTTGAACTAGGAGACCCAGAAGTGTTCCTCTGTGCACTGTGCCAGCTCCATGAAGTTCTGCTATAGAGCTCCGACCTCAACCTTATTAAACACCTTTAGGATGAGTTTGAGCACCGAAATCCAGTGAAACATCTTCGAAGCGGAGACTGAATGTGGAAAGGGATGTTCAAAGATCACGTACAAATCTTATGGTTAGGTCAAACTTTCATCCATAAAGTGACCATTTTCAGCTTTATTTATTAAAGATCCAGATGTTTTATGCCTCTAAAGGTTCTATGGGATACTATCGAATATAATGTCCCATTTGTGAGCACCTTCAAAGTTGAGTTTTAGTTGATCCGATGACTGAACTCTGAGAACACGATCACGTCTTTTTCTTAGTGTTCACAATATGGAGCAAAAAACTAAAACATTTCCTACTGAATCTCAGAGGGCCTCCACTCCTCGGCATGGAAACTTTGTATTTATTTATTTATTTTAAAACACAGCAGCTTTTAAAGGTCAAGCGAGGAACTAGAATCGATCTCGCGATTGTGTGCGTGGAGCAAAGTGCTTGACGTCAGTGCTTTCTTCAAGTCTGCTTTATTACACTGTGATGGGCCACTAAACACACAGCTGACTGTATCAGTTACCCAGAGGGTAGAATTACCAATCACATGCCTGCAATACCACAATGGTCAAAGAAAGTCACTATACTGTATTCTCTCTCTCTCTCTCTCTCTCTCTCTCTCTCTCTCTCTCTCTCTCTCTCTCTCTCTCTGTCTCTGATCCACATTTGTGTGCCATTGACTTTGTGCTGGCAGTTTGGAAAAAGAACTGTATATGGCTTGAAATAGTCAGGTGTCCCAATAATTATGGCCACACAACGTGCAATACCCTGGCATCATAACAGCTTCGTTTAATGAGACGCTTTAATACGTGCAGTGACATTCTTACAAATGTTTACACTTGTAGCTGCTTGTAAGAAGCTGCTCTGTTTTCTTCCTTCCGTTTATATTAAAATGCATGTTACCAAGTAAAAATCCTGAATAGATTTGTGTGAATTATAGATGTAACTCAGTTCAGTTCTGCAATCCGATTGGCCGATTTCGAATTTTGTTTTAACATGCCAGTTTTTCAACCAGTAAATCCGACACGTCTAAGCCATCGTCCTGTTCATGAAATACTATTACTAGATTTTTTGCTCAACAAACCAAAGTTTTTGCTGATAGAACGAATTATTTAGCAGAAATGTTTTGTTGTGATTGTTATTAATGATGAATTAGACGATTTATTAAATGCGGGATTTGATCCTGTTTCTGTTTTTGTCTCATATTTGTGTTTTATTTGTTTAAATGTATCATTTTATTTGCTTATTCAATTAACTCTAATTCATTCAAAGGATTTAGTTTATTATTTAGTGAAAGTTTTTTTTATATTAATTATCTAATATTTTAATTATTGTTTTTGTCTTTTATTTTTCCATTTTTTATAATTTTTTTTGTTTATTATAAGTAATTGTTTTGATTTATTATTATTAACTCATTTGTTTTTTATTTTGTAATTTATTACTTTTAATTTTAATGTAATTATTTATTTGCATTTTTGTTTTGTTTTATTATTTTTTTATTTAGTTGATTGCAATTTTATTATTATGATTATTATTATATTTTTTAATACTTATTTTTTGTTGTTTTTATAAGTTTAAAAAACCCGTTTGGTATCTCTCACACACACACACACACACACACACACACACACACACACACACACACACACACACACACACACACAGCTATGCAAACATAGACACTGTGAATTACTCATCTCCGATCCACTGTTCTTATAGGGACTTCACCTCTTCATGACCTGATTGACTTCTAAACTGTTTAAAATGACGGTTGAAGTCGCGGCAGGTTGTTTCAACTGCACCCGCTCCCGTGAAAGCGTGTTTATATTTATTATTTGTTTATTAATGAATGTTTTTCTACATTCGCCTGGATTCTTTTTCATGGTTTATCTGTCTTTTATGTATAACACTTGCTGATTATGACCCCATCAGTTCACTCAGCCTGTCACATTCCACCACCGTCTTTATCTCACCTCCGAGAGCTCTCCATTGGTTCCACCATTATAAATCATGCCTGGTGTATAAATATGTTCCTATTTGTGGCTTTTACCTACTTCACTATGTGGGTTGGCGAGTCACCTCTGAGTGAATGATCCCAGGCTGCTTTCTTCTCCGTATTCCAGGCAGGGGGAGGAAAAAAAAAAATAGGCCGAGACGCAAACGTTACACCTGGGGCGACCACAGGACGATTCAAGTTAATATTTTATTTTCGTCTCGCCGCGCCTTCGACACAGTGCAGCTCTAATGTGGCTAACGCAGCCTTGGGAAGGACTCTCCGGAGGGAGAAAGGAAGTCAAGCTACCTTAGCCATGAAGTTAGCCAGATAAGATGGCTCATTTTTCTCTTTGATTTATGGCTGTTGTTGTTTCCTGGGAATGAAGTGATGAATTTGTTTTTCACTGTTTTTAATGCTCAGGCTATAAGAGATAGGGAGGGAGAGAGAGAAAGAGAGAGAGAGAGAGAGAGAGAGAGAGAGAGAGAGAGAGGAAGAGTTTATACTGTTATCTTGCCAGCTCTAACAGGTGAACGATCGCACATATGTTGCTTAGACGACACTTTTCTTTTTCATCGATGTGACTGACACGTATTCCCTCCGCAAGCATAAATTACACCAAAACTCATTAATATTTTACTCTCGCTCGACTCAAATCTCCAGACTGCCATATTTCATACCACGCAAGGCCTTCGCGCGGACCGCCTCGGTTTCAAGGGCAGTTTGCACGCCGTAACCTTGCAGTAACTTGACGTCGAACAGGTTCAAATGAGAAGAAATGACGGAGGGATCCTCATGGCACAGCTCGTTCGCTGTGCCACTTTTTACTGGTACACCTGTACACTCGGGTCAACATGGCAATACGGGCAAGGAACTTGGCCGGAGGAGTGTTGGAATTAGAGCGATTAGATTGAAAGTCACTCTGTAGAAGGTTGCACACTTGGTTGATGACCAGCTGATGAAAATTAGTTTAAATTTTTCTTTTTATCGGGACACGTTTATGGGGCAGCCGGAGAAGGTTTGTGGTCCCAATTTTCAGCGAAGTGAAATATGTGTTATACTACTATATATATTATATATAAACTATATTTTATCTGTAGTTTCAAAACGAGCTCTGTTTACAATAAAAATCTTCACTTATACAGGTTTACACAGCATCACCTTTAAAATAGTCCTCTAGCATTGCAATACAGCGCTCCCAGCGTTCCATTTCTGGAATGTGTCCTGGAAGTCTTTTTTGTGAAGCGTGTCAAGAACCTGCGATTCTCACCGGATCTCTGCAATGGTGTCAAAACAGCGACCTCTGAGCTGAGAGTTTCTTCTTCGGGAAGAGGACGAAGTCCGCAGGAGCCAAATCAGCCTAGTAAAGTGTGTGCAAAAGTGTGTCGTTTCCGGCAAATGAGGAGAGCTCGGTTACAGGGTGCACACGTGGTCAGAATAGCACCAGTTGCACAGATCCCGTTATAAGATGTATTTTTGGCACACCGATTTATAAAGCGGTCGGTGCTCCCTGTGACTGTGCGTGCAGCCTTGTGCTGCCATCCGTTAGCGTGCCACAAAACAAGTCTCAAAACTATGAAAAATCACAAATCATTCCTTTCAGTAATGACTACTATTAATTAGCTTTAGTATTGTTCGAGTTTCTAATATGTTAGTGAAGCTTGAATATCTGTCAATGTGTATTTCACAGTGTAGAATAAACGATCGTATCTAATATACCGTATACAAAACGTCCTGGACACCTGACCAATTTTATAAATCCCATTCCACATTTAGTCTCCATTTGCTCTTATAATAACCTCCACGCTTTCGGAAAGGTTTTGCACCAGATTTTGGAGTGTTTTGGAGTGAAATCAGCGTTCCAATTCATCCTAATAGTGTTGAGGGTCGGAGCTTCATAAAAGGAGATCTTCCACTCCAAATGATGTAAAGCATATCTTCATAGAGCCGCTTTGTGCACAGGGGAATTGTTACCCTGGAACAGGTTCGGCTTTCGCACTTCCATTGAAAGGAAAATCGAATGCAAACGCATCTATATACGTCTTATAGCTGCACGAGGGAGATGTTTTCCTGAAGACATCATACTTTAGCTCATGAGTATAATTGCGAGATGCTCGCACCCCTGCGACATCCTTAATCTTTTGATTTATGAAATTTTTTGGGAAACAGAACCATGACACGGAGACTGCAGTGAGAGAAACAGATCACTAAACGGGGCTATGATGTTGGACGCATTTGTTGGTATGAAACTGTGCCCAGCCTCAGCTGCGTACAAGCAAAAGTGTCAGATTATCCCAAAAAAAATAAACAACAAGCACAGGAACAAAATAAACGATCGATTCACCGGAGAGAGTGTCGGATCCGAGCCCCACAGAGGGGTGCATATGGAGCCTAAACCATCCCTGTGCTTGTTTTTAACATGCCCCCACCGCCTCCGGAACCGAAGTAGCACTTAACGTGATTATGATCGGTGGGACACAGCACTCGATGTAGCCACTCTTGATTGGCGCCTCCCATGGTGAAGTGCGCTGCCTTTTGTTTAAGGCTTCAGCTCTGCCGCCACTTGAGGCAATGATAGATATTGTTATTCCGATGCGTGGGTCTGTCTCCAGATGTTCCCTTTTTGTGATCGAGCACTCCTTTGTGGGAGAGAGCGAGAGAAGAGAGAACAGAGGAGGTAGATGCTGTTTAATATCAGCCCTAGTGATGCACAAAAGGCCTGTTGTTGATTGCTTTCCATGGGCTGATCAACCCAGCTGCATCCACTCCCCGTGGAAGCAAAGAAACAGGGACGAGAAGCCGGTGAACATCGCAGCTAATTTCCCCACGTCTGCGTCCGACAGTCGAGCGGATTCGAGTTCGCCTGATCTGCCGCATGCTATAGTGCACCCCCTTCTCTCTCTCTCTGTGTCACGGCGCTTTCATGGGAATTGGCACTCCGCGCGCCGGTGGCTCCCATTGGTTTTTCCCTCACGCGTACTCGCCGCCGATGCATCAACTGATTATTTTCCCCTCCTGCACTCTGCTTCACCTGCTGATGATTGGGAAATATGGCTGCTCGCTCATGAGCTATGCATTTCAATGAAGCGCTTGTCAGGAGCCGAGGCCCTGCCCACTCAATATCGCTCGCCCGCCTCGGCCCCATCCTTTCCAGGGAGCAGGGCACTAAATTGAATTTTCTCTCCAGCTCAGGAGCTTCATTTCTCAGCCGTCAGCAGACGGGTGACACCCCCAGACAGTGTCAGGGACTCTCATTACTGACCCCCTTCACACCCGGCACTATTGAAGAAAAAATCATGTGTAAAACTCTGAATATCTTTGTGTGTGTGTATGAGGCACTAGAGGTGGCTTAAATACCTTATAAATTCGATCAACCTCAATATCATCACGGTGTTTGAAGATTAAAATGCTTTATTTCTGGATATCTTGCTGATATCGTCGTACGCTTACAGAGCAAGCAGAGGACAACATCTGACTACGCTTAGGACACTCGAGCGCAGCAGGTTTATACTCTGTGCAGAGGTGGACGAGTCATAAATCCCTTAGATATTTCACCTGACAAGTCATCACTCCACAGCGCTGGGCCTGTCTCCTGATCCGGTTGCCTAGAAACCTAATTGTAAAGTGGTAACTGGTGTAATAACCTGATAATGTTAGATCATTAGGTGCATTCTGAGACACCGAGGGGAAACAAGTAAGCCTAATACTCATAGGCAAAGCCAGTTTTAATCTTTGAACTCTTGTAGGTGAACTATATGGCATCCTGATGATAAGATGTGCTTTTGAACATCTCAAACCACATTCAGATTTTGGCGTACGCTTGTGGTGATTTGTACTAATTCAGCCAGTTCGTAAAATTAAGTACCGACTTAAGTGAGGTGAGGAGGCCTGGGGTGCAGTTAGCATTCACATGAACCCAACCCATATCTTCAGGAAGCTGGCTTTGTGCACAAGGGCGGTATCTTTAAAGGTAGACCGATTTGATGATGACCCCGTGTCTGCCATGTATATATGATGCTAACATGGGGTTAAAGCTCAATAAACAAACAAAGGACGTCTGCCAAACGTAAATAGGAAGAACCTCATACGGCTGAGAAATGCCAGGTGTCCCGATGCTATTGTTCATAGTGTTTTTTGAATATGCACATTTAATTTAAACCTCAGATTTTTTTTTTTTCGGTTGTAGAGAATCACCTAAAGCAGAACGGGAAATTTGACAGCGTCGTGGTATAATACGATATCATGCACTGCTTCACCTCCTCATCCATCATCGTTCGTCTTGAAAATATTTCCAGGTAGTGAAAAGTTGGCGGGTATTATGGTTTCCATTTCACAGTCCCTAAACATTCATCTACGTTTCACGAATACGTTTTCCATATCAGAAGTGCCTGAATAATGGTACTGAGAAACAGTGTAAACCCTCGTTTACTCAAGGATTCAACCCTAATGTATAAGGTTTTGGTAGTTTTGGGTATTTGGTTCCCAGAATTCTTTTTTCTTCCTTCCAGGATCATCGGTTTACATTTAGCCGGTTCTTACATTCTTATATTCGACCGTGAGACAGTTCCCGGAAGACCTTCTTTCATCTCAACAGTTTACATCACGTTTTTTTTCCGAGCCCGAGATTCCTTCCCCAAACTCGGTGTATATTGATCCGGTTAGCATTTCATTACACATCACCGTTCCTTCATTTCGGCGGAAAAGTGTTTGATTTATTCCGCTTGGCCGGAAATGCACCAGGAGGAATTTTGCGTCACGATACCTGAGAATATCCGAATCGAGGCGCTTCCCCTCGCGCTCTACCGTTCTCAATAATTTCAACTTCGATCGGAAAGGCCCGGGCCGTAGCGGAGCGTTCCTATTCCGCTAACAGTGACGGGTCATTACAGCTTCAACGGCAGGATTTCTATCGGCTTGCGGATGAACTTCTGACTCGGCTCGTCTCGTTTTCTGCTTTGACAAATTCCAGTCAGGTTGAGACCTCCTTTCGTTTTACCTTGAGGAGTCACCAAGACATACATGCTCGAATTTGATTAGCAGATGCTGGGAGGCATGCAGCTTGTTGATTAGAACTGTACGAGGACTGCATGATGATGCAATTGGACGCCTCACTGCTTACAGCCCCTCCTCTTCCGTCTTTCTTTCCCATTCCTTCTCTCTTCCTCTTTTATTTCTATCTGTTTTGCTTTTGCGTTCTCGCTCTTTTCCTCCCTCGTGATGGTGCTGTTCCGTCTCCGTGTCAATCCGGGAGGCTCCACACGTTACGATCCCTGGATGACTTGCACTGCAGTAGGAGCACATCGCACCCGTAAAGCGTACGATTGTTTACTCGCATTTCCCACTGCTCCGATTAAACAGCAAACAGGGACCTCCGGTCGCCACAAACAACACAATCATCAGACCCCCTCCTCCTCCTCGATTTCATCTCTGCCTGAGCTCTGTACCAACCTGAATGAGAGTATATACTCTGTAGAAACTGCTGGAAAGTGGACAGGGAGATAAATATCTGGTGTATTGGTCCAGGAGGGTATTGTCTAGTCTGTTCTTTTCTCCACACGCCGCTACGGATGTCTAGTGTTCATCACCGATCAACAGAACAAACGACACACTGTGAAAACATCAAGGGCAGCTACTACTCTGAACAATACAATTATCCTCACAACACATCTTCACTGCTTCTATATAGTATTTTCGGCAAAGAATTCAAAGCCACACAGAGTGGTATCAGTGTCGCTATGGCCAGGGCCTTAAAAGAGCTTGTAAACAAACATTCATGAAAGAGCAATTCACTTGGGCGAGCACCGAGACACCGGCGCTTCCTCATACCCATTTAAAGACATCCTCTCCTTGTTCGAATTAACCGTGTCTCAGTCTGGATTGAAAATGAATTAATCAGTAGATAGAAGAAAGAGAATAGTAGCCAAACAAGCCTGTACAGTGTCATATTAATTGACAGTAGAATTGGAAAAATCTCTCCAGATCCATTAATGGTGCTACTTACTTTAGTTTTTAGCTTCGGGTTATGTGATGTAGCTCTATGTTGTGTGATGTTGCTCTATGTTGTGTGATGTAGGTCTATAATCACACAACGTAGAGCTACATCACAAGACATAGAGCTACGTCGCAACATAGAACTCATTACACAACATAGAGCTACATCACAAGACATAGAGCTACATTTCACCACATAGAACTAAATCATAAAGCTACATCGCAAGACATAGAGCTACATCTATGTTGTGTGATGTAGCTCTATGTCTTGTGATGTAGCTCTATGATTTAGTTCTATGTGGTGTAATGTAGCTCTATGTCTTGTGATGTAGCTCTATGATTTAGTTCTATGTTGTGTGATGCAGCTCTATAATGTGTGATGTAGCTCTATGATTTAGTTCTATGTTGTATGATGCAGCTCTATAATGTGTGATGTAGCTCTATGATTTAGTTCTATGTTGTATGATGCAGCTCTATAATGTGTGATGTAGCTCTATGATTTAGTTCTATGTTGTGTGATGCAGCTCTATAATGTGTGATGTAGCTCCATGTTGTTTTATGTAGCACCAGGAGAATCGCTTGCCTCATTTCATGTATAGTTGGAATGATAATAAAAGCTTCTTGACTTTGACCAAACCTGGATTTGGCCAGGCACATAGCTGTAGTGTGGCATTAAGAAAACAGGAAGGAAAAAAAAAATCAGCACGTTTTTTTTGGTCACTATTCCAAGTCAATTTGCGATGCTGATGTCTATGGTACCAAAGCTCCCGATTTCCCACGATGCTGATGTCTATGTACCAAAGTTCCCGATTTCCCACGAGTCTTATTCTTTGTGTTGAGTTAATCTAACATGAGAAGTGAGGGAAAGTGGAAAGGAACTCGTGACATGCAGGATTTCTTATAAAGGTATCACATTTCCAACTTGTGCATGAAGCAGAGAGAGAGAGAGAGAGATACAGGGCCATCAATTGGACAGTATACCATTCTCACCTATGCAATGTGAAGAAAACAAGTTCAGCGTCAGGGTTATTGCTCTGTGTACCATCACTCTTCAGCACTGGCAGCATGATTCAGTCATTTTGAGAGTGTGTCTGGAAAAGTCTAGAACCATCAATCCTGCTTCTCCTCAATTCTGCCAGGCCTGCCTTGCAGTGATGCACAGTCTCAGAGGATTAACCCGCTCGCGCTTTCTGTTTTTCATCTAAATGGTGTTATCCTGTTATTCCTCTTCCCCCCCTCTCTCTCTCTCTCTCTCTCTCTCTCTCTCTCTCTCTCTCTATCCTTTTTTCCCTTCTTCTCTTCTTCTCCTCCTCCTTCTCCGTCTCACAGTTTAGTTTTCAGTCTCCGTCTTGTGGTCAATTTCAGCTGTAATTTAGCCTCTGAAGTGCACCCACGCCTCTTGACACTGGCTTTCGGAAAATTGGCTATTGATGCTTGCTGCACTTCTTCACTTGTGCCGAGGCAATTTTGCACGGCTGTGTGGATCGCCGTTCTCCCCGATGCGCCATGAGTGACTTGATGAACAGCCCAGGGCCTTGAAGCTTTCGACGAAAGATACAAACGATCGCAGCGAGGAGCCACAAATACGTTCCTTCTTTTACCGGATTCTCAGCGACAGATAAATCGGCCCCGCTGTATGTTCATGTACAGCGGCGTACGTCAGCAGGAGACGGCGCATTTCAATATTGTTTTCCTTCTTGTCTGATCGCTCGTTTGCAGCAGATGGTCTTTAATGCCCCGCGTCTGTTTGGCATTTATGCGAGCGATGCCTTCTTTTCCTTTTGCTGCACGCTAGCTTCTCGGGCCTGCGTTATCAGAATGAAGATCTGAACATCCCGGATGTGTGAACTAGGGCTGCTCCGAGTGTCTGCACTAGATAAATAAATATCTAACGCATTTCTCAATCCCACATTCGTTCCCCATCGAATTATAAGTTTCTTGAAAGACAACCGAGGCCAGATCAATTGCAGACGTCGAGCAATAGAATAAACCCATTAGAGCATCATTAGCGGTGCATTTCACTCGGTGCTCACAGGACTTAATACAGCCGAGAAAGAAAAGTCGAACAAACACTGCTCTGGAAACAAGACCTGTTTGATCATTTCATATGTTTCATTTAGTTTTTTTTTTGCCTGGTTGAGTTTGATCTCACTAATATGAGAAAGCACTCAACTCTATTGAGAAAGACGCTTGTTTGTGACACCTGATTACCAGACCCACAGGTGCCTTTTGAACATTTCTGTTTCAGTTCCACCCTTTCTATTATAATAAGCTCAAACATTGCCTCAACTCTTAATAAAATATAAATAATACATTTAATATAACGCTCTTCGAGCAGTGCACAGCCTCACATGTAAAAGCAAACAGCACGTGACGTCAGTAATTCGCCTCTAGAGGCTGCTGTTGTAATATCGGCAGACCTTCTCAGCCGATGCAGCAACGAACGCAACCCGGAAAAACTAACGGTGTGGATTTCTGCATCGGCAAAACCGATGAATCGCTCGACGTCTAAAGAGAATTACTGAGTTCTGATACTGGTTTCGAGGAAGTGATGTGGTCACTTGGAATGCCAGTTTATCCCAAAGTGTTCAAGGGCTGTATGCAGGACTCTCATTCTTCTACTCCAACCATATCACTAACAACCTTCTTCATGGATCTCAGGTTGTGTACAGGAGCATTGTCATGCTGGAACAGTGTTTGGGCTTTACAGAAACTTTATAGCTTAGTTTAGTTATAATTTGTTGTTATTGATAAGATCCACTATTTTGGGAAGATGTTCCATTAGATTTTGGACTAGGCTTGTGGAAATTTGTGCGCAGGCCACTCAAGATCTTCCAAACCATGAAAAGCACGGAGAAGTACATTATTGTACAGTCTGTCTGCTTTTTAGTGTCTTTATATTGCTGTATGTTTTGTGTTGGCAGCTGGGTGCAGAGTTTTGGTCACGAGGGTCTCGGACTTCTTCTGGACACACTGGAGCGGCTGCTGCGCAAAAAACAGTAAGAAACTGTTTTTTTTTTTTAAACACGGGTCTGTGAAAGTATTTATGTTTTTGTGTTCCAGTAATGTAATTGTCAGTAGCTGTAATCAAATATATTGTATTTAGTCTTGAGTTGGCCACTTAAATCAAATGGGCTTCATCCAAACCTCAGTAAATGAAAAGCAAGTGAATATTGTACATGTAAACACAATGCAATCTCTTGGTAGAAGGTTAAGGTGAAGATCTCTGGCCGTATTAAGAAACCATCGTATGTTGCTGGAGTTTAGTGTTTAGTTCTGTATTCTTTTATCTGTTTCTTTGTTGTTTTTTTTGACTGATCATACCTCATTTTTTTCCTCAACAGCCAAGAAAAGTTTGATAAGAGGAGTCAGCACAAAGCCATCCAGTGCCTAAAGGCTTTCATGAACAACAAGGTAATGCCATTGAGTTTTTAGATATTTCACAGTCACCTGTTGGTTGGCAGATTTGTTTTAAAGTCATCTGGTCATCCGCCTTGCTGAACTGAAATAAGCTGCATAGCAAAGTATTTTCCTTTTGGTGAACTTTTCAGGCGGGTCTATTTGCAATCAGGGGTCTCCAAGCTTTTTGTACACCACAGACCAGTTCCAGTTTGGAAATCCTCTTAGTGGGATTACATGCTGCTGAGAAAAAGTTGTTTGAATGTTTGGAGGTATTCCATGTTGAAAATGAACTCTTTGTCTCTCAATGCTCACAGTGCATTGTTTCAAGATCCCGAAGCAGTTTTGAGGGCTTCAATGACTCATTATCTAATGCATCTCTTCATCTTACACACTTTTGGAGCATGTGAGATGCCCAGAGAGACAAAACCTTATCTCAATGTCTCTCTCTCCGTTATTACCATTAATGGTTGAAAGATTAATGGGTTTTGCACAGTTGATTGTTAAAACTGTCATCTATCTGCAAAAATCCACACCGATAGTTTTTCCGGCTTTCGAGACGCTGTCATTACAAGAGCGGCCTCTAGGGGGCGAATTCCTGATTCCACATGCTGTTTGTTTTTACATGCGAGACTAAACACTATATTTTATTCATTTATAATTGATCAATTATATAATTATAGTTTTTAAATGAGTATCCATATTTATTTAATTTAGCACTTTTTTTTTTTTTTTTTGTTAATAAAGTACAGTACTCTTTGGTAATTAGTTATCAGCAAGTACAATCCAACCTGGCTATCGGTATCATTCAAATCGGTTAAAAAAAACCTCGAATCGCTGTCCCTTGGTCTTTTCTTTCCTCTTCCACTAAATAATCTTTCGGGGGAAGTTTGAACGACAAAAAAAAAGTTTGCCAATTTGGAAAGCGGCTTTTCGCTAAATAATACAGTCTCGTATCTATAGAATTCTTTTTTCCCCAGAATGTTCTCGTGACCCGGGGGGAGCTCTTTGTCTCCTCCACAGCACCCATACTATGGTGGTTGGGGCCTCAGGTCTAGAGCGATGAAAAAATAAATCATAAATAATAAAAACTCTGTAGTAATGAAAGAGCAGCATGTTGGCGTTTATTTTCGGGTGACAGGACGATCGGATTGCACGTGGGGTTGATGCGTGCGGTGCAGCAGACACTGGGATTTTGAATGAATAGTGTGCACTGTGCTTCGAACACTAAAGCGCTTCCCAGCACAATAAAGTGCATTAAACATAAATAACTCTGTGTACTGGAGGAAGGGGATGGAAAGGAATCGAGTGCATCTTACATCCAGGACACACACCTGTAATCTGCTCGTGCTCGGGCTCATCATTTTGTCCACCCCTGCGCCTGATGAGTGCCGGATTAGCTTTTCCGGATCAGAAGACCAAGCGAACTCTGCTGTTTTCGTATGGACAAACCTGATAAGAGCCGATCTCCAGAGAAACAGAGGCGTCTCATGTCCACTTCTCTGAACTCAGGAGGGGGTTACTGGGCATGGCTGTTAGACAGGTCTGGAGGGGCGTTTAATGATTCGGCTACCTCTGTTAAAAAAAAAGCCTGATAGAAGTAGGTCTCCAGTGGGTCTTCTGATGTGCTGCAGACTGAAGAGGCTACATCTCTATATCTCTCTCTCTTTCTATCACTTTCTTTTTTTTTTTTTTTTTTTACCCCAGACTGATTCTTTCAGCCACACAGCAGATGCAGACACAGCCAGCTGTTTGGCATGTGCTCACATGGAATAGGAATTGATTGGTTGAAAAGTGAAGACGAGGACGGGGTCCGTTTTGAGCCCGGTTCCTCTCAAGGTTTCTTCCTCGTACCATCTCTGTTTTTTTTGTTTTTGCCACCACTTGCACATTAAGGTTACATCTGTGACGTTAAAATGAAATCTATTCATTTCCTGCTTCAGGACAATGTCTGTTTGTTAAAAACGCTACACAAATGAAAAGGAATTGATCTAATGGAGAAGGCTCAGCTTGTTCCTCCTTTACGGGGTCAGGAGTTTACCACAGGAGCTGTTGATGGAGAAGGAGCAGCTTTATGTGGATCGTTGTCTGGTCTGGCTCAGCCATCAGAAGACTGCAGTCGGGACTGCTGAAGATCATCGGTGCTCCTCTGGCTGAAGAAACAAGCATCCAAAATCACTATGGACATCACACACACTTCGGAGCTCCTGTTTTTTTTCGCCCAGTCAGACCGAGCGCCAGAAATACAAGATTTAAGTAGAGTTTTCACCCCAGGGCATCCGCCTCATGTCCACTTCAACTTGTACCAGCAATCCAACTTATGTACAATATATGTGAACTATTCAGGTGCAATATGAATTATTTATTATGTTGCATACTGGATACTTTCTAAAAAAATAAATAAATAAAAAAAAAAGCTTCTATCACTAAGACGGATTCGGACGTTTCGCGTATTTATCCTTTGCAGCTAGTCGCGCGGCTGTTTGTTTAATTCGATTAGACCACGCGCCTTCGGATTTATTAATGTCTAATTTGTGCTAATTGATATACCCATCAGCGTCTCACAGAGAATATCTGCCATTTGATTACATCAGTATGCGCCGCCGCGTTACGCCGAATCGAATCTAGAGGAGGAGGACAAATTTAATTAGAACACCGAACAACATGTCTGGATTTTTTTCTATTATGTTTATAAAGGGTTTTTTTTTTTTTTTTTGCATTTGTTTTGACATGCATAGTCTATTAGTTATTAGTATTAATCTTCGTTTTTTGGTTGTTTAGTTAATTTTAGGTTTTTTTAACAATTACGATTTTACTAATAGTTTTTAAAATGGATGCTGGAAAAAAAGTGAAATAGAAAAAAAAAAGAAAAAAAAACAGTACTGAATCATGGAAATGTGAATAATGAAATATGAATATAATAATCGATAAAAAAAAACCTAATAAATTATACGTAATAAAAATTTTATAACGCACTCCGTGCAGCGCGTCGTCTCGCATGTAAAAACAAACAGCACGTAGCATCAGTGATTCATCAGCCGAGGTTTGCTTCAGATCTTTTTGTCAGAAGTCTCAACTGCGACCATCTTTAACCACATGGCTGATGTCTTAAGTAATACCTCCTTCCTCATGATGCCATCTGTTTTTTATTTATTTTAGTCCAGCAGTCCATTTTCATGAAACTCCTGCACACCATGCAGCCACCACCATGTTTCTTTAAGTTGTGAAGCCTCACGGTTTTAACTTCCATACACAGTGTTGATCACAATGAACTGGTCAGTTTTTTTTATCTGACCAGTGAGCAGTCCTGGAGGCCATAATGCCATTTTGATTGGATTAAGAGCTTCTTCCTGGATGACGTACCTGCATTAATACCTGATGCCTCTAACTGTTTTTCGTTCCTTTTGTCAAGTCTTTAAGGTGCTGCTCCAGGTGACAGGGATTACCTGGAGATCATAACACCTTCAGTTACTCCTTCATGAGCCTGAATTTACTGTAGGTAAACTGAAGGTGTTATGATCTCCAGGTGATCTCTGTTTCCTCCAAAAGTTGTTTGGATTTTCTCACAGAAGGCCCAGACGTAACAATTAACTCCAGATTATGACCAACCAGAACCTTATGATTTAGCGAAGTTGTGGAAAAACAATTTCGTCTCTTGTTTCACCTCAACTCAAGGCTGTAAATAGCATGTAATAATTCAGAGCCCTCTTGCCTACATCAAGCGACACGGAGATGACAACCTTCAGGAAGTCTTGATAAACCTATTTTAGACGAATTAAAGTACTACATGGGATTTTCAACCTGTCTCCTAAACACACACACACACACACATTCTCACACACACACACACATTCTCACACACACACACACACACACACACACACACACACACACACACACACACACACACACACACACACACACACACACTTGTCAGCTTTCAGCCTCCTTTATAATCAAGCAGGGACAGTGTTATTTACCCACAGGTCCTGTTTGCTACTCCAGATTTCTCGCGCCTCCCTGTGGCATCCCGAGACACTTTCCACCCACTGCGCCTGCCAGTCAGGTGTTCCCACCCAGCTGACATTGTCTCCTTCAGAATTAAGATAACAACAACAGCAGGACGTGTTAAAGACCTCGCTGCACATGAACACGCTCGTCCAGCTCAGGACGTTTTCCTTCCTAAATCTCCTACAGCGCTTTAGACTGTACACTCCATAGACAAAAGATATCGAGACCTGACAAACTGTTATGCGCACACGTGTACACAATGTCTTTGAATGATGTCATCCTTTCATTTGAACTTGGAGACCCACGGCAATGCCCAATGCCAGCTTCATGGAAAAATGGTTTGGTTGTGGCCTGCTATAATGTAGGTGTCCATTAGAGGTCGTCCTGTAGTGGAGTTTAGAGGTAGCGTGGATCGTATTCGCCGATTACCGATTAATCAACTGCTAACTGTTAATCAAAAAGAATACTGAATAAAAAACATCACACCATGTAAAATAGTACCAAAAAATAAACCTGTACTGAATCATGAAAATGTGCTGAATGTGATATATTTATTATATATATAATATAATTTAATATAATTTATATGTTCATAAATGAATATAATTTATATATAAATATAATGTAGCGCTCTCCGTGCAGCGCACAGTCTCGCGTTTAAAAACAAACCGCACACGGCGTCAGTGATTCGCCTCTAGAGGGCGCTCTCGTAATGACAGCAGAATAGAAGAGGGAAAAATCGGTATGGATTTTTGTAGAAAGCCAATATTTCCAGCAATCAACTCAAGGCGCCGATTAATCGAAAAACCTTTAAATCGGTCGACCTCTGGTGTCCATGGAGATTTACTTTGATCCAATAATTATATAAATGCACAGATCGTCCTCACCAGAGCTCTTCGATTCGTGCAAATTTTTACAGTGCCATCATAAAAACGATTTTATTCAAATTGCAGACATGATTAGAAGATTAAATGAACAGCTTTTATTAAGTATTTCCTTGTCATCACATACACACTCTTTAGTCTGTTCCTCTGGTGGATGTTCTCTTTGACTCTTTGGCTTTCCAAAAGGAGTCCCAACTGTTCTTCTCATTTCCAGACCATAGAGATTTTACTGCCTTGTGTCTGTTCTCTCTCTCTCTCTCTCTCTCTCTCTCTCTCTCTCTCTCTCTATTTCTTTTATTCTGATATTTGCATATCCCTGATCGCATTTGTGCTGTTGTCATTATTCCAAGGACGGAGCACCAGGCTACCGCGCAGCACTGCCTCCAGCCCCAACTCATGTCCTTGGTTTTCTTCACTTTCTTTTTTTCCCCCCTCTTTCCTTTCTTTGTTCTTCTGCTTCATCTTTTTTTTTTTTAAGATGTGTCACCATGAATTTCAAACTCTAGGTAGACGTTTTCCATAATCATAATTTTTTTTTTTTTTTTTTTTTTTACCGAAATTCCCACATGCATCGCTCATTACGCCTCCCAGCATAGAGATCATTGTCAATTTAAATGTTAGGGGAATAAAAAAAAAAGAAAAAAGTAGCTTTTTGATTTATGTGTGAAAGACATGAAGTGTAATCTAGGATCTCTTAAATTAAGCACATCGTATGCTTTTATTAGCTCGAGATTACACACGGGCGGAAAGGAAAAAAAAATTCCACTTGGCGTGCGAATAAAAAAAAGCGTACATTTTAAATATTTTACAAGCGACCAAAGGAAGCTAAGGATCTAACCGAGGCTAACAGAACATTAATCATCCACCCTGATGTCATCCAGCATCTGCCCCCAGGCTTAGTTCTTTACCGTGTCCTTTATCGTATATGTGCTGCCTGTTCGACACACGATCCGTAATTATGATTCCCTCCCCCATTGTTATGCAGATGACATCGAGTTCGATGCAAGTGCAAATTCACCAGCGTTTCCAGTCTGCTGTCAATCATCAATCATTTCTGACCTAAAGCTACCGAACTGCTATTACGCATCAAATCTCAATTTTCAAAGCGTTTCTGATTTCTCTGTTGTGCTCTCGATGGGTCATTTTCTTAGTCTTTTTTAAAATTTTTATCAACTTCGTATCTCTGCTTTCCTTCTTGAACATCACTGATGCTAATGTGTGATTTCTGACCATCCAATTCCACACCCAGTCCAGATTTGCTGTTATAATAACCTCCACTCTTCTGGGAAGATGTTCCACTCGATTTTGGAGTGTGCTTGTGGAGATTTGTGCAGAAACAAAAACATTAGGCATCTTCACGGAGCTGGCTTTGTGCACCAGCATTATCATGCTGGACCAGTTTTGGGTCTCCTTGATGAAGTGAAGGGACAATTCCATTCTACCACCCCCATAAACATCCTATACAATTGTGTGCCTCCAAATTTGTGGTAATTTGTGCAACTTTTGTCCATAGAGACGGTTTTTCTATCTCGACACTAACAATTGAAAGCACCTTAGCAGGGTTTACATTTAAAGACAAAACATGAGATTATAATCTGCCACTCAACCACTTGCCCTGTGAGGCAGCAGAGAGTAGAAAAGTGGTAAAAAAATGAGCTCCA
Source organism: Silurus lanzhouensis (assembly GCA_039877035.1). Classification (NCBI taxonomy): domain Eukaryota; kingdom Metazoa; phylum Chordata; class Actinopteri; order Siluriformes; family Siluridae; genus Silurus; species Silurus lanzhouensis. Next base: position 226,236 of record JBCEWE010000105.1, on the reverse strand, counting down.
ATGTCTTTTCTCGCCATAGTTATTGATGAGTAAGTGATTGTGACTGATGTCGATGTCCCTCTGTGTTGTCAGTATGGGCTGGAGCGGATCCTCGGGGAAGAGGAGAGCCTGGAACTGCTGGCCCGAGCTATGGATCCTCATCAACCCGCCATGATGACGGACGTCGTCAAGCTGCTCTCTGCCATCTGCATAGTGGGAGAGGAAAACACGTACGTTCCCTGCAGTGACCGTTCAGAAACCTTAACATGCCGGCGCTGATCCTGATAACTGTCTTCTCTTACGATGAATTGTACACGCAACCACCGAGAGAGAACATGCGCGTAGTGAAGTACTGACACGAAACATGCCATCGCTCCGAAACTGGAGCTGAGGCAAGTGTGTGTTTGCATGTAGTGTGCACACATTCTGGATAATCTTAGTGAGTACATCTATGAAGGTCGGACCTGCAAATAAAATCATCAAACATTTTTTGATATTTCTATGATGTGAACTCGATCACCTTTGTACCATACACTATAGGGATAAAAGTATTGGGACACCTGACTTTTCCAGCCATTATGTGGTTCTTCTCCAAACTGCCTTAGGAGACCAAACCTGTTTTAGCATGACAATACCCCTGTGCACAAAGTCAGTGCCTTGAAGATATACTTTACATAGTTTGTAATATGTTGAAGATCTTGAGTGGCCTTCTATAGAGCTCTGACATCAACCCTGAATGAGCCCAAATCTCCACACTCCAAAATCTATTGGAACATCTTTCCAGATGTTGGAGGTAATTGCTCTTGTTATAAGAGCAAATGGAATGTGAAATGATGTCCAAAAAAAAGACACACAGATTTTATCCACAGGGTGTCCACACACTTTTGTCCATATCGTGTATGTAATTCAGTAAGTTACAGCAATTATAAAAATTAGAATCCGAATTTTCCTTCACATTATCTATCTATCTATCTGTCTGTCTGTCTGTCTGTCTGTCTGTCTGTCTGTCTGCTCACCTCTCTCTCTCTCTCTCTCTCTCTCTCTTTCCTGTTTTTTTTTGGCAAGCTATCCTCTGCAGCATCCACTCTTCACAAATGAGCAAAAAAGACTCATTAGTAATACTCCGTGCAAAATATCACCTCTGTAGCCAATGCCAAGTAAACACAGCCACGATGAAAGGAAGACTCGCTTTGTGAAAAGCAGTTATTAGGTTGCAGTCCGTTTTTTTTTTTTTTTTTTCTTTTTTCTTTTCAAGATAGCGGGGAGAAAGAGCAAACTGTAAAAGCGAATAAAAACTGCGAACACGGTGTCAGAAAGGGCAGAGGAGAGAAGCTGTTGCACTGCCTAGAGAACAACCCGAGTGAAAGCAAGTAACAAAAGCTTCATTTAGTCACAGCCGTTTGTTCACTGATGTGCATGTTTTTTTTTTCTTTTCCAGTTTGGAGAAGGTGCTTGAAGCCATCACTAGTGCAGGGGAGAGAAAAGAGACCAACCGCTTCAGCCCTATAGTCCAGGGTCTTACTGATCGCTCTGTCCAGCTCCAGGTGAGTCTTAAACTAATCTGTTGAATGAAAACAAAAGAACCCATAGTAGAGAATGAGGGTTCTGGACAAATGTATTGGGATACTTAGATTTTTCATCCATACTTGACATTTACTGCATTTGCCAGACACCGGGAGTGGCTTACAGTCGAGGGGTTAAGGGCCTTGTTCAAGGGCCCAGCAGTGGAAGCTTGGTAGTGCTGAGATTTGAACCCATGACCTTCCATTGGGATGAATTGGAACTTTGATTGCACCCGAGGCCTCCTCACCTCACCTGCACCAGTTCCTTAAGCACATACGAATGTTAGCCAGCTGTCCACAAGCCTTTGCCCACATAGTGTCCACCACCTGCCTAAATTATTTCATTTTGATTCTATACTGTCGAGGTTTTTCTCACACACACACACACACACACACACACACACACACACACACACACACACACACACACACACACAACCCAAGGTGACGTTAATTAATATTTACGAGCGAGTTGTGTTCAGGGTGCTGTTTAGAGTGAGAACTCCCTACGGAATATCACTGTCACAACATACAACATAAATCCCTCAAGGAGCTGCGGGTTTGCTGAAATAAATCGTTTGCTACTTGCTTTAACACGGTATTAACATCACAAACTCCCAGAGAAACTTAAAAAAAAAAACTTTCGGCTTTGCCTGGCATAACTAGCAAGGACTTGTCTAACAATAGCACAGTAACATAACAGCCAAACCTGGCAGCTCGCTAATGGTTGGATCTGGCAGGGTACAGGGAGTGTTTGGAACTCGTTACTTTATTTGGAGCCTCTCGTTTTACTGCCGTATTTTTTTTTTTTTCCTTTCGTTTTTTTTCCTTGGAAAGCTATTTACTTTCTTAGCACTAAAAAGAATTCGCAAGTGTCCTTTAATCTACCGCATCCATAGCATGTACTTAAAGCACTCAAGTGAAGTGCAATGAAAAGTCAGGTTATGTTTCTCTATGTTACTTTAGAAGATACGAGAAATAAGTATTTATACCGTATTTTTCACCTATTTATCTAATGCCAGTTTTGGGTTTTTATTTTTTTTATTTATTTTTTTAGGTATTAAAATTTTTTATTAATAAACACACATTATTCTCCCGTTCCACTGCATCCTTTGCATCTTTTCTTCTCGCCAACATGGCAGAATTTCTCACACGAGCACCGTTTTCCCGACACAATTCATCAACCCTGTTCTGTATAGGTTCATGTCCCGCTGCAAGCATACAGCCAAATTACAACCGAAGCAAGCGCTTCCAACCACGCTTTGTGTATTTATTTTTAGCCAGTCAATCATTTTTCTCTCCACCGCTCTCGCCGTGTCTGTAACCTTTCATCATCTGTGTTGATTAAGCACATTAAATGCGAACGTGCTCGCACTTCGCCCGGGTAAGTATAAGTGGGGCGGGAAGTAAATGCTCTATTAGGAGTATTTCGAGGTTTTTGCATTTCAAGACTAAGGATTAAAAAAAGGATTTTATTCAAAGGATGAGGTATGAGTTCGGTCCTATAGAAATATAATATATAGTGTTAAAGTGTATTAACTGCATGTGTAAGTGATTTCTGATATTTCTATCTATATTTTATTTAATCAGCTTTTTAGATTTAAAGGATAGATGGATGGATGGATAAATAGATGGATAGATGGGTGGGTGGGTGGGTTTATGTTTAGACAGATATACATACTTGCATTCATACATGCTGTTAAACTGCATTTTATTTTTTAAATCTTTTGATTATGTCACAGACTAAATATCTATTAAGTTGTCAATTAGCAACTCAAGAACTTTGAGGATGGATTTGGACTGTAATTAATATCAACAGTCTGCTACAGTGGTTCAGGACCACAGGTTGCATGAACAGTTCGGCATTTCAGCACCAAACACTGGACAGCACCGCAACTATGATGGAACTGTAATGAATAGACTAGATAGATAGACCAGCCAGACAGATAAACTGACCAGACAGACAGACCAGACAGACAGACCAGACAGACAGACCAGACAGACAGACCAGACAGACAGACCAGACAGACAGACCAGACAGACAGACAGACAGACAGACCAGACAGACAGATAGACCAGACAGATAGACCGGACAGACAGATAGACCAGACAGATAGACCGGACAGACAGATAGACCGGACAGACAGATAGACCGGACAGACAGATAGACCAGACAGATAGACCGGACAGACAGATAGACCGGACAGACAGATAGACCGGACAGACAGATAGACCGGACAGACAGATAGACCGGACAGACAGATAGACCAGACAGACAGATAGACCAGACAGACAGATAGACCAGACAGACAGACCAGACAGACAGATAGACCAGGCAGATAGACCGGACAGACAGACAGACCAGACAGACAGATGGACCAGGCAGATAGACCGGACAGACAGATAGACCAGGCAGATCCATATATACGTACCTACACACATGCACAGTTTAATAGATAGAAAGTTAGTAAGATAGATAGTTACTTTTGGCCACATGATTTTAGTGTATAATTAATTCATTTAGTGTTAGACCTTACCACTGACAAATATTGTTCATCTTGGAGATAATTATAAGGTGATAAAATACTCAGGTTTTTTTTCTTTACCCTCTTCTTGCCCTCGTCACTACAGATGCACTTAATTCCATAGTAGCGGGTGATGACGGGGAAAATATCTCATGGGAAACGATTTACTTCAACAAACCAAATTAGACAAAGGATTTGTTCAAAAGGACTTAAAAAAAATAACCTTCTCTTTAAGTATTCAGAGATTTTACACACTGTTTGGTGAGACCGCAAAATCGCAGCCTTGTCTATCCAGATGTGAGCGCAAATGACCTGACGACCACCGAGCCGTTTGAAAAACACCAGTAGGTAATTTAGTCTGTCGTTTTTTTTTTTTTGTTTTATCAGGAAAGGGAGGGAAAAGAAACACCAAACCGGAAATAAAATCCCCGAGTCGCACCTGCGAACAATGAAACGAACCCCAGGTCCCCATGTAAATTCGAACAGCAGCTATAAATAGAGCTACAACCAACCGACAGATGCTGCGCTGATGATCTCGATATCAGAGCAGCACAGAGAGAACGGCTATATTAACAGAATGAGATAAGAGGCTGGTGCATCATCTGCGCCATTACTGACCGCACAAACACACTGTCATGGTTCACAGCACGTCCGTTATTCGAGCAAAAGTTTGCGGACACCCGAGCATCACAGTCGTACACGCACCAGGGTTCCTCGCCACAATTTTGGATACGAATCCCCTTGTCTAGTGTAACATCTTACAGGAAAAGTGGAGGTTGTTATAATAAGAACGAAATAGGAACTAAATGTGGAACCAGATGCTAATAAAAAAGAAAACCTTTTTCCAGACAGTGCAGATTGATGTTCAGTTTGGAAAATAAACTGAGCATCGGGGTTTAAAGTGTGTGCATCTTTGTGTGTGTGTTTGTGTGTGAGATGGTTAGGTATGATGGTGGTTCAGCAGGTCCTCTAACCATTGTTTTGACCTTTCACACGTTGGCCTTCCTAAATACAGCAGGGTTGTCAGGGTGAAGCGAGACACATTCAATCTCTTTTATCAGTAGCTGTGTGTGTGTGTGTGTGTGTGTGTGGCATCCAAGTTGTGCCCTCAGTGTTAGTGTAGATGTAACAGTGTTGTGTGTTGTATTAACCGACTGGCTGCATTGTTAAGGCCGATAAAAGCCTCAGTGCTTAAGTTTAATTGGTAGCAGAGGGAGGTGAAAAGACCGACTCTCAGTTCTGCCTTCACAGTGGGACGTGTCATTTGTATCAGGCACTGCCTGCCAACACACACACACACACACACACACACACACACACACACACACACACACACACACACACACACACATGCACACACACTCGCTGAAAAATACTGCCTTACCAATTGGGAATTACACTTATAATTAAAATGCGTTGCTTCTGCTTGGCTTTGCCCGCTGTCACATGAGGATTAGTATCTCAGGATAAAGCTTGTGTACGTTACCAGGCACAGTTTTTAGCTTAACATGCCCCTGGAACATGGTGAACCTCGTGTTTCTGCTAGAGCCACAGTATATGACGATTGCTGCTCTTAATAGGTCTGACACATGTTTCCATTCTAGCTGGTTTTACACTGTATGATAGTTCAGCAAGATATTGATATTGTAGAACCACCCATTCTTTAATCATGGGCTGAACCCTGCAGTCTTAGAACACTTAATCTGACACGTCCATAGTGACCATGGACAGCCAGCGCCCACATCTTGGCCAATTTTTGATGGTACCAGGGCAGAGGTGCCTTAACACGTAAAGCTACTGATCAGAAGCCCCGGAACCATTAAGCTGCCATTGTTGGGCTCTTGAACGAAGCCTTCAACCCTCTTTACTCCAGGGGCGCTGTGTCACTGTGTTCCTAACACAACTGGGATATACGAAGAGAAGAATTATGCATATGTTGACAAATTTTCTAATAATCTAATAACCGTCAATAGGAAAACGACACAAAACCCGAGACAAACAAGAACATAGTAACAAACAAACATGTCAGTCAACAGAAAAACGTACACCGCAATTTCACTTTGTAGAAGACTATACCAAGCCACTTCCTGCACAGGCAGAATCTAATCTTTTTCTCTAACCCCAGTAGCTGATTTGTATAATCTGACATGGAGAACACATTAACACACAGTCTAGTGTGGAATGCGCTTTACAGGGTTTATCTTGTGTACCGCGTCAAGTAATAATCTCGATAGAAAGCTGAATCACTGAGTATATAACCGAAGACCATGAACTGTCCAGTTTTATCCAAAGCAGCTGAAGTCATCATTTATACTCATTCAAATCTGTTTTAATTAAACAGGGATGTGCAAAGAGTTCAAATCCCAACTCTACCGTTCAGCAAAATGGGGCCATGCGACATGCTACATAACCAAATTCCAGGACAAAACAAACGCCAAATCTTCACCCCGCTATTCCCAGACATGATAGGGGGGGGGTTTGAGGTGCTTGTGGTAATAATCTGTTTGATTTTTGCCGAACATTGCGCTCTGTCTGATAATCCCAGGGATATTGTTTCAGAACTATTTTGGTCAGATGAAATATTTCAAACCAAAGTTGTTCCATTGCCCTCATATGCAATCCATACTGATTTCATGTAAGACTGTAGGTCACGTGATTTATTTCTTTTGAAGCAAAAAAATTAAAAGACCTTGCCTCTGACCTTGCATATCCATTCCTGGAAAGTAATTACTTTGAAGGCTCCCATTTATACAACAATATTTTTCACACTAAAATTCATTCGGAAATGATTTGGAGATGCATTATAACCCTTAGGAAGCTGTTACTGGTTCTTTGAGGTCATGGCTGATCTCTTTTCTTCCTGGCTTAACAGAACCACACCTGAGTGTTCCAGACCTGCTCAGAGTTCTGTTTTCATAGGGCTAGTCACACTTTATGATGCTTAATAATAATTTCTCATCAGGCTGCAGTCTTTAACGCTTGGCTGAAATTCCACTGGAAAATGAGTTTTCCCCGTGACTTTATTTGTGCATCTGAAACTAAGACTTTTAAGGCAGAGAATTGTTCGAGGTCAGTTTATCGAAGAGCTTTTTACCAACATTAAATACTTAATACAAGGAGGCTCACTCTAACGGGGGAGTGCTGCATTTCCTCCAGCCTACCTTGTGAAGGTAGGAATCTTTAAAGAAGATGAAAAAGGCAGGGCGCAGAGCTATTGCTCCAAGGCAACCCCATTCATATCCGCGAAGGCCAGCTGAATGCTCTTTGTATAACGCGCTTTTTTTCCCGTTTTGTCGGCTAATCATTGTTTACCACTGACAAACGCGCACCCTATGAATCATTCAGAGAGCACATTCTGTTCTTACAAATCAAGGTTCATTTTCCCTTTGTCCCATTCACTTCCTTTTTCTTTTACAGCATAGCTCTGTCCAATTGTAATAGCTCGTATAGGTGCTAATGCTGGTTCCTTGCTTTTATATGCCTCTCTGTTATTATAACAAGATTTGCCTGTCTGGAACTTTTTTTTTTGCAACCTCAGGGGACGACATTGGCGTAATCAGCTCTGTCTGCCTCATCTTATAGTACGTGAGCATGGAAATATCAAAGAAATAAAAAAAAAAAAAAGTTCTCAGAGTACTCGGTAGTTTTGTGTTCTGTGAACGCTTCGCCACCTTTCACTTCACAGGCTTCTACAGATGTGCCTAAGGAGGTTGCTGAGATGACTCCTCAGTAATCAACGACTTGTTCTCACTCGAGAGGATGAATCATCTTGTAATTTGACAGAATTTTGATTCTGTAACCAGAGAGCTCACTAATGAAGCAAAAAAACACAAATCTGCATTTCTAATTAGGAAAAAGGAAAGGAGGAAAAAATTATGACAACTTAGTACCATACCAGTGCATGGGCAGTAGGATGAGGGTGTCAGAGATGTTGCCTCAGCAACTTTTACTATATGTGTGTGTAGCGTTACTGAGGACAGGTACTGAGTTTGAGGAGGTCTGGAGGGTCGGTCGGTGTTCCAAATGATCACAGAAGGGTTCAGTGGGGATAAAGAGGTCAGAGGTTTGTGCAGGACACTGGATTTTATCTACTCCAATCTTAAAACCATCAGTCATGTGCACAGGAGAACGCTGGAACAGTGTGCAGGCCGTTTAGTTTCATCAAAGGGGAATAAAAGTAACTCTACAGCATACAGAGGCTTTTTGTACATTGTAGTCGATATATTGCTGTCCATAAACATTAGGCCAGTTTATTTAGCATATTAGTATATAATATTTATTATATAAAATATCTGTAGTGTATGGAGTATGTCAGTAATTTTTACAGTATATTAAAACTAGTGTATATTTTATCATTTATTTTTTTAGTAAATTATCAGTAGTGTATTAGTATTTCTTTCAGTATTTAATATATTTTGAATAGCATAATAGTAAAAAACATATACAAGTTTATAATATAACAGTATATAATAGTGTCAGTATTTCTTTAGTATATCAGTAGTATATATTTTTTATTTGTATTTTTTCAGTATATAATTTATATTTTTTCAGTATAATTTCAGTAGTATATATACTGTGGTTTTTTTTCTTTAGTCTACAAATTGTATCAGTATTTTAGTGTAGTATTGGTAATGTATAACGTATTTTAGTTCTATAGTAGTATTTTTCAGTATATCAGTTGTATGTATAATATAGCAGTATGCTTTCAGTATAATATCAGTAGTGTATATAGTATATCAGCACTTCTTTTCAGTATAATATAAATAGTATATATAGTATATCAGTAGTCTACATTTTGTATCAGTATTTTTTTATTATAATACAAGTGATATGTATAGTACAATAGTCATATTTTCACTATAATATCAGTAACTATATAGTTTTTCAGTATATCAGTAGTGCATATTGTATATTAGTATTTTTCAGTATTTCAGTAGTCTACATTTTGTATCAGTATTTTTTTATTATAATATCATGTATAGTGCAATAGTACTATTTTCAATATAATATCAGTATTATACTATATAGTTTTCAGAATATCTGTAGTGTGTATATTGTATTAGTATTTTATTCAGTATATCAGTAGTATAGCAGAATTTTTAGTATATTAGTAGTGTAATATCTGAATTTCAGTAGTGTTTGTAGAATATATGTAATTTTTCAGTATATCAGTAGTCTACATTTTGTATCAGTATGTTTTTTATCATAATACTAGAGATATGTTTAGTACAATAGTCATATTTTTACTATAATATCAGTAACTATATAGTTTTTCAGTATATCAGTAGTGCATATAGTATATTAGTATTTTTCAGTATTTCAGTAGTCTACATTTTGTATCAGTTTATTAGCATATCAGTAGTATATATAGTACAATAGTACTATTTTCAATATATCAGTACAGTATTATATAGTTTTCAGAATATCTGTAGTGTGTATATTGTATTAGTATTTTATTCAGTATATCAGTAGTATAGCAGAATTCAGTAGTGTTTGTAGAATATATGTAATTTTTCAGTACATCAGTAGTGCATATAGTATTATATCAGTAGTTTATTCAGAACAATGACTTTTTCTGTAGTATAATATCTGTAATGTATATAGTATCATATTTAAATAAATATATATCAGTAGTGTTTATACATATTTGATGTAGTATCAAGTACATCAGTGGTGTATGTTGTATGTTTTCTATATATCAGTATGATAATTTAACATAATATTTTCAGGATATCAGTATTTTAAGTATAATATCTGTAGTGTATATAGTATTTTATCAGTATTTTTTTCCATATTTTTTTAGTAGTGTTTATACTATATCAGAAATGCACACACTATATTAATATTGTATGTTATATATTAATTTTTATTATTTTTTTACATCAATAGTTTATGTAGTATGTCAGTTTTTTTTTTTAGTTAAATCTCAGTAGTGTATACAAATTATTGGTAGTGTATATTGTGTAATATCAATTTATTTCAGAGTAATATTGGTAGTGCTTCTATCATTAATGTATTTAGTATTCGGTCATAAGAGTAGCCTACTTTGAAGATTATCATGCATGTGCTAATGCTATTGTATTTTTTTTAGAATTCAATTTGAGAACTCAATTTATTATGATTTATGGTTAAATTGTAAGCGAATTTGAGTGTGTTGGTTCGGAATAAAATCATTGTCACATATCAGTCGTTTTCATACCACAAAATATCATTTGCATCGCAAACACACTAAAATGCCAAACACTGTTGCGTAAAAAGTCCAGATTAAAAGCCATTTTCCCTTTTGTTTTCTTGTGTATTCGTTTTTTACCCTCACAGTTCATTTCCTCTTTTCTTCAATGTCGGCAGTATATCAGCTGCTGCTAACTTGACAAAAATTATGTAGTGGAGCCAGTAATCGTTTTTTAAAACAGCACCGGCCTCCCGTGGCCTCGCTGTCCCGATCGTAAATAGCGCACGAGAGGTCAGTTTGACCTCCAGAACAAATCGGCTTTGCCACCAAGGCTTGATTTGAAAAACGTCTGCAGACACGGGACCCCTCACAAACATAAATAAGAGCTGTGAAATGATGCGGGGGGGGGGAATAAAAGAAATTAGAGTAATATGCAATTCCCTGCAATATTCGATATTCCTTTAAACGCTGTATGCGATATTCCAGAGTAGTTTCTTTCTTAACAGTTATTTTCACTGTCAAATGTTGAATTACAGTACAAATTATACAGAGATGGCCTTATAACCCCTGTCGAATTGACCGACCGCCGTAATTGATTCTGTGAGGTCATTGCAGATTTTTGTTTCTTCTTGGCATGTTGTCGCACTTTGTGGGGATTTTATCTGATTATTACAAAAATGTTGTGGATTTCATCCTGCTAATGTCAGTAACCTCTGGCAGGATTACACTTTTAATGATTGAGGTGAAAAGAACTGCATTTCGAGTAATAGGTCCATTAATTGTAATCATCTTATTTATTTTGTTTATTCGATTTAATCCGTGTTTTGTGTATTTTACGGTCTTATCGTTGTGTTTCCTTCTTCAAGCCTGCAGAAAACATTCGCCAGACAATCATACAAATAATTCAAATTGTTTCCTCGAACTAACCGGGTAAGAATTACGAAAAGACACTGGCTAACGAGCCGAGCATCGCCTTTTATTCGCTAAAAAACCCCCAGCAGCAGCTCCTTATCTATTTTTTCCCCTTATAGCATCCCATTGACTTTCACACCAACTCCAATTAGATTTGTGAACACTTTCTCGCTCTTATTTCCTCTCCGCTGATTGGCCGACGGTCATCGTACAGCCAGAAGTGTGCGTATAAAACGTGTCCGAACTCCCTCCAATTCCGACTCGACACCCCGACTGTGAATTACTATTGCATGATCGTCATGGCAACTCACAGCAGCTTACGTTATTGTATGTTTTTTTTTTTTTTTCCCCTCCTCCTATTGATTCGGGAGGCATGTTTCTATTCAGTCGTATGCAAATGAGCTTTGACCGCTTTATGCCTCAATTAGCTACAGTACTGTCTTAAACTACAGATCCTGCGATAACTAGCCATGAAAATGTATTTATACTAATGTAGTGGATTTTATAAATATACACTGTATAGTCAAAAGTATGTGGACACAAAGAGGAGATTAAAAAGACGTGGTGGTGGAATGAGGGAGTGCAGGAGAGCATTAGGGAAAGTAGGCAGGAGCGCAAGGAGATGCAGGTGAAGAGGGATGTGGCGAAAGCAAAGGAAACGGCATATGAGGAGCTGTATGAGAGGTTGAACACCAAGGAAGGAGAAAAGGATTTTTATCGATTGACCAGGCAGAGGAACCGAGCTGGGAAGGATGTGCTGCAAGTTAGAGCAATGAAGGATGGAGATGGAAATGTGTTGACTGGTGAGGAGAGTGTGTTGAGAAGATGGAAGGAGTATTTTGAGCAGCTGATGAACGAGGAAAATGAGAGCGAGAGAAGGTTCGATGGTGTGAAGATGATGAAGCAGGAAGTGGATAGAATTAGTAAGGACGAAGTGAGAGCAGTGATTAAGAGGATGAAGAGTGGAAAGTCGGTTGGACCAGATGACATACCGGTAAAAGCGTGGAGATGTTTAGGTGAGATGCAGTGAAGTTTTTAACCAGATTGTTTAACAGGATTGTGGAAGGTGAGAAGATGCCTGAGGAATGGAGAAGGAGTGTGCTGGTACTGATCTTTAAGAATAAGGGAGATGTGCAGACCTGCAGTAACTACAGGGGAATTAAGTTGATCAGTCACACCATGAAGTTATGGGAAAGAGTAGTGGAAGCCAGGCTGAGAGAAGAGGTGACCATCTGTGAGCAACAGTATGGTTTCAAGCCGAGGAAGAGCACCACAGACGCAGTGTTTGTAGACCAAGAGAAGCTAAAGTGAGATGGTTCAGACATGTACAAAATCAGTGGAAGAATACTGAGGATTGGGCTGCCAGGAAGGAGGAAAAGAGGAAGACCAAGGAGGAGGTTTGAAAGAGGCAGATGTAAAGGACAGAGTGGTATGGAGACGGATGATCCGCTGTGATCCGAGAAGAAGAAGATACTGTATAGGTGTTTGTTAGGAATGTAAAGGACACTGGTTTGGTCATTCTTAGCACTACAGCAGAGCTCTAACTTTTCCCCCCTCCAGAACAGACCCTCGTCAGCCGTCCTGAACTGATAAAGAAAAGAAAAAAAAAACTCATTCACTATCACAGATATTCAATTTCTCTTGTTTACAACGGTGCAAGATTTATTTCCCTGTTTCATTTCTTGTACAGCCGTAACGACATCAGCAAAACAGCCTGATTATATAATTCATATAATTATGACCGAATAAGCACGGGCATTGGTAAGAACATCACAATTACACAGACAGCAGTGTACCGTATTATTCCAAAATCTATTTAAGGAAAAAAAAAACCCAATGCAATTACAACTAAAATAGGGAGAAGCGAGAAAAAAGAAACAAAACAGGCTACAGATTACTTTAATGTGCCTCTGCAAAGTGCTCAACTTCAGCGTATACCATGCCCACACACACACACACACACACACACACACACACACACACACACACACACAGTCAGCTGTCGCTAGTGTTATTAAAGTTGCTTAATGATGTCATCGACTTATTTGCGTTTTAAACATCTTTTTTTTTCAAATTACTAAGAGCGGTGAGAGATCTCGCTCCGAACATAATAGAAATAGAGGGTTTATTCAGATAATATATCATAAAGGACGACCGGACGAACAGACGGTCCGATTTAGGAGTGGCAAAACCAGAGCCGAATCTGGAACAGAGTATATATTATATATTCTATCCATCCATCCATCTATTCATCCATCTCTATAGATATATAGATATATATTATATCTCTATAATATATACATGTTTGTGTATATGTGATATATATATATATAATGTGTATATGTATGTATGTGTGTATGTGTTTAATTTCACATCGGCGTAACGCCCGTAGTCGCTACACCATTCAGTTCTCGGCTGCAGGAAGTTCTAAAACAGAACAGAATCATAAATGATACACGTACGGGTTTTGAGTTCGAGCCACACGTGACTCCCGAAATAATAAAGAGTGCTTTTGCGTTTTATCTGACTTTGGTTTATTATATGTTATTGCGCACTCAGTGCGGGAGGATTTGTAATGCTGTGAACCTTCAATACACACACACACACACACACACACACACACACACACACACACACACACACACGACACACAATCACACACACTGAAGCACTCAGTTGGTAAAAAGCTGAACGTTATCTCCTCTTCCTAGGTGGCTTGTATGCAGCTCATCAACGCTCTCGTTACGTCTCCTGACGAGTTGGACTTCAGGCTGCACATCCGAAATGAGTTCATGCGCTGCGGCCTGCGAGAGATATTGCCGGTAAGCAGAGCGCAGAACCCCGAGCGCGTATTAATATTGAAATGAGTTGTCCACTTGAGTGAAATATTGTAAAAACTGCGCTGCGAATAATTTATGAGACCCCGAGCAGAGGTCGTCCAGCCGAATCAATAGTTACAGCGGAGAACGGATTGTTTTTTTTTTCTCTTTCACTCTTTTTTTTTTTGTACCTCTCACTTTTTCTTTCCTGCCTTTTTTTTCTTTTTCCCTCAAACCGATTATGTTCTTTCAGCACAGGAGAACGAACTGAGACCAGCCACACGTCCAAACCAGACAAGAGGTGCACTAAACGGAGAAGGGTGCGAGTCTGCGAGGAAGATTAATGCCATGCTTCTGTCTTATTTATTATTCAGAACAGAGAAGCGCTACAGGACAAGTGAAGAGAATAAAGCAAAATCTATAATGGAGAAAAAAAAAAAGAAAGAACTTTTCCTCCGGTGTCTTTCCTCCTTCTCCTCACTCTTTATCTTTTCCTCTCTGTCTTTCGTTTTCTCCTGTGTTTTCGCTCTTCTCTCCATCTGTGTGTGTGTTTGTGTTTGTTTTTAGACTCTGGGTGCTATCAGAAATGAGGCCCTGGACATCCAGCTGAAGGTGTTTGAGGAGCATAAGGAGGAGGACATGATGGAGTTTTCCCATCGCCTGGACGACATTAAGAGCGAATTTGAATATCCTTTCGACACGCGTTATCTACAGAGGAACAACACACACGGACGAAATTCCTCTCTGCGCCCTCTTTTTTGTTTTTTTTCTTTCTTTTTTTTTCTTTTATTTAGACTCTCATTAATCTCTGACAATAACTGCGTGGTCATGCTCTAACTAGTCTAACGTGGGTAATGCGTTTCTTGTACACACACACACACACACACACACACACACACACACTCGCCATTGATTTTATTTTCTTAGATTTATCTTTACTCATAAATCATTTCTTTTTTGTATTTTGTATTTTTTTTTATTTGTCAGAGCAAAAAAAAAAAAAAAGGGTTCCCCATACCGTTGGGGAAACCTTTCGCCAATCACACAAAAACCATCTGTACGTGTGTGTGTGTACACGTGTGTACGTGATTTGCTTTATTTTTAATGTCCCCACAGTGCGGCTCACGTATCAAAGGCGTGCACGAACTAATTTATTAATGATCAAATCTATTCACAAGAAATCCCATCTCTGATCAGCCAATCTCGTGAGAAACTCCTGAGAAACTTCTGATTTGGGATTTTCACACATTAAACACACAGTGGCGCTGAAAACAAAAAACACACAGTGAGTGACAGTCCCAGAGTTCTAGGGAGAATTTGGAACAGATCGGTTCAAACTGCCATGAAGGATACAGTAACTCCGTCACTCTGTGCCGTCTTGGTGAGCAGAAAAAGCATCTCAGCATGCACAATTCCATAAACGTTGAGGTGGAGCAGCAGAACACCCCATCGCCCTTCGTTCCTGTCAGATATGATCATTAATAGTAAGAATCTGATCCTCTTCGGGACTTGTGTATTGTTCATCCCACCTCTTAAGGAGGTTCATGGGAGACACTACGGTGTGGTATCAAATCTTTATATTGTCACGTGACTGCTCCTTAACCCTGCGTGCACTGATGTAGGAGACGTGTTCAACGCGGTCTTCAGCCTGGTGAAGGACACGGCAGCCGAGACGCATTTCCTCTCCATATTGCAGCACCTGCTGCTGGTCAGGAACGACTATTTTGTACGGTGAGTCTGATGACGTGCAGATTATAACACTCGATGAGCAAAAGTTTGTGGACACCCAAGCATACGATTCACGTGCGCAATTTTCAAATTCAACATTTAGTCTCTTTTATATTGACCTCTAAACCAAGAAGCACCATGTAGGTACTGATGCAGGACTGCATTGTGCGCTCACGTACAGGATTTATAGGGTTTATAGCAGGAGAGCTTCCACTCCAACCAGATGTTTATGGAGCTGGGTTTGTGGACAGAGGCATTGCCATGCTGGAACAGGTTTGGCTCTCCAAGTTCATCCACAGGTTCAACCATACAATTGTGTGCCTCTAACATTGTGGTAACCATTTGGGAAAGAACCACATATGGCTGCAAAACTCAGGTGTCCAGATACTTTTGTCCATACGGTGTACCTTCTTCCTTTCGTCAAACGAACAGAAAAGTTTGAAATTCAGGTAACCGCGGCTGCCATAGCGCTTTTAGCGTAGCCTCATGGCCCTAATTCTGCGTCATCCTGCTTAAAGGAGCTGAAGATAGGTGCAAACATCTGCTGAGAGATTTCATCAAGCCCGCTTACTAATGAAACGCTCGTCCTTCAGGTTCTAAACCACCGTGGGCTTGAAAAGTTCAGTCTTATATATATATATATATATATATATATATAATATTATATATATATAATATACACACTCTGTTCTTTTTATCCTCCTTCCTGTCTCGCACTCTACCCTGTAACACTTACAGGTGCATCGCAGTGCGACAATCGCACTTCTACGCCATCACAGCACCGAGACGTGAACGGGTGCGTATTGGTCAGGGGCGGAGCTTAATTACAGGCTACAAACAGAACACCCTGTTTGTACTAATGTCAATATTTCAGTCACATATTTCAATTTTTTCTTCTTTTTTTCTTAACTCCCTCTTCTTCTTTTTTTGCTTGTGTTTGTTTTCTCTAGTAAATAAATAAGTAACAGTGACTTACACACTGAAAAGGTTTCCAGCACTTGTGGAAGGAGTCATTAAATATATCTATAGACATTTGCCAAGACGCCCACTCCTCTCCTGGAAATAATTATCCAGAAGGCGCTCCGTTTGTAAACAGTCTTTCTCGCCGTTAAAGGAAAATTACTTGGAGATGGCCTTATAACCCTCCTCGGATTGACGAGTAGCTGTAATTGGTTCTCGGAGGTTTTGGCTGAGGTGCTTTCTTTTTGGCGTGACACGTAGCGACACACCTTTAAATTGCCATCTGACAAAAGTTTCATTAGTAACATCTGGATAATTGCTGATTTAATGATTGATAAAGGTATAGAGGGCGCACTTAAATATGAGTTTACCCGCGTTCCTAATAACAGTGTGGCCCGCTGTCTTTAAACATTACGAGGAGAATAAATGGGTGTATGTATATTGTATAAAGATGCTACATGAACCTGTACGTTACAGCAGAGCGAAATTCTTTCATCGCATCTCCCAGAGATGTTAGAAAGCCGGAGTCAGAGCGCAGGAAGTGTCATAATACAGTGTGGCAGCTTAGTGATACAAACCATGGATGGATAGATGGAAGGATAGATTGATAGATACTGTAGATGGATGGATGGATAGATAGATAGATAGATACTGTATCTGGATGGATGGATGGATGGATGGATGGATGGATGGATAGATGGATAGATAGATAGATAGATAGATAGATAGATAGATACTCTGGATGGATGGATGGATAGATACTGTATCTGGACAGACAGACGGGTAGACGGATAGATGGGTACTGTATCTGGATGAATGGATAGATACATACTGTATCTGGTTTGGTATCTGGACAGACCGACAGACAGCCCGACAGCCCGACAGACCGACAGACAGACAGACAGACAGACCGACAGACAGACAGACAGACAGACAGACAGACAGACAGACAGAGATATTATAATTACTGTTTTGAATTTATTGTTCATGACCTTTTCATGGCAGTGCAGCATGGTTCCTCCTACAAAGAGAATATGCCCACTTTCATCATCCTCTCATCTCACATCCCCTTATCTCTCTCTCTCTCTCTCTCTCTCTCTCATTCTCTCTCTCTCTCTCTCTCTCTCTCTCTCTCTCTCTCTCTCTCTCTCTCTCTCTCTCTCTCTCTCTCTCTCTCCCTCTCTCTCTGTCTGTCTATCTTCTGTCTTTCTTTCTGCTTGTTTTTCTTCTTACACATTCTCCCTCTGTTCACTAGTCCCGGCTCACACAGAGTTTTTCACGTCTGCCAGCTCGCATCTGCTTCATGTCAAATCTGGTGCTGATCATTAGAGAAGCTCATAATTTGAGGAATACGGAGCACATCGTCCCCGGTTTCTTTAAGCCAGTGGTGAGACGCTTCTCTGCACCTTTTTGTTATCCACGGCGAACGCCTCTGTCACGAGAGACAAAGTGGAATTAATTGCCCTCTCTGATGTCATTACGGTCGTGTGGAGAAGCGGCAGGCCACTCGCAGCTCGCACCTGCAGGCCGACTTTCTTCATGGGAGCGGCGAAGGTGTGGTCTGAGATCCACCGCTGTCTCATCTCACATGCACACACACACACACACACACACACACACACACACACACACACACACACACACACACACACACACAAAAAAAGAGACAAATGTACTCTTTTTAAACACACACTCCGGCATACAGACACATCCTGTAATTCTTTAATGATTCTCCTTTTTTTATGTTCTCATTCTCTCTCTCTCTCTGTCTCTCTCTCTCTCTCTCTCTCTCTCTCTCTCTCTCTCTCTCTCTCTCTCTCCCCCCAAATCTGTGTGCCCTCCACTGGCAGTTGCCCGTGCGGTGTGGGGCGTCTCAGTGCTGCAGTTTTGTTTGTCTCCAGGCTGTCACAGATGCTCAGTCAGTTTTCATCATGTTTGATATGCTCGGTAAAGAATCCTGTAGCGTGAACCTCTCTGTAGTGAGCAGCACGAGCTATGCTGAGCACCGGCCAATCAGAGTCGGCCAGGAAATCAACTTCATGTGTTCTCATGCGGAGGCGAGCGTTCCCGGATCCAGCTCCCTCCTCCGTCTGTTTGCGTGGGACGGCGCGGAACACATGGAAGCAGAGCAGTAATCGTATTTGTCTCGTCATACCCCCATGTTCTCAAACAAATTCACATTGAGCAAACGTGGTGCGCCGCTTCTTTAGTCACGTGGTGCGCTGATTCTATTTGGGTCACGAGGTGCGTTTCTTTCCGGGTCACATTTTTTTTTTTTTTTTATCTAATCAACGGCTTCTCACTTCCCAACAATTAAGTCTGAAAGGAGCTGAGATCATCAGTGTCTCCTGAGAGTGTAACTAACGCAAAACCTAGTGTTATTTCAACAGAGAAACACACACACTAACATAGATGCACACACGTGCGCACGCATACTGCGTTTCTTCTATTGGTTCTTCCTTTCAGACACTCACACAGATACACTCCTTCTTTCTCTTTCTTTTCTCTCTATATTACATGTCATGTTTTGCCTGTACAATAAATCCACACACTGTTGGTATAACACTCCTCCCCCATTCTACCTTTTTCATTTTCATTATGGAAAATGAAATATTCACAACTTTTATAATAAATATTTATTATAATCACATTGGGTTCAAGTCGATAGTTTTCCTCTTCTATTGCTGCTGGGTGGCATCTAACTGTCTGTCTCTCTGTCTGTATGTCTGTCTGTCTCTTTTTTATTACTCCTGCTTTATTGGTCTGCCTGCATGTCTGTCTGTCTGTCTGTCTGTCTGTCTGTCTTTATTTCTCTTGCTTTATTGGTCAGTCTGTCTGTCATTAATTCTTTTCCTTTATTGGCCTGTTATGTGCCTTTATGTTTCTTGCTTTATTGTTCTGTCTGTCTGTATTTCTCTTGTTTTTTTGGGGTTTTGGCCAATCTGTCTGTCTGTCTGTCTGTGTTTTGTATTTCTTCTGCTTTATTGGTCTGTCAGTCTGTCTGTTTCTTGCGCTTTAGTTCGATCTGTCTGTCTGTCATTAATTCTTTTGCTTTATTGGCCTGTTATGTGTCTTTGTTTCTTGCTTTATTGTTCTGTCTATCTGTATTTCTCTTATTTTTTTTTGTCAATCTGTCTGTCTGTGTTTCTTCTGCTTTATTGTTCTGTCAGTCTGTCTGTTTCTTGTGCTTTAGTTCGATCTGTGTCAGTCTGTCTGTCTGTTTGTCTTAATTTTTCTTGCTTTATTGGTCTTTCTGTCTGTCTTTTTGTCAGTCTGTCTGTCTGTCTTTATTTTTTCTTGCTTTATTAGATGGTTGGTCTGTCTGTCTGTCGGTCTGTCTGTCTGTCTGTCGGTCTGTCTGTCTGTCTGTCTGTCTGTCTGTCTGTCTGTCTGTCTGTCTTTGTGTTTCTTGCTTTATTGGTCTGTAAGACTGTCTAGTTGTCTCATTACTGAACTGTCTGTCTTCATTTCTCTTGCTTTTTTTTTTTTATTATTTTTTGGTCTGTCAGTCTTCCTTTTTTCCTGCTTTATTGGTCCTTCTGTCTGTCTTTTTGTCGGTAAGTCTTGTAAGTCTGTCTGTCTGCGTTCTTTTAATTCTCATGCTTTATCGGTCGATCCGTCTGTCTAATTCTCTTGCTTTATTGGTCTGTCTGTTTGTGTGTGGGCATGTGTGTGTGCGTCACTGATATCCAGGTAGATGGAGGTGTGGCTGCAGGCTTGATGGCCTTGCTGTTGGGATTAAGTGGGCCGTGCTCTTTATTGATTTTGTGTGAGTGCCATAAATTGTGCCACGCTGCCCCTAAGCTATGGCATGCCTTGTTAAATTCTTATCTGGAATCAAGGTCTCTTCAACCTCTCCTATCTCCGGCTCTGGCTGTGTAATTGGGTACATTAAAGCGGAGCCGGGCGCATGTCGGCCACGCGGGCCTTATGAAAACAGGAATAAAAGGCGCGTTAATTCCATATTGGCCGTGACACAGGGACGAGGCAGGGGCCGTCGCAGCACGTTCGTCCTTCCACACGCTTGCTGCCGAGCCCAAAGACTCGCTCGACTCCCACAAACTCCAGCTGTCTCCTAAAAAACACTACACATTTTATTCTATCTGTGCTCCTTTTGTATAAATAAAGTCTGTGTGTTCAGGTATAGTGTGTTCTGTGGTGCACACACACACACACACACACACCCACACACACACACACACACACACACACACACACACACACACACTCAGACGCTTGCTTTGTGTTTTTGTTATTTTTTTTTAGGCCTCAGTACTTTAAGATCATAGAGGAGTGTGTGTCTCAGATTGTACTTCATCGCAGTGGGACAGACCCGGATTTCTCCTACCGCAAACGTCTGGACGTGGACTTCTCTTACCTTCTAGGTGTGTGTGTGTGTGTGTGTGTGTGTGTGTGTGTGTGTGTGGTCTCCTTTCTCTTGTTTTTGCCCTACTGATAGTGGTCTTGTGTCTCAATTGTGTGTGTGTGTGTGTGTGTGTGTGTGTGTGTGTGTGTGTGTGTGTGTGTGTGTGCGCGTGTGCGTGCGTGTGCGTGCGTGTGTGTGTGTGCGCGTGCGTTTTCAGAGGCGTGTGTGGATAAGGCCCGGGCAGATGAATACGAGCAGAGAGCTTTAGACCTTGCACAGAAGGTAAGTGACTTTTCATGTCTGTTACACACACAGTCTCAGTCTCTGTTTATCTCTCTCTTTTTCTAAGCCTTCACTACTTTATTTTTGTTTTTTTCCCTTTCCCCCTTTTTTTTTTTTTTTGCTACACCCTGGTTTCTTTATTGAAGCTCGTGGCCTTTGAAGAGTACTCAATACTGCACCATTTAACCCTCCTTAATTAAAGGCAGCGTATTCGAAATCGTTCAAACAGCCATTTGTAATTAACAGTATTCAGAGATTAAAAGGACGGCCGTATTGATTATTCCGAGTGCACCTTTGGTCAGAAGTTGCCGTTGCTGGATCCGGAGTTGAAAACCACCCTCTGTGCTGTGGATGTACCTACACGCGGAGGCACACGATTATATTGCCATGGACTTTTACCTTCATTTAAACCAGGAGACCTAAAACCTCTTCCAGCATGACAAGATCTGCTTCACATGGGTTGGAAGATGCGAAAGATCACGAGTGGCCTGCTAAAGAGCTCTAAACTCAAATGATGAATTGAACACTGCACCCCAGGCTTCCTCACGTTCTCTCACATCACAACCTGATTTTACTAACACCCTAAATGATCAAAAATCTCCATAAGCACAAAATCTAGTGGAACATCTTCCCAGAAGAGTAAAGGTGGCTATTTAATGCAAATTGGGACTAAATGTGAAAACGGTATGGATTCAGAAAGTACAACTTCACGCTCAGGCGTCCGTGTACGTATGGGCAAAAGTATGCGGACACCTGAGTGCTGAACGTCCCATTACAAAACCGTGGGTGTGAATATTCATTCGCTGTTATAATAATCTCCACTCGTGTAGGAAGTGAAACCTGGGATGAGGAGGATGGCATTGTGACGCTGGAACAGGTTCGGCTCTCAAAGTCCGTGAGTTCATTCTATACAATTGTGTGCTTCGAACTTTGTGGTGGGGAAGAACGGCTGGTGGTTCGTGATGGTCAGGTGTCCACAACGCTTTGGCCATGAAGTGTAAAAAAAAAAAAAAAATGTTCTGATAGTTCTCCATAGCATCCGATACGCTAACGGCGTTCAGATGCGTAGCAGGGTAACTTTTATTCCCCGCCTTAAATCGTTCACCTTCATAAAAAGTTCCCGCTCGAGTGTTAGAGCTACATTTGCGATCTATGGACGCGGCACGACGAGCACTATATATTTTTTTTTAAGACCGGTTCTTGTAGGCCGAACGCGCGTATGATAAGGTGTTTATCGGACTAAATGAAATAGCCCGGGGATTTGGTTTACGGATTTTTAATGGCTTCCTGTATCTGTGAAAGCCCCGGCCCAGCGAGTAGTTACACATCATTTTGACCGTAAACAACGGCGTCCTCTGCGCTAGACTAGATAAACAGGTTGTTTTTACACGCCGCAAAGTTTGCTCCTGACGCATTATATATAATCAGATCTGGCATAATGGGGTGTGTGTGTGTGTGTGTGTGTGTGTGTGTGTGTGTGTGTGTGTGTGTGTGTGAGAGTGTGTGTGTGAGCAGCCCTGTCATTCAGCAATCCACCTTGTTAATGGATGCCAATTAGGCTTTTCAGAGTATTTGGAAAAAGGGCTCTGTTTTCTTTATATATATGAAAGACATGTCTAAGATCTAATTCCTCCTTCTCCTGATGCACCTGCAGTTGGATCTTGATTCATAACGGTTTGTTTTTTTCAGGCCCCCGACAGTGGTCCCGTCTCTTGTCCCGTTTCAGGGTGAGGAGGCGTGTCCACAGTAGTGATGTTGATGTAATGAATGCTGACTTGCCCAATGTTCCCCTGTAAACTTCAAACTTCCTCCTGTTTTTCTTTAATCAGAATGATCAGAAGCCTCAGTGTCGAAATAAACACACACACACACACACACACACACACACACACACACACACACACACACACACACACACACACACGCACCCCCCTACCTGTTATTTTCAAAACAACATTCTATTTGTAAATCGTTCTGATTTGGCTTCACAGGGTATTTATGAGAGATCAGAAGCGCCACGTGAAATCGTGTGTGTTCGTCCTTAAAAACACACGCTCCAATGCGCTAATGCTACTTTTGACCCTGCAGTTTGATGAAGAGATCATGGGGAGACAGGAGGCAGTGGCGCAGCTCTTGAAGAAGGAGGAGAAAATCAATGTGCTGGAGGCAGAAGTGCAGGCCTTCAGATCTCAGGTAGTGCCCCCTTTTTCTCATCCTGACGTCTCTTTTTCTGTCAACTTGTTTTCAGAAACCAGTTAGAACCTTTTATGGACCAAAGGTTCAGGACACCTGATTTTTTTTCCAGCCATATGTGGTTCTTTGTGTTAGAATGAAGTTGCACATTTGTATTGGACGTTTTTACAAGCGGGAGCATGGAATTTTCCCTTCACTTTATCTAGGAAAACCAAACCTGTTCTATATGGGTTGGAGTAGATCTTGAAAATCATAGGTGACCACCAAGCTATCAGTTCTCTTAGGTCCACTCCTGTGAAGCGTCTCAGTCTGAGTGATATTTATTATCTGGTCTAATCAATGCACCTTTATTTTTTTTGTAGCTTATGGAAATAGTCCAAAAATATACCTATATATATATTTTCCTACCTCCGTCCAGACATTCTGCACTTTCTTTCTGGCGCAATACACTCCAGCTTCACCGTCCCTGAGCGAGAGAACACGGTCTCAGTAGCAGCACTTCTCGCAGCGCCGGGTTGATGCAACGCCCGTCACAATGTCTGAAAGAGTTTTGTTTAAAATTTGCTGGATAGGAAAAACTCAGAGGAAAGAACTCGGGTCTCGAACAGGATTTGTTAAGTTATTTATTTATACAATTATTGCAATCAGTACACCGACTTCTGTTCAATTTGCATCTTTCTTTCTTTTTTCCTCTTTTTTTTTTTTTTTTTTTACCAGAGGGATCTTGAAGTATAATCGCTCCTAATTGCCGTCACAGTATTCCGTCTGAACATGATCAAAATGATGAATATTGAAAGAGTAATTGTTACGAGTGTCTATTATAATCGCATTGTTCTACCACGGGGAGAAAACACAATGATCTCGGCTTTAATACAAAGCGGTGGGAATAGAAACAAAGAGCGGGAACGTAAATGACACAATCGTACGTCGGAATAGTGTCTGATTGCGAAGCTGCCGGGTTTCGTTTCGCATCGCGGCGTATTATTCATTTACTTATTTATTTGGGTTAGTTTACTGAAGTCCCCCAGGCGAAACTTAGGATCCTGAATGGTTAATAAGCCCCTCAATACTGATTCAAGCAAACACATGTGGGTGTGATGGACCTGTCGTCCACATACTTTTGACCGTGTAGTATATACTTCATAGACAAAAGTTTGTAGCCATGTGATTATTATTATTATTATTAATTATAATTATTATAATTATTATTATATTATTTTTAATTATAATTTTTGTTATTTTTATTATTATTTTTGTTTATTATTATTTATTCATTTTTTATTTGATTATTATGATTATTATTATTATTATTTTAATTATTATTATTATATATTATTTTTATTATAATTATAATTATAATTATTATTTTTTTTATTATTATTATTATCATTATTATTTTTATTATTATTATTATATTATTTTTAATTATAATAATAATTATTATTATTATTATTTTTATTTATTATTATTATTATTTTTATTATTATTATTATTATTATTATTATTATTATTATTATCTCTCCTCTTCTGCAAAGATGTTCCACTAGATTCTTTTTCTTCTCTGTAGATCGGTGCTCATTCAGCCACACGTGCGTTCAGGTACTGATGTAGGTGAGGTGAGGAGACCTGAGGTGCAGTCAGCATTCACACTCACCCTAAAGGTCACGTGAGATCTTCTACTCCAACCCTGACTTTGCGCGCAGGAGCATCGTCATGCCGAGACAGGTCTCAGTCTCCTAGTTCAAGCGAAGGAACAATTCCATGCCCCCACATCCAAAATACAGTTGTGTAGTTTTGTGTCCGTCTCGTTGTAGCTGTAACTGTATCGGTGTCTACGCGTAGCCCCTTTCGACCGCCAGACCGATCGGGTGCGAGACGGTTTTGAATCCTGATTCCTTTTTTTTAGTCTAAGCTCCAGTTGCCAATTTCCAACTTTTTCTTTGTGTTTTTTTTTTGTTTTTTTTAAACGAAAGACTTTGAAGAGAAACAGTTTCGGGCTCGATGTATCGATCAAGCAGAGCAAAGGGATTAAATCCAAGAGTAATCTGGCCTAAATGACTCGAAGACATCAATTTAAGGTTTCGTGGCTGGAAATTATATACGACACCAGCGTTCTACATTTATTTTTAAGCATCTCCTCGAACAATTACTAAGTGTGAAGGATGTGTGTCCCCTCCTCAGGTAGTCGAAGGCGATGTTTTATTTTCTCTCCCCGGTTGCTCCTCAAACCTTCAGATTGCTATGATAAATAGAGCGCCAGACGAACAGTTTATTTGATGAATTGCTTTTTGGCTCGCTGGGCCGCCGTCGATAGTGCCGATCAGTTGTTAAATAATGGAGCCCAACGAGCGCAGTGAAAGTTTGCAATACAGGCAGTTAGAGCGATCAATCACGGCGATCCGCTATCATTCGAAGCCGTTCCGTGTCCCACATAAACGTTGCTGTAATTCATTCTAGCTTATTACCCAAAAACCCATGATTTAAGAGGCTTGGTTTGGGGTTTGAATGAAAGCAGTTACATTTTTCGTATGTTCTCCATCTTGGTTACACACCAGGTTTATTTCTATGGCTGGTGTAAAGATGAGGTCAGGCTGTTTTAGTATCTCTATATATTCCAGTTCATCCCATAGGTGTCGAGGTCCGAGCTTTATCGCAGAGCGCTCATGATCTTCCACACAACCCGTGTGAAGCACATCTTCACGGAGATGCATTTATTTGTTTATCGTTTTACTTCATTCGTGGTGCATATTTCCTAACGCGCCTGAGAAAAAAAAAGTATGAGGTTCGTATGTGCATTAAAAAAAACCAAAAAACATTTAGTTTGCATCATTTCTTCTCCACTAGGTGAAGAAGGTGAGATGAGGAGGATTGGGGCGCAATCTGAATTGCAGTTGACCTCGATGAGTTTTAGATTTAAGCTCTTTAACAGGGCACTCGAGATCTTCTACTCCAAACGATATTTTCATGGAGCCTGGATATGCACATGGAAACATTGTTGTGCTGGAACTGAATTTCATGCTCCTGCATCCAAAGACCTTCTATACAATTGTGTGCCTCCAGCTTACATCTGGAAAAATCATGTGTTCCAATACGCTTGTCTAAATAATGTTTGTGTGTGTATATATGTGTGATTATAATTTATTAAAAGCATGTAACATGTTAACGAACTTCAAAATGTAAACAATTCTCATTCGGGTTGATGTCTGGCCTTTGATCTGAAACATTTAGGCCTTTGAACTGTTCCAGTGAAACTTCTCCAGTGTGTATGTTAATATGCTCTTTGTCCATTTGGACTATGAAGCTCTGTCCTACTCACAAGTAGATTTGCAGACTGGACCCGGTTTCCTTTTTTCCAGTATTTGACCATCCATCTCTCCTTTACCCCTGATGAGCCTTTGAACTGCATGAAGCTTCCACCACCGTGCTTCACTGCAGAAATAGTGTAATCAGAGTAATGAACAGTATTGATAATTTGATTCATTTATTGCCAGGGATATAAAAGTTATAATCCATATTCAATTCATTATAGTAGTTTTATCATTATATTAACATGAAATTTCATTTATGACCAAAATGTTTCCACCAGTAATTTCTTTATTCATATTTGTATGGTTTTTTTGTTGTTTTTTTTTCTCCGCCTGCAGTTTGGGACAGTTCCAGTGTGTGTACCTACAGGGCAGTCTGTCCCATCCGTACCACCAGGACCTCCTCCTCCACCCCCATTTCCTGGAGCTCCTCCTCCTCCTCCACCTATGCCAGGCTGTACTGCCATGCCCGGAGTGCCTCCTCCTCCTCCCCCTCCCCCTCCTCCTCCAGGACTGGGGGGTCTAATGTCCTCTCCTACCCCACACGTGCTTCCGTTCGGCCTTCAGCCTAAAAAGGAGTTCAAGCCTGAGACCATCATGAAGCGCCTCAACTGGTCCAAGGTACTTTTTTTTCCTTCAAGTGTTTTCTAAATGCTGTCAACACAAAAGCTGACCAGCATCAGCTGTTTTTTTAAATGGAAAAACAACTGATCAAAAATTCAGCCGGCTTCATCCAACATTCTGGCTTCACTCTGAGAAGATCATACGGATCACTTGCGGCTTTTCAAAGGCAACAAGGGAGTGACGGAAAATAGGAGACCCTAAACAACCCTGTCATGACCCACCATGCCCTAGGCCTTCTTTGCCCTGCCCCGCCCTGCCCCACCTCATCCGGCCCTGCCCCGCCCTGCCCCACCTCATCCGGCCCTGCCCCGTCCTGCCCCACTTCATTTGCCCCATCAAAAACCCACCAATCAAATATCGTTTTACTTTCAGGATCAGATGTTGATTGGGAATATTTCACACTTTAAAGCATTGTTGATGATTGGTATTGTGAGATTATTATAACTACACTTGATTTAATTTAAACAATCAGGGAAAATGAACAAATAGGCCTTTTTGTTTCTTTTATTTTATTGTTTGCTTTTTAAACAACCCTTTTGCTTTATTCAATAGCATTTGATCAAAAAGAAAACAATGGTGTCTTTCTTTCTTTTATTTTTTTCTTTTTTCTTTTCTTTTTTTTCTTTTCTTTTAATTGCCAATCAGAAAACAAAAAAACAAAAACAAAAAAACGAACACAGCCCCTCAGCGTAAGTGCTCGTTTTCAAATGTCAGGGACGTAACACGAATGCTAAACCGACGTGTGGCGAGAGAAGCGAGAGCATTTCCAGACTTTATCTCATCAGCTACTTCCATTTTATCTCCATAAGAGATTGATGGTAGTTGGTTACTTTCTTAAAAATATATATATATATTTATATATAAAAATGTGCTGACTGATTACATCACTACGTACGTGCCACACGCTTTACCCAGAGGAAGATTTGGGGGAGAAAAGATGATAATGTCAAAGATTTTTACTTCTAAGCCGCATGCTTAGCAGAATGTGCAGCTGAACTCGGATTTGCAGAGGTGTTCGAAACTTCTTGTATTAAAGATCTTTTTTTCAAGATTAAACCTGTTTCATTCGGCACGTCAGGGCCGCTTCGGATTGGCGCTCCGATGTCTTTTGACTGCACCAGTTGGGTTTAACTTGTGCTTCGTCTGCAGTCAGTCTCCTCGTCTGTCCGCTCGACTTCCTTCAAGTCACCGCCATCAACGCCGTCGCACTTGTCAGCCCGAGGAGCGCTAACTGGCACGGCCGCTGTGTTCACTCGTTACTTAGGATCGCTCGCTAATCGACGCTTTCCATTATAATGGTGTTGGATTGAGTTTTCCGATATTTATCGATATGCCAAAAAATTGTTCCTTTCTTTTTTTTTTCTCTACCCAATAAAAAAAACTTGTAAGATAATTGACGCGCGAACCTGCGATTATTGACAAGTCGGGCAGGTGTTATTATTCAGCGACGCCCTGGAAGCTCTGCCGCTTTCCCCGAACTCGCATTAGTCTCTCATCCTGAACAGTTTGAGACACTCTGACACGCCACCTTCGCTGTCTGTAGGTAGAGAACGGATGAGATAATAAAGGAATTAATAGCCGATGGAAAATCTGACTTTGGAGAGAAGTGAACGTTTAGATACGAACACCGCAGTGCCGTTCAGTCTCTACTGGGTGACAGCGAAGTGGACTTTTTTAAATAAAAATCAGTGTGTGTGTGTGGAGTAGAGATCATGAAGTCTGTGTGTGTGTGTGTGTGTGTGTGTGTGTGCGGTAGAGAAAATGGTGTTGGAGTGTTTGTGTGTGGGGAGTAGAGATCATGAAGTCTGTGTGTGTGTGTGTGTGTGTGTGTGTGTGTGTGTGTGGTGGTGTGGGGGGTGTGTGTGTGGGGGGGGGGTTGGGGGGGTGAGATCATGAAGTCTGTGTGTGTGCGTTAGAGAAAATGGTGTTAGAGGGTGTGTGTGTGTGTGTGTGTGTGTGTAGAGATCATGAAGTCTGTGTGTGAATATTAGTCGAGATCATGGAGTCAGTATGTGTGCAGTAGAGATCATGGAGTGAATGTGTGTGTGTGTGTGTGTGTGTGTGTGTGTGTGTGTGTGTGTGTGTGTGTGTGTGTATATGTGTGTGTGAGAGAGAGATCATGGTGTCAGTATGTGTGCAGTAGAGATCATGGAGTGAGTGTGTGTGTGTGTGTGTGTGTGTGTGTGTGTGTGTGTGTGTGTGTGTGTGTGTGTGTGAGAGAGAGAGAGAGAGATCATGGAGTCAGAGAGTGTGTGTCTGTGTGTGTTAGAGATCATGGAGTCAGTATGTGTGCAGTAGAGATCATGGAGTGTGTGCAGTGGAGATCATGGAGTCGGAGTGTGTGTGTGTGTGTGTGTGTGTGTTTGATACAGATTATGGATGCAGAGTGTGTGTAGTAGAAGAGACCATGGAGTTGGAGAGTGACTGTGTGTGTGTGGGCGTGGTAGAGATCATGGAATCAGAGTGTGTACAGTAGATATCATGAAGTGTGTGTGTGTGTGTGTGTGTGTGTGTGTGTGTGTGTGTGTGTGTGTGTGTGTTTCGAATCAGAGCAGTAACTTTCCTTTCACTCCCATGGGCCTGGGTGGGGTTGGAAGTGGTACTGCAGCCTGCCACTAGAGGGCATCTGAGACATTTTGGCAGCACTTTAGATTAGAACACAGTGTAGACAGTAGACGTCCTGTAAGACAGAATACATCAGTGTGTACACCTTCACATCACAGCATGGTCTAACCTGTTGCCATAGAAACCCCAGCGTCGCAGGGTTGTACAGTCAGCAAGTGGTGTGTCTGTTATAGTGAACGTGTTCATCACTTTTATTACACATGCACTATACAGTCAAAAGTTTGTGGACATCTGACCCAAAGATATCTTCATGTAGTTGGCTTTCCAATGGCACCTTGTGGAAATTACACATGGCTGAGATAGTCGGGTGTCCCAATACTTTTGGCTGTACAGTGGATATATGTAGACCACAGAGACTCAGCTTTGGTCAGAAAGTCTGTACTTAAATCCACTCCTCTACACAATAATCCTTCATTGAACATCACAGCAACACAATAAAAACAACACAAAACCAGACAGCTGTTGGGGAAGCGAGTGTGAAGAGATCTTCTGTCGCTCAGCACCGAACCTCATTAAATCCCAGCTTTAATTCCTCCTAAAAGGATCAAAAGGTATCGTCAGGCGTCCCGCTCACTTTCCTATTTTTCGGAACGATATCTGTTCGCCTGCGCAGCTATTAATATTTCATCTCCACGCTCCTTCGCAGCCGACATGCAGATGTTGTACAGAAAGTTAGCCATATGTTTTCGCTCGTCTCAAACCTGTTTTGTAATGAACTATTAGAAGCATCACGGTGCTCTTTTCTGGATTCTAATGGCTGGAGATGACACATTCCACGCACCATTCATGTTTCCTTCCCCTAAACATTAATCTCTTATTTAACAAGAGCAGTGAAGTTGGATTGTGGGAAATCCGTGTGTGTGTGTGTGTGTGTGTGTGTGTGTGTGTGTGTGTGTGTGTGTGTGTGCACGCACGCGCTTGCAGGAGCAGCTGTGTTACTACTGAAAGCAGCTGTGTTACTACTGAAAGAACATTAGCACATTTTTTTCTCTCTGTACTCCTTTAATCACATAAACAAATTTACAGGACTGAGAAGAGAAAAAAAATATTTATTTATTTATTTATTGACCTTTTCCTGTCCTTTATTTTTAAATAATATATGTTTGGGTGTGTATGTGTAGTCACATTTTTTTATATCTCTCTGTGTGCACGCGTGTGCACGCGTTTGCATCTTTTGCCTTCAATCCCCAAACACGCGCGCACACTTTTCCTGCTTTTTTGCTCTAAAGTAGCACTGGGTTGCTTTGTTACTTTAAGACTTATTACCATGTGGTCCATTTTTCAGCGCCGAGTTTCCAGAGATCAGCGTTCCTCATTATCCTGCACATCTTTCCTTCACCTGCCTCTGGTTTTACTTTATTTGCTGTTTTCATAAATTCCTGTCGGCAACTAAATCCCGCCAGCGCTCCGACTCCTGGTTACATGCTTTTTTTTTTTTTTTCCCCTCCTCCTTTCAGTCGAGTGAGCGAGTGGGTGCTGCGTGAGCTCAGGGTGAAGGAGCTGCTCTGTGTTGTTTGAGCAGAGCCCACTCGGCCGTGTTTGAGCACCCTGAGAGAGTTCTGGATGAGGGCCACTTGAGGGCCGCAGTCAACCGCTGTGAATGATGAGGGAGAGGATCTTGTGTAGAACACTATGAATATTTGATTAAATATTGCTTTTTTTTTTTTAAACGTTTTTTACAAGTTCACAATAATCACTTGTTTGTTTGAATAAAGGAGAAGCTTTTAGGTGAAGTTAAATGACAGTGTGTGTGTGTGTGTGTGTGTGTGTGTGTGTGTGTGTGTGTGTGTGTGTGTGTGTGTGTGTTTGCAGATCCAGCCACAGAAAATGACCGAGAGCTGTTTTTGGGTTGTAGCCAAAGAAGACCGGTACGAGGACGAGGATCTGCTCTGTCGTCTCGCTTTCACCTTCGGCTCTCACAGACCTGGTCAGTCCATGCTTTGTCTTTATCTGTCTGTCTGTCTGTCTGTCTGTCTGTCTGTCTGTCTGTCTGTCTGTCTACCCAATTGCATGTCTGTCTGTCTGTCTGTCTGTCTGTCTGTCTACCCACCCACCTACTTACCTACCATCCATCAAACCGGTGTTACCTGATGAACACACTTTCCATATTGAAAATAGTATTTTACACAAAGGGTATGTTCCATGTGTCCACATTTGCGGTCTATAAAAATTTTTTTAAAATTGTTAATAATTACTAATAATCTAATAAATAATTAATCTAATTACTCTTTATTGCTTACCTCCGTACACACGCCTACGCAGCCATGTTTACACGGACGAATGTCTCTTGTCATTGTATCACAATACATTGTCCTAACTTGTGTTTTACATTCAGGGAATTCGGCAGACGCCTTCATCCAGAGCGATTTACGCTCAACTTTTTTACTCAAATGAGGGTTAAGGGCCTCGTTCAAGGGCTCAGCAGTGGAAGATTAGTAATGGTGGGATGTGAACACTCCAAGTCCAATACTGTATCTTCACCACTGAGCTACTCCTTTCCCTTTTCCATTATCGTATCCCCCCTTTTTTTTTTTTTACTTATTGAGGATATAGTTAAAATGATACCCATCTTCCCAGCAGAGTGGAGGTTATTAGAACTGCAGATGGAGGCTCAATCTGTTTAAAAAGCACATACCGATCTAATCCTCAGGTGTCCACAAACTTTTGTGAAATATATATTATAACAGTTGGTCCATCTAAGGAGATTTCTATGAAGGGAAGACTTTCCTTTCATTCCAGGCGAAAAATCTAGATCAGATCACTGTCTTTTTCCTTCTCCTCATCCAAGGCTGTACTTTCGAACCGTAAGTCTTGCTGGTGTCATTTCCCACTGTCTGTACTGATGATTAATCCTGAAGTGTGACCATTTATATTTACTTCTCCTTCTCTTCCACTATTTCACCCTCTCAGCGATAAAGCTTCCACTTTACACACACCTAAACATCTCTCGCATGTCTCCCCGTCTATTTGTTTTTAATAAAACCAACTCCACGCTAGGAATTTTTAAAGAGCATTACGGTTGATGAGTGAGGGATTATATATAAAAAAGAGAGAAAGAAGAAAGGCTTCGACGTGAATAACCTCCTACTTATAACACATCCTGTATGTAGCGCAGTTATTTCAGTTTAATTGCATAGTTTTTTTTTCCTTTTCCAGATCAAGTTAAGGGACAAAATGTGGAATTCGCTCATATTTCCACCCCAAACTCAGACCTTAACGATGCAAAAAAATACAATACATAATAATTTCCCTGCAGTCGCACAATTAAAGGAACGCCTGGAAACAATTCAACAACAAGGCAAAAACATAGTTTTTTCTTCTTTATCCACAAGTCTTTATCAATAAATACGTTCTGATAATCATTCATTACCTCACAGACCAAAAGGAGTCTGTATACAGTCTGGTCAGCCGGTCAGTCTAAAAACTTTACGACGAATATTGCGATGCCTGAATTTTCCAGCCATATTTGCTTCGTCTGCAAACTTTCAACACAAATTTGGACGTCTCTGGATGTAGTAGCATAAAATCTTGGGAACTCGGAAACCCTTAACGCTCCACGATGATATGCTTCACATAGGTTGGCGTGGAGGATCATAAATGGCCTGCTGTAGAGCTACGAGCCGGCCTTCATCTCCGGGAAGAGGGTGGAGTAGGTGGAGTAGGTGTGGGTTCAGAAGCGAGATCTTGTCGTGAGGAGAGCTCTGTGCCCATGCAGAAATCGAGCACGGGGTCAGAACAGCACCAGTTGCTCAGCGCTTTTGGCACACTGATTCACGAAGGTTGGTGCTCCCTGTGACTGTGCGATCTGTGGAGGTAAACTAGTTTCGAAAACTTTTTGGTGCCACCTCCTCTCCTCCTTCATCAGTGCCTGACTTGAGCACAAATCTCCAAAAAATCTAGCGGGACAGATCTCGTTCTACAGAACGTGAAATGGGACGTGTAAAAGCGTGTACGCGGTTTTAAAATGTTGATGTAATGCGCCGGGGTGTGGAGCGCTTGTTTTTATTTTTCCACTACAGTAAATCAGACTTAATTATGTTAATATACTCGACTCTTCCCCGCGAGCCGAGAGCCGGGAGGATTACTCCGCAGGGGGTAAACCTTATTAAAGTACAGCAAATATTAATGGAATAATCATTTATGATAAATGAACCTCAATTTCAACAGTTTATGCACCTGCTGTTTTGGGCTTAAACACTTGACGCATATGCTGATCGACCCGACCGACCTTTTCCCCTCGTTCGCTATTTGAGATGCGGCGATAGAGGGCTGTTTAAAAAAAAAAAATTATATAATAATAATTCCTTCACCCCGTGCGCTCTTCAAACACGATTATGGACATCGAATGCTTCTGCTCGTCTTTTATTTTTTGCGTCCCGCATCCTAAACTTCTCTCCTGCGATTCGTCTGCCTCCCTCGCTTTGTTCTCTTGTCTCCATCTTTCTCTTTCAACCGCGCGCCCCCTCCGCTCTCTACCGTATTCTCGTGCTTCTCCTCCATCTCGTTGTTCATCTCCATTGCTCCTAATGCATGTTCTCTGATTCGAATCATCACTCAGACTCTCTTAATTTCCCACAAGTGCTCTGACATCTGTGTTGTGTTACTGAACTGCGAGTACACGGCTCCCCGTTGCTCCTTTCTGTACGCGGCCTCGTTACCGTTTTATTTCCTTCATTAATAACGAGGCCATCGCTCCTCACTCCGCTGCGGAAGGAGCTGCTTCTGCTGTTTACTCATCTCAGATCCGACGCAGGGATTTTATTACTGTTTGAAGGAAAGACCAGTGGATTGAAGAGTAGACGCAGAGGCTCCGGGCAGCAAATCGGTCACTCGGTTGTTGCCGTTTTACTGCAAGAAGTCTGAGGTCTTAATGTGTCTTAACCAAAACAGACACCTGTTGAGCTTTTTGATCATCCCATTCCACATTTATTGCATTTGGCCGATGCCTTTATTATCAGTACTAACCAACTTGCAACAAAGGGTTAAGAGCCTTGCTCAAGGGCCCGAACTTGGTGGTGCTGGGATTTAAAAAACATTGAACGCTGGATCAGAAGGTCACAAGTTTCCCAAGCACCAGGTGGCCACTGCTGGACCCATTTAGTCCCCATGTGCTGTAATAATAACCTCCACTCTTCTGGGATGATGAGTTTAAGTGCTAATAAAGTCAGTGAATGACGTCAGGAAGTATGGAGGCCTGGGGTCCGGCCAGCGTCCCTGATTTATCCCAATAAGTTCGAGGTCAAAGATCATCCACATCTTCCAACCCAATCATTTCTACAAAGGGCGTGGTGCAGGTTTTCATTCAAACCGAACAAGTTCACACCAAACTCTGCACCCACACTGGCTCTTTGTGGAAATGATCAGACACCTCTGGTTCAGACCTTCATGAAATTCCCAGCAGTCAGTCAAAACTGTGAACGGATCCACTTTTATGTTGGAATTCTCCCGTATCTCGTTGTCTCCGCTGTTTGTGTGTGTTCTTGCCGCCCCTTTAAGAACCAGGAGCGAGACGGCGCACCCCTAGTGGACGTGGCCTCCCGCTGCGTTCTTTCTCCGGTCGTTAGTTTTGATGCCGTGGCTCTGTGTTCGGTCTCTAAGTTATCGCTGATGCGGGCTTGTTTCTCTCGTGTTTCTGCAGATGTCACATTGACATGAATTAGAGAGGGAGCAGGTGTGCGTGTGTGCGTGTGTGAGTGCGCTCGTGTGTGTGTGTGTGTGTGTGTCAGTCGCTCAGAGGGGAAGATTGGGGTGTGTAAGTGTATGAACACAGGTGTTTTGGGTGGCAGCAGGCAACATCTGCCGCCTTGTAAATTCCCCCAGATGTGTTTCCGAAGCCCTGGGGAGCAGGTGCTGGAAGATTTGTATTTATTTGGGGTGAATCAGAGTCGTTTTGAGGAACAGGAAAGGATGCGAAATGCTATTTCTAATGTTTATCTTTACAAGTTCTCTTTATTGCTATCAGCACACACTTTGTTAAAGCTGAGCCACCAGACACAACACAGACACAGACTTTCACAGTCTCTAATCCGCAAAAGTTTGCGGACACCTGACCATTTTGACGCCGCATTCCACATCTTGTACAATTGTGTGTCTCCAGATTTGTAGTAACACATGACTGGAAAAGTCTCTTGTCCCAATACACTGTGGATTGAGCTGACCATTCAGGTTTTAGATCATCAGGTTTAAGTGTCTCAGATGCCTCCATATAGAGGAGAAAAATATCCTTGTTCATCCTGAACTTGGTGATTCTCGACATATGATGGCAATCCTAACCAATCCCCAGTGTAACTAGCCCCCCTCCCCCCCAGTATTTTTTTTTTCTCCTCTTCTTTGCTCTTTTTACCCTCATCCCGTCTTCCTTTTCTTTTCTTTCCCTATTCCTCTACTCTTTTCAGCTCTTCTCTCTTCTCTCTTCCTCCACCCTCATCTCATTTTATTTCCTTTTTTTTCTTTTCCTTTCTCCTCTCCTCCTTCCACCCCCATCTCATCCTGTCTCATATCCTCTCCTCTGTTTTTTTCACCCTCATCTCCTCTATTCTTTCTTTCTCCTCCCTTATTTAATTCTTTTTTTCTTTTACTTTCTCCTCTCCTCCTTCCACACTCGTCTCGTCTCGTCTCATGTCCTTTAGTCTCGTCGTCTCGTCTCCTATCCTTTCCTCTCGTCTCGTCTCCTTTCCTTTGGATGTTTGTTCCTTAGAATCCATCATTTGGCTGCCTCCGTCACCTCACACAGCTGTTAACCACAGCTGGCATGGCTACCCCATACCCTCAGTGTGTGTGTGTGTGTGTGTGTGTGTGCATGTGTGTGAGTAAAAGCAGATGTGCACGTGAGACATTGGGCAAAAGGCAGACACATCTGTTCACAAACACGTCTGTCACATTTGATCTACACATTTTGCTGATTTAGATTTACTGATCATCTGTCTGGAGTCTGGAATAAGATTTTCTTTCCCTTTTTCTATGCTTTTTTTTTTTTATCTATCTATCTATCTATCTATCTATCTATCTATCTATCTATCTATCTATCTATCTATCTATCTATCTATCTATCTATCTATCTATCTATCTATGCTTTTTTTACCTTTCTTTCTACTTTCTATCTATCTTTATCTGTCTTTTCTATCACTATAATTTTCCTTCTTTCAATTTATCCTTCTATCCATCTTTCTATCCTTTCATTTTACCCCTCTTTTTTATCCTTTTTTCTATCCCAATTTCCTTAAATGCACATTTATATAATCTATAAGACTGAAATTCTCCATCAGCCGTCTAAACTGTAGGCTTTAGCTGCTGACTCATGCCACACACACACACACACACACACACACACACACACACACACACACACACACACACACACACACGTTTTCTTTTTATCCACATAGTTTTGTTGTTTGTGCATCACGTTTCTTGTTCTTTTTCCCAGAGACGTTATTTTCTCTCCCATTTTAATTTAATCACAATCTTCTGCTTGTTTTTCTCTTTTGTGTTTTTTCCCCCTGCTCTAATTTCACATGAGCTGTGTGTGTGTGTGTGTGTGTGTGTGTGTGTGTGTTGTTAAGACAGCTTTAAAAACATTTATATAAAAGAAAATTGACACTTAATCATAACTTTCAAATAATTGGATGTTTGCTATCATTTGTTGAGATTTCTTTCAGTCTTTCACTGGTGAGCCGCCTTTTTCTCAAGTAATGTTTTTTTTCCCACATACTATGATCCACATTTTACACAAGTAATTTTCAAGTGTTTTTCCACAAATTATCTGCCTTTTTTCCTTAACTGACCTGCCTCTTTCACAAGTGATCCTCCTCTTTCACAAGTGATCCTCCTCTTTCACAAGTGATCCTCCTCTTTCACAAGTGATCCTCTTCTTTTACAAGTGATCCTCTTCTTTCACAAGTGATCCTCTTTTTTCACAAGTGATCCTCTTCTTTCACAAGTGATCCTCTTCTTTCACAAGTGATCCTCTTCTTTTACAAGGGATCCTCTTCTTTTACAAGTGATCCTCTTCTTTCACAAGTGATCCTCTTCTTTTACAAGTGATCCTCTTCTTTCACAAGTGATCCTCTTTTTTCACAAGTGATCCTCTTCTTTCACAAGTGATCCTCTTCTTTCACAAGTGATCCTCTTCTTTTACAAGTGATCCTCTTCTTTTACAAGTGATCCTCCTCTTTCACAAGTGACCCTTTTCTTTACAAGTGATCCTCTTCTTTTACAAGTGATCCTCTTCTTTTACAAGTGATCCTCCTCTTTCACAAGTGATCCTCTTCTTTTACAAGTGATCCTCTTCTTTTACAAGTGATCCTCTTCTTTTACAAGTGATCCTCTTCTTTTACAAGTGATCCTCTTCTTTTACAAGTGATCCTCCTCTTTCACAAGTGATCCTCTTCTTTTACAAGTGATCCTCTTCTTTTACAAGTGATCCTCTTCTTTTACAAGTGATCCTCTTCTTTTACAAGTGATCCTCCTCTTTCACAAGTGATCCTCTTCTTTTACAAGTGATCCTCTTCTTTTACAAGTGATCCTCTTCTTTTACAAGTGATCCTCTTCTTTTACAAGTGATCCTCTTCTTTTACAAGTGATCCTCTTCTTTTACAAGTGATCCTCCTCTTTCACAAGTGATCCTCTTCTTTTACAAGTGATCCTCTTCTTTTACAAGTGATCCTCTTCTTTTACAAGTGATCCTCTTCTTTTACAAGTGATCCTCCTCTTTCACAAGTGATCCTCTTCTTTCACAAGTGATCCTCCTCTTTTACAAGTGATCCTCTTCTTTTACAAGTGATCCTCTTCTTTGCAAGTGATCCTCTTCTTTTACAAGTGATCCTCCTCTTTCACAAGTGACCCTTTTCTTTACAAGTGATCCTCTTCTTTTACAAGTGATCCTCCTCTTTCACAAGTGATCCTCTTTTTTTTTACAAGTGATCCTCTTCTTTTACAAGTGATCCTCCTCTTTCATAAGTGATCCTCCTCTTTCACAAGTGATCCTCCTCTTTTACAAGTGATCCTCTTCTTTACAAGTGATCCTCTTCTTTACAAGTGATCCTCTTCTTTTACAAGTGATCCTCTTCTTTGCTAGTGATCCTCTTCTTTTACAAGTGATCCTCTTCTTTGCAAGTGATCCTCTTCTTTTACAAGTGATCCTCTTCTTTGCAAGTGATCCTCCTCTTTTACAAGTGATCCTCTTCTTTTACAAGTGATCCTCTTCTTTCACAAGTGACACTTTTCTTTACAAGTGATCTTCTTCTTTTACAAGTGATCCTCCTCTTTCACAAGTGATCCTCTTTTTTTTACAAGTGATCCTCTTCTTTTACAAGTGATCCTCTTCTTTTACAAGTGATCCTCTTCTTTCACAAGTGATCCTTCTCTTTCACAAGTGATCCTCCTCTTTTACAAGTGATCCTCTTCTTTACAAGTGATCCTCTTCTTTTACAAGTGATCCTCTTCTTTTACAAGTGATCCTCCTCTTTCACAAGTGACCCTTTTCTTTACAAGTGATCCTCTTCTTTTACAAGTGATCCTCTTCTTTTACAAGTGATCCTCCTCTTTCACAAGTGATCCTCTTCTTTTACAAGTGATCCTCTTCTTTTACAAGTGATCCTCTTCTTTTACAAGTGATCCTCTTCTTTTACAAGTGATCCTCCTCTTTCACAAGTGATCCTCCTCTTTCACAAGTGATCCTCTTCTTTCACAAGTGATCCTCCTCTTTTACAAGTGATCCTCTTCTTTTACAAGTGATCCTCTTCTTTGCAAGTGATCCTCTTCTTTTACAAGTGATCCTCCTCTTTCACAAGTGACCCTTTTCTTTACAAGTGATCCTCTTCTTTTACAAGTGATCCTCCTCTTTCACAAGTGATCCTCTTTTTTTTTTTACAAGTGATCCTCTTCTTTTACAAGTGATCCTCCTCTTTCATAAGTGATCCTCCTCTTTCACAAGTGATCCTCCTCTTTTACAAGTGATCCTCCTCTTT
This sequence comes from Silurus lanzhouensis, assembly GCA_039877035.1. NCBI lineage: Eukaryota > Metazoa > Chordata > Actinopteri > Siluriformes > Siluridae > Silurus > Silurus lanzhouensis. The sequence goes on along the minus strand of JBCEWE010000105.1, from coordinate 186,216 downwards.
TACAAGTGATCCTCTTCTTTACAAGTGATCCTCTTCTTTTACAAGTGATCCTCTTCTTTGCTAGTGATCCTCTTCTTTTACAAGTGATCCTCTTCTTTGCAAGTGATCCTCTTCTTTTACAAGTGATCCTCTTCTTTGCAAGTGATCCTCCTCTTTTACAAGTGATCCTCTTCTTTTACAAGTGATCCTCTTCTTTCACAAGTGACCCTTTTCTTTACAAGTGATCTTCTTCTTTTACAAGTGATCCTCTTCTTTTACAAGTGATCCTCCTCTTTCACAAGTGATCCTCCTCTTTCACAAGTGATCCTCCTCTTTCACAAGTGATCCTCCTCTTTCACAAGTGATCCTCTTTTTTTACAACTGACCCTCTTTTTTTACAACTGACCCTCTTCTTTTACAAGTGATCCTCTTTTTTTTTTTACAAGGGATCCTCCTTTATTTAGCTACTTAGTTCCATGTTTCTTGTTGACTTATTTACTTTTTGCTTTTACTTGTTTTTCTGTTTTCTGTTTTTCTGTTTTTAATCTTTCGTGTGTGTGTGTGTGTGTGTGTGTATGTGTGTGTGTGTGTGTGTGTGTGTGTGTGTGTGTGTGTGTGTGTGTGTGTGTGTGTGTGTGTGTGTGAGAGAGAGAGAGAGAGAAAGGGAGAGAGAGAGGCATCACTGCTGTTGGCCAGACTGTGGCATTCTTTCAGCTCTTAGCGCTTTTGGTGCACACACACACACACACACACACACACACACACACACACACACACACACACACACACACACACACACACACACACACACACACACACACACACAGGGAGAGAGAGCTAATATCAGGAAGCGTGGCAGTGCTGATCCAGACAGGGTATTATAGCAGACAGCGACAGAGCCGAATGTCTTTCCTTCATTCAGTTTAACACGTTCTCCTTTTGTAGCTTTTCACCTGCCGCCGAAGGCACAGCGGCAGAGCTGCAGATCAGTGCAATCTCCTCTTCATCACTTGTTCAAATGTCATGCTTACGTGCAGCTTAAAACCGACCCTGCTGCTGTTCACGCCGCCGGTTTGTGCGTGTTTATGCAAGTTGTGATATGAGATTTGGCCTCGTAGCTGTCCCATAGTCCGAGGTTTCCCCCCACATCTGTGACTGATGTTACAGAGAGAAAAAAAAAAGGTCTGTAATGACACACAAGTGGAGTGTGTAGGCAGATGAGTGAGGTGCTGAGCGTTTCAAAGGGATTTGCACTCGTTCAGCTGTTTGAAGTCTTTAACACTGCAGGTTTATGGCCACTAGGTGCTCATAACCCACTATGACAGGCTTCCTGTCCATGCACCAAGTGTCTGTGTGGAACAAGGAGAGGTCCAGAAGCCTGGATCAATCAACAGTGCGTTATAATTAAGCGTTCACACGGTGTGACCGGAAGAATATGGACAACCATGTGTGATGCTTCTTCAATCTTTAAGCTTAAAGAGCACACTTGTATTGAATGTCTGTGTGCCGCATTATTAAAGTTTCTCCATCAAAGCCCCAAGGCGGATTAATTGTGAAAGAGGAGGATCACTTGTGGAAGAGGAGGATCACTTGTGGAAGAGGAGGATCACTTGTGGAAGAGGCAGAAATATTCTGAAAGAGGCAGATCACTTTTGTTGCAGAGATTAGTGCGTTCACGTGTGGCCTTGACTCTTCAAGTTTAAACCGCATCCCATTAGTTTTGCCGTGTTATTCGGCTTTTCTGACATAACTACAGCCCCATATTTCTTGACTGTTGCTCTGGAAGCATACATGTGTTTTTGTGTGTGTGTGTGTGTTTTCCTCCTCTTACAGTCTCTCCATTCCCACACCCCTCTTTCAAACTTTGGAAGAACAGCCTGCCCTTACTAGCACAGGTTGTGAAATATTAAACATGTTAAAACATTATTTAAAAGTTAATCTCGGGTCTGGGTTCTGGCGCCGTTCAAACGCTGCCCGTTTAATATTTCATAAGCTGTAGAAGATAAAATCGGCTGACCTTTTCTGCCGAAGTTCCCGGACCTCCGTTTTACTTATTTTTCCCCATACAGCTGTTGGGCGTATTGATCCGTCTGTACCGGAGCGCGATATAAATTACGGAACGGGTTTCAGGGCCGACGTAAATGTTTGGAAATGTTTGGCTTAAACACAGCGGTGTAATGTGCGTGTCTATTAAAATCAGAAATCTGTAGCGCCTCTGTACCTGCCTACAGTATAGTCCGGATATAGGGAAAAAGTATCGGGACGCACGACTTCTCCAGTCATGTGTGGCTCTTCCGTACACTGCGGACCCAAAACCTGTTCCAGAACGACAACATGAACCCTGTCTGCACTATAGGCCTCCTTACCCCACATCACCACCTGCCTTTGTGGCTGAATGAGCGCACATCTCCACAATCACAATCCAAAAACTAGTGAAACCCCCACCCTGAAGAAGGTTATTGTAAACGCAAATGTGGAATGGGTTGTTCCAAAAGCATGAACAAACTTTTGTTCATATACTGGACCTCTGTAGGTTCTCTATTTTAAGATCCACCTTTCTGCTGTAACTCTGCTGCTCAGTCCTGAGAGAGAGAAAAAGAGAGAAGTGGGTAGGTAGGTTTATGTAATCTCAGCAGAGGGGAGTGAGCTTTGGTCAGAGCGAGTGCTTGTTCTCATTGTAACTTCTGTTCACTTGGCAGCCATCACATGCCTCTAAATATTTTAAAATGGCCTCTTTAATTTTGCATTCATCCCTTGTTTATGACAACGCAGTATAGCGTCTGGTAACACAGAGGCATTCAGACTACCAGGAATTGGAAGCTTAGTGGTTAAGGTGTTCAAACGAGTCCCAGCATCACCAAGTTACCTCTCCTGGGCCATTGTCCATGGTCCTTAACCCGCAACTGCTCAACTTTAATGTATGAATGAACTAATTGAATGAGGTGTCTTTTTAATTAAATGTAATGAATTGCAGGAGGCATGTGTGAGGTTTGAGATAAAAAAAAAAAAAAAACACCAAAAATAAGTATCAGACCTGCCAATATTTTGTGTAGGCGCTTCGCATTTTCTCACCGGAGTTGGAACACAATCACACGCCAAAGAACCGCGTTCAATTTTCCGAAATGCATACGGAAGACGAGGCCGAGCGATCAACAGTGATTTTGTTAGTATTGACTGGTATTGAAGGCCTTTCTCATTCCCCTCCATCACAAATGAGAAATGTTTTCGGCTCAGCTCAGTTTTCCAGCTCGTGTGTGACAAAGTCTGAGTCGATGGAAAAAAAGATTTGGAGTTCATCAATGTGAAATAAAAACCGACAGGTTAACGTTCAATACTGATCATCTGGTAATTATAAGCATTACGGACGCTTAAAATTAAGATATGATTTAAACCCGCAATGTGGACAAGTGAAGACAAGTAGTTTTTGTTACATTTTTTTGTATTGTTAATACAACTTTTTTTTATTATTGTTCAATCAAAAAAAACAAACAACAAAAAAAAAAACAGGCTATATCTTATCATTTGGTTAAATGTATTTATTTATTAATTATTAATTATTTTGTAGAAATTTCTTTAATGCTGAATTATTTCTTACAATTTTTCTTACAATTAAAAAATATTTATTTATTTATTTATTTATTTATTTATTTATGAATAATTTTTATTATTATTATTTTTTTTTTTATTGGCCTGTGCAGGTTGTGATTCGAATACATCTGGCACAACAAATGACCTGCTTTCATCATAACAAATCGCAATGCTAGTATCATTTTAGTTATCGGCCGTCCATTTAAGCATATACACATAATATAATGAGAGGAGGGCGATAACGAGGGCGGGGGGGGGGATAACGAGGGAAGGGCGATAACGAGGGAAGGGCGATAACGAGGGAAGGGCTTCTCCCCCTTTAACTGCAAGCTCTTATTTGGACTCTGGGCACGATTTCTATTTCTCTTCACTGCTATTTCCCCCCCCCCCCCCCTTCTCTCTCTCTTTTTCTTCTGATGTTATCTCTAACGCCTACATACAGCAGAAGCGTTGCATTAGCTTATTTCTCCAGAGATGAAGTCTTATATCTCTCATAAAGCAATTTTCTGAAGAAACACAGATAATTCGAGACTGAGGAACTCTCGGCTAGAAAAGATAGTTAGTGTGTTATGGATGTGCTGCTGCAGTCGTGCAGAGGTCCAGACTCCAGCAGGAGGAAATTGTGCTCCAAGGCTCCTTGACACGTTCAGGGTGTTTTTTATTTTTGAAAAGCGCAGCATGTAGATGTATGGATATGTACGGCGAGGGGAGGAAGGTGGGGGGGGATTGCTGCGCGATCCAATCAGGGCAGTACATCATCGTGACAGGACCTGGAGTGGTCTTTCTTTCTCTAAACAAACACACACACACACACACACACACACACACACACACACACACACACACACACACACAAGCAGCTAATATGTGATAAATTCAACCTGGAATGAAACAGTGATCCGAGGATACCGAGGCCATGAGTTTGTGAAGTACAAGCTGAGCAAAGACATACATTATAATCCAGTTCGGTTTTGAAATCTGAGAAATGCTGTGTGTGTGTGTGTGTGTGTGTGTGTGTGTTTAAACATTGTATTGTGTATATACTGTATGTATATACACATGCGCCTACAATTCAGTTTTATTTCATTTAAAATTTTACACACATCCCAAACTCATTTAAACACGTCCACACTCATCTGCACGTGTCCACATATTGTTATTATTACTAGAAAATATTAAATATTTAGATTTGCGAATAACGTCGACTTTTCCATTTTCCCAGTTTGACCTTTTGTAGGGTTCTGTCGGCACCAGTAAACGCTAGTGAGCCGTGTCAGGAGCGAACTTCGCACCATAGGAAGTTCTAGACGTTTGTAAATCTGGGGGGTATATATATTTTTGGCCTGTCTTACACAAGCATTTACACGGGACTTCACTATCAGAACGATGACGGCCGATTTGTTTATTCGTTTTAAGACATATGGCAGTAACGATAAGAAGAAGCCGGATTGTGGACACGTGGGTGTGTACGTACTGCTACTCGGGGACATCTGGTCCTCATAGAGGATGGGAGATGAAATCTTTTAATAGCTCGGCAATGAAGTTCAAGCGTCGCATGAAATCACGCCGTCGCATTTGATGGCACAATAGAAATGATGATGTTGGGAAACAATCGCCCATAGGCAGAAAACATTTGGACAAAAGTATTGGGACACCTGACTTTTCCAGCCATGTGTGGTTCTTTCACAGACCACAAGGGAGGAAGCACACAATTGTATAGGAGGCATGAAACTTTCCCTTCACTTAAAACTAGAAGACCTGAACCTGTTCCAACATGGCGAGGTCTCTGTGCACAAATCTAGCTCCATGAAGATATGCTTTCCATGGGTTGAATTGCAAGATCTCCCGCTGTAGACCTTTGACCTCTGACACCTTTAGGATAAATTGGAACGCCGAATTGCACCCCAGACCTTCTCACCTGACCTAAAGCAGAACCGGATTTTTGTGGCTGCGAGAACACAACCTTCCTCCGAAATCCTGTGGAACATCTTCCCAGAAGAGTACTAAGAACATACGAATCTTATCCTCGGGTGTCCACAAACTTTTGCCCATACATTGCATCTCCATTAATCTCTGCCAGTCCTCGTTGCTCTCATTTCTGCATGTGCTTTGTACTCAATTATATAACAAATCCCGACCTTCCTGAACTCTGAGCACTTTATCCACCGAGCACAAACATCTGCCTCGGGGATCGATCAGCGTTTTGTATTTCTGGTGAAAACTTGAAGAATATGTAGAAAACGAGAGTGCTCTGAGGGACCCGTGCCCTTTTTCCTCTTTGTTCGAAGGGAACTTTTCAAATATCTGTCCTTCCTTGTCTTCCATTAGTCCTGGACTCATTGACTATTAGAGGGGGTGAAGACCTTTATCTTCTCGCTAGGAAGGAACTCTCTTTTCACCTGAACGTTATCGGATTCCTACGTAAAATTATTTTTATCCTCACTGTTCCGCCTGTCACCACTCGTCTGCTTTTTTTTATTTATTTATTTTTTTTTCTCCACCCCTTTGTCAAATTGATTTGTGGGACCACTGATCTGTTTTTTTTTTTTTTTTTTTTTTACCTTCAGTGGTACCTGGGATGCTTGAAATCAATATCTGAATGAATGACTCCACCAGGGGGTGATGTGAGCGGTGAAATTGCCTCCTGTTGAGAGCTCCTTAGAAATTCAGCAGACGTAACGAGGCGAGAGAAAGAGGCAGACGCAAACAGACAGGAAGACGGGCGAGGGAATGCGGTGTCCCCCCCCACCCCACCCACCGGACCCACCAAACACCCCCGCCTCCTCCCATTGCGGAGGCTGGCATGCACCATGTGGCGAGAGAACACAAGGGATATGAAAACCCAGAGATCGCTGTTTTTCGGATCGGTCCTTTAGACTGTGTTTGTTTAACCGGTTTGACGTTTTTTTTTTTTTTCTCGATTACTTCCAAGAGTTAAGGAATGAAACCAAAACAGTCTGTAGGTCGGATTTTATTTATTTATTTAACACTTCGTGATTGAGTTGACCTTCCTTGTCCTTCATGTTTGTCCGAATCTGGTTTTATCTTTAGCTGCTCTATACGCAATATGAACAAAAGCTCTTGAGTGTGGCCTGCTTTAGAGCTCTGAGATGAATTGGAATGCTGATTGGACCCCAGGCCTCCTCGATTCCTCCTACGTCAGTACCTGGTTTTACCAAAACCATTGTAACACCTTGAATGAGCACAAAATCCATTGGGAGATCATCACGAGTGAAGGTTATTCTAAGGGGAAATGGGGACTATTTATTTGTGTATAGTTTGTGTACATTTCACCATCTTTAAATTCATTCATTTTTTTTTACTGTGTAATGTTTCTAATTCCACACTACGATGCTTCTCATGTTTTTTTTCCCCCCTCATCTAATAGATATTATCACGTATGCAACAGGTGCTCAGACACGGCAGATTGAGACGCCGTTTGACGTATTTATTTTCATCAATTAAGGCTCCTAATGGCGTTTTAACAGGATCTCGGGCTTCAGACGGTCCACCGGCTAACTCACTTAGCACACCGCGTGGAACATCTTCATTTCACTATTACGCACAAGCGTCCATATGCCTGACTGCTACTAACCAACTAATGCGCCGTCTCTCTTTCCTCATGCTGTCGCACCTGATGTCCGCACGCTGGACCAGAACCAGAAGGTCAGTCTGTCTGTTTGACTTCTTCTTCTGTTCTCCGCTTTTCTCTTCATCTTTTTTAATTCAACACAAAGGGATCCATATAAATGCACAAAGACATGATCACTCATAGGGGCTCATTTGGTGAATCATTCTGCTTCCTGATCTCTCTCTCTTTTTTTTTTCCTTTTTTCTCTACACTCACTCCTTTTGTCTTACCCAGAGGCTAAGTATGTACCAGTTGCAATTATGAGGAGAACGCTGACTAACTCCGTGGGCTCGTCTTTAAATGTCAAGGGAACGGCTCGGATCTAAATTAAGAAACACCCCCCCCCCCCCCCCCCCCCCCACACACACACACACACACACACACACACTCCCCTATTCTCTTTCAGTCAAGTACAGACAATACAAACAAACTTACACTTTTCTTGAGCAGGTTATTAAAGTTTCCCTGGATGTGGGGAAAATGTCTCTGAGATCCAAAGCTTAAATCGTTTCGCATCTCGTAATCAGCTTCTCCACGCGTGTGCGATATAAATTTTTTCATTTATTAATTTTAATTTTTAATTTTACCGGTGACGATAATTAGACGATATTTCGCCAAATCTTCATATTCTGTGGTGGTTCACTCACAGCAGTGACAAAGATCAATCAGTTCCAAGAAGTTTATATTAGTTTCTTTATTTTTACCTTTATAAAGCCGTCTTTTCCAAAAGTGTGCAAAGATTCAAATGTACAGGGAAATGTATTGTAACTTTGAACATCTATATATCGCACACCCTTACGCATTTCCCAATCTCCTGTTTTGTATCATATACAAACCATAATTTGGGAATTCTGACTTCAGTCGGAGCAACACCTAGTTGCCAAATCCTAGCTAGTCAAATCCAGTATTTAAGCTCTGGACTCTGAAACTCTGAGTGGCTTTTGTTTCCTTCCATTCACTTGATTTGTCTTTAGAACACGACTGGAGTTCTCTTCTGGCAAATTCGTTTGCACTCGACAGGCGCACACACCCATGTGTTAAAGCCCGGCAATACACAATGTGTTTTGGACCAAGAAAACCTCAACCAGATGTCATGAAGTCCAATAAACACTTCAGTTGCCAAAGGTTTAAATGTTTAGCAGCACAGTTGACTCCATGACCGTGAACCGGAATAGGTTTGGGACCACCACTGGCCACCAATAGCTACTCTAATGGAGCAGACGTTTTTCCAAAGAGATCTGTCGGATGGAACCTCAGATGTACTCCAACAGTCCTCTCCAGAGTGGCTCGTCAGAAGCACTATTGAGTAAAAGGCCCTTGTATACCAAGCTCTTGAAAAATTCTCCACACCACATCTGCATGCACATGTAGAGTGAAGCAAACTGCAGTGAAGGATTGTGGTAGTATGTGGGGTTCTTTTCTGCTGATTATTGACATGTTTGAGTCAAATACAGAGAGGGTCCTCGATGAAAATTTGCTCCTCTGTATATGTGGGCGACAAAGACGACATCTACCAGACCCATGCAGCCAAGACATAGCTGACCTGGATTTTTTTCTGAATTTTGGATGTCTATGAAGAACAATTATGGAGAACCCAGGAATGCGAATCTTATTGAAATGTACTAAAGATACCCGAAAGCTGTAATTGAAGCAGGTCCCAGAGTTACGGCAGTTCGGCATTTAGGATTTTTCTATTGGGACCCTTCCAGGACGCTTCCAGGACATACGCATCTCCTTCCTTGACTTGACTATTTCTACTTAATTAGAAAGCATCTGAATATTTATGCAAATGTGAGAGTTATTATGGGTATTTTTGTGTAGATCTCTGGCCAAACTAGTACATTTAACCCCTTTTAAATGAAACCTAACACTAAATGGGGTCCGAAATCACCCCTAACTTAAAGCTCCCATTTTTCCATTATGCATGAACATCAAACAGACTCAACAGCTTTAACCTTAAAGTCTGATAGGCCGAAATGAAACCTCCTGACCCCTTCCCCCGGGTATGACCTGCGAGAACACTCACTTCCTTTTGCAGTACTGGTCCTCATCGCCCCCTGACGCAGCCTTTGGGAACATTTGTTCTCTTTGTATGGTGTGAAATGGTAAATGAAAGGTTAGCACGGTGAGCACAGAACACTGTTGATCACCCGCTCTATCGGAAAGCCCGGGTAGATAATTTTCTCATTTTGATCAGAATCGACAAAGACAATTATTTCACCGAGACGAGATTTTGTATTATTTCTTTTTTTTTTTTTTTTTACCCGTTTAAGAAGATGCAGAGAAGATCGTGACTCTTTCAGTCAGTTGTTGCAACAAGACAAAAATTGCCTTCTCTATCTTTCGCAATAATTAGAGATCTTACTTTTCGCATTTAATTAGTTTCTGTTTTCAAAATTTCGCTCCTATTAAATATTAACAGCTGTTACAACAAAAAAGTCTATTAATGTCAGAAAGAGAGGGGGAGAGGGAGAGAGAGGAAGTTGTGTTTCTAATTAAAACCCAATGAAATAAATGCATTGCTGCTTTTTATTTTCCAAAACTTAACTCGTAGGACAGTAGGACAATGACAGAAGGCTGGGCGGGAGAGGAATTGAACAAGCATTCATTCAGACTGGAAGGGCATGCCTTGTTATTAAAATAAAGAAATAAATTGTCAGATAGAAGTGTAGCTGAGAAACCATCTGTTTACCCGAGCGCCACTCAGACGGTTATAAAAACGGAGTTTGCTAAGGGATCAGCACGGGGCACAGACAAACAAACGTTAGGACACGTACACAGGAAACACTTGGCGATCAGAAAGCCTCCGGTGCGAAATACAAATAGTGTGGAATACGACACAAAAACTTGCTTTCTGTCGACAGACTGTACAAAGCTGCAATTTGATTTCTCCTTGTACCAGTCGCAGTGCCAGACGTCTTTGAGGCCAGGCTGTCCTGCAGGCGGGGAGTGGTTTACTTGCCCCCTGTTTGTCATTTACACCTGACTTGGTGTCTATCCTTCCAATCCTCCTCATCTTCCGCTCTTATTCCGGGATCATGATTGACATGGTTTTTAGTCCTTTGCGATTGTTGCTTGTCAGACTGTATGAACGTGTGATCCCCATGTCATACTGTAGGACAGGGATCCCCAAACGTTTTTCTGTAAGGGCCACATCATTTTTCCTTTCTCTAATGGGGGCCGAGTCGGTCTCTAACAGCAAACCGCAAGGGCCGGAGTGACTACCGGTAGTATTGTGGGGCTTTTATTATGATTTGAAACATATTTATTACGCCTCCTAATGCAGATTATTTTGTACCACCAATATATTAAAAGAGCATTATTACTATCATAATGAGACTTTTTGCATTTTAATTGCAAAACATTTACTTATGCATATGGTTGGTGAGTGAATCTAACAATTAGGCCACTTTAATAGCTGGAGGTCGACCGATAGCCGAGTTGGATCGTACTTGCCTAAAACCGATTAGTCAACCGATTGCTTTAAAAAATGAATACTGAATAAAAGACAAACACTCCATGTGAAATAGTACCGAATTTAATTACAAAAAGACAGTACTTATTACTGTTTTTGAAATGGGTACTGGATAAACAAACATAACAATCCATAATAGTACTAAAAATTCTTATTACAAAATATTAAAAAAGCTGTACTGTGTCATGAAAATGTGCCTAAGGAAAACGCCATCAATCCGGGACACGTTCAAAACCGCGTTCTCGCGTTAACAATAGCTAGCAGCAAACGAAAACAATCCGCTTCCTTTTCACGATGCTGCAACGATGACACCTCGTTCAAACACTCCTTTTCCCCTCCATAACCTCAAAGTTTCTGATCTCGTCGTACCTGACTCGTTTTACGATTTACAAAACGTGACGGCCAAATCGTGGCCAAAATCGTGACATCTGACGTCTTTGTTTGCTTTGTTTGTCTCATTTACATTCATGGCGTTTGGGAGACACCTTTATCTGGATCGACTATCACATTTATACAACTAAATATTGGATGGTTAAGGGTCTTGCTTAAAGGCATAGGAGCTGTAGTTTGGGATTTGAACTCATGTCCTTTCATTTATACCGTTTTAACTCTGACATCCCTCCCTCATGTATTGCGCTTATCCATACCTGTTCTCCACAAACCTACAAACGGCGTTTTTGCCTCAGCGAGTTAAATACAAGCGCGGACGATGACGTGCTTCCACTTTAATGCGTCGCAGTACCTAATTTCCCTCTGCATCAGCGCTCTTCATTAATGCAGTATTGATGAGGATCTAAGGCCTGCTCTGTTCCCTCCTCGCTTTTCGGAGTGATTGATTAAAAAAAAGACCGACTGTGTTGTACGTGAGTACAGAGATATAATAAAGAGAACAAAGGTGAACGTTTTTCAGGACTCGCATATTTTTGTCGCCGAGGCAAAGCGGAATGCTGGGAGAGGAGTGCGGTTGATGGTGCGGAGGCACAACAACCGGAAAGAGATACAGAGAGAAAACACATTGTGATTCTGCTTGTGTATTTGCCAGTGGGTTTAATTTTGGCAGCCCAAGAGGCCTGTCTTCAAACATGCAGTTGTCATATAGTAGTCCTTAAAGCTTCACTTCCTTACCACAGCTTACTATATGTCAAGACATCACAAAATGGGACTAAAACCTAGCACTCATCCATGGCAGGGTCTGAAGAGTAAAGCTCCACCTCGAATCCAATATCGCAGATCACAGGGAAGAAAAAGTCTATTGAAGCTTCAAGGAACTGTGACTTTGAGCTTAGAACTGCTTAAGTTCTTTAATATAATTCAGTCCTCTACACATATTAGAGTTGAAGGATTTCACTGAGGATTTTGGAACTTGAGAACCGGGGCTTCTCACCATTTAGCGTCAAGACGGCGAAGCTCCTCCGAAGGATCGGGAGGGAACGGATGTCACCGCGATGACGCGTTTGATGTCGGCGCACCTCTTAAACACGGGCCATCAGTTTTACAACGTGGCCGGCGAAGATACCGCGAGCTCGGCCTATTTAAATTTTTTAAAAAAGTCCAGCGCAATAAAAGTTCTACTACTTCCTTTTCCTTTCAAACCAAACCCTATTTAAATCAATTCAGATCATGCCCTGAGACTTCGCCCTAAACGTGTGTAGATCAAGCATTTGATTGTAAGAGGCCTCATTACTGAGGGCATGAGAACCTCCTCACCCTTGTTATAGACACTCACGGATAATGGGTGCTATGAAATTTCCAGCGAGTGGCGACGCCCCCTCCCTCTACCTCAGCCACTCCGGAGTTCCACTTAACCATGACATTTAATTTCACCTGGGGATGCGAGGTAATGGAATTGTTTATTAGACGGCGCTACAAAGATGGATTTCCAAGGGGGCAAGGGTTTAAGGACGCATCCTCCTTCTACGATTCTCCAGGTAGCCTTTAAATTGGATGCTGTTGAATGGCCTTGCTGCTTTTTATTCCCCTTTGGATTTGCCGGCTGTGGAGCTGCATCCCAAATGCTGCATCAGATCTTGCGCTCATCTAAACTCTCCAAGCCCCATCAAACCCTCGCCCCACCCCGTCCCTCACCGTTCAGCCCACCGCGCTGGCCTCAAGGTCATGCACGCAAGTGAAAAGAATACAGACTACGATGAAAGGAAAAGAGGGGCAAAACATCGCACAGAAGAATACATAAAAGTGCCTGGCTAACCAGAGTCGCAATAATCGTTTTTATTTTATTTTTTTTATGGTAGGAGGCAAACAGGGATCGTCATCATCTGAACATTCGTTTACAGATCTGCGCTTTTACCTGAACACCATTATATATGGCACAAAGTTTCCCTTCCCTGAAACTAATGAGCCAAGTTATTTATGGAAAAAAAAATAAAAAAGCAGATGAGTGTGATGGACAAATTTCTATAAACCTTTAGCTATAAAATATTCTAGACATCAAAGTTCCTGACTTAAATGTAATGGCTTTTTTTAAGACCAGTTTAGTAGAAGGCCAGTCCATAACTGACGGCCATGTAGGAAACATACCCCCCCCCCCCCTCCCCTTTCTCTTTATTGTTCCAGGTACTAATAAAAAACCTGTTGACCAAACTGGTGAGGTGGATCATAATATTCTCCAGTACTGAAGGTCTCTACTTTTTCTCTGTTTCTTTTTCTCTGCTTTCTCCATGCTGTTTCTGCTCTTTCTTGGCCTCCCCTACTTTTCTCTGCATAGTAAATCCATCTCTCTATGCCTCCCTGTTTTCTCTGCTTTCCATTCTTTCTATCTTCTTTCACACTTTCTCACACGCTTTCTCTCTCTCTCTCTCTCTCTCTCTCTCTCTCTCTCTTTCTTTCTATCTCTTTCCCTCTCTGTCTCTCTCTGCTCATTTGTTTTGCACTCTCTCTCTCTCTCTCTCTCTCTCTCTCTCTCTCTCTCTTGCATACGTTCTCTCTGTTTCTCTCTGCCAATTTCTATCTATCTATCTATCTATCTATCTATCTATCTATCTATCTATCTATCTATCTATCTATCTATCTATCTATCTATCTGTCTGTCTGTCTGTCTGTCTGTCTGTCTGTCTGTCTGTCTGTCTGTCTGTGTCTGTCTCTCTCTTTCTCTCTATCCCTCTCTCTACGTTTTGCTCAGTTTCTCTCTCTCTCTCTCTCTCTCTCTCTCTCTCTCTCTCTCTCTCTCTCTCTCTCTCGTGCACTCTTTCCCTCTCTATGCCTTCTCTCTGCTCATTCGACCCCCCCCCCTCTGCCTCTCTGCCCTTTCTCTGCTCATTTGCTACTCTCCTCTCTCTCTCTCTCTCTCTCTCTCTCTCTCTCTCTCTCTCTCTCTCTCTCTCTCTCTCTCTCTAATGCAACCCACCCCCCCTGCTCTCTTACTCTGCTCTTTGGATTTGCTCTTTCTTACTTCCTGCCTTCTCCCTGCTCATTTTTTTTGGCTTTCTATTTTTTCTTTCTCTGCGCTCTCTCTGTTCTTTACTTTTTTCCTTTCCACCTTTCGGAGAAAAGTATTACCTGGGTGGACGTGTGGAGAAACTCTGGGTGCGTGTGGTGTAAGAGTTTTACAGAGGAATCTGTTAAAAGATTCAGTATAATGAGTGGGAATTACAGCCATGTGCCTGGATTGTAAACACGTTTCGAATCTATAATCTTTCCTTTCATGTGCACTTTTCTATCTCGCCGCCTTTATATATTCTATACTTGGCTTTGAAAAGTGCGTCAAAGTATCTCATCTTTATCCCGAAGACTCTTTTAGCCAATATTCACACTTCAGAGCATCACGACTAGACGCATTATAGTTCCCTGGTCAGGGATCTAAGACCCAGCCACACTGACAGTGTTGGGCCCTTGAGCAAGGCCCTTATCCTTTTTATGCTTTAGAGGTGCTGTGTCATGGCTGACCCTCGCTCTGACCACAGCTTCCTAACAAGTTAGGATTTCTTTTTTTCTTTCTGTACCTTTCAGGCTGCCTCTAATCAGATGGATTAATACCGCTGGACCCTTCAGTGACTGTCCCACGTAGTCTTAATATCCTCGCTCCGTTATCAGCACCATCTACTCACACTCTGTTTTCATGTTCCCCCTCCCCTCTGTCTCATGGCGCTGCTTTCTTGTCTAGTGGCAGCGCTAATTGTGTACAGATGTGTTATTCAGGTCGGACAACTAGGACATGATCCCTTATCCTTGCAACAGTGCTCTCTTAAAGAGAACAGAGGACTGGAGACAGGGAATTGTGGGAGGCCTAGTTTTTCTATCCAACACAGAAAATTACAATCAGCCTACATTATGTTTTTCTTTTTCTTTTTGGAGCTCTTCACTTTAATCCTCAAGTCTTTGTAGACAGAACTTCTACAACTTTAAATGTGAAGCAGAGCTGGAATTCTATTCAACTCGATTTGTATACTTTTTTTTATTTTTTATTTTTTTGATAATAGTTGTTGATTCAAAGCAGTTTCATAGAATAAAATCGCTCTTCGAATATATATTTTATTGTATTATTTAGTCCCTGTATATTTTTTCCTAATGAACGATCCAGTGTTGACTATAGGAGAGAGGGGGGGGGGGGGGGGGGTTCTGAAATATTTAGCGTATTTAGGGAGATCCTGTAACGTGTGCAAAACATGAAAGAACAAAAAAAAAACCTAGCTAACCAACTTTTATTTGTTTATTTATTTTTCTCAGTATCTGTATTGGTACTTTCGCAATAACAACAATTATAATAATAATAATAGTCATGATGAGAAAGACTCGAACGCAGGCTAGTAAACTTTAAATCTTTAATGAATCAAGACAGCCAGGTCCATAACCCAAGGCAGGGTCGAGATCAAAGATCAGTAGAGGGCAATTATTATTACTCAGAGACCAGAAACAATAAGGACACCTGAAAATTAAACAAAAGATAAATGCACAAATATCGTACATATATACATTGCAAAATGGAGAGAAGGAAATATACATGTTTTCAAACATTTTAGTCTGGACACGTCCTTAAATTAGAATCAGAATTCGCTTTATTACCAGGTATGTTTACACACACAAGGAATTTGACTTGGTGACCGGAGCTTCCAGCGCAGGAGAAAGTAGACATTGTGCAGACGTAGACATGGAATATAACAAAATATAGAACAATTAAATAATGCACTCTATACAAAAGTAGAAATATTGTGTAAATGTATGTACAGATGTTAGTTACAAGAATGTACCATTCGGGTTTTAGGTATAAATGTATTTTAATGTAAATTATATAGCGCATCTAAAATTCCACAGTTATAGCTTTTATTTTTAAAGCTGTTATCACTTGGTATATACGTCTGCGTTCAACATGGTATCACTTAGCGTTCTCTCTAATGAGACTGACGAATACAAGGAACCCGAATTTCTCCAGATCCTGCTGGCTTCAGTTTACTCCACAGTGGGCTTCAGGTCTGGAGGTCGGAGTTGCCATGTAGCCAAGCCAAGACTTGTGTTTCCCTGGAATATCCAACCATAGCTCTGCTGTAGAGTCTTGGCAGGGGCCAAAAATCATTAAAGCTCTGGATGATATTCAAGCATGTTGCTTCTTTTTATAGCCAGTGCACGATATGGAGAAAAATAAATTTTTTTTTTGTAACAATTAACATGGTTTAACAACCTACCCGTGCCCACCGTCATATCCTGATTATTGTTAAAGCGCACGTCAGGTGACCCATCATTGGGCACGATGGAGTTTTCATTGTATCGTGCGGGTTTCAGGTGCGCGGGCGGTTCATCCCTTCACGTTCTCTTTAATAATCAGCCTGTCAGGCGCGAACCCCCGGATCGATCCGCTCCACCCGACTGGGCAGGGTTTAAAACACTTCCCGCACGTCTTCGACACTCTGTCACCGCTCGCCGGAACGCTCCGCAAGACCACGGCTGCCTCGGGGAGCCGTCACCTCGCTGACCGATGGGTGATGAAGTCTCTACGAATCCCTAGCGTACCGAGCTGCCATTCTGAAGGATCAGACCAGAGCCGCTCGAGCGTTTTTTTTTCCCCCTCGGAAAGGTCTGAGAGGCTCCACTATTATAAGCATAGCCCAGTGGAAGGAAGGGACGGGGCTGTGACTGAGCGTGTATGATTTACTTCTATCACCTTGGGTCTGTGTGTGTGTGTGTGTTGCTCAGATCCAAGTGCAATTACTACATTTTACTCAGCCTGCACATTAAACAGAATGCGTCTCGTTTTCGTTGTTTTGTTTTTCTTTCGACGTAAAAGAATAGCAGAGTAAAGGAAGAGCTGCAGGGGGGAAATGAGAGCGAGACATCGCGGCGGAAATGTAAAAGCAGGAGGGCTGACGAGTGCTGCAGAGGTGTTTGTCCAACGCAGCAGGGATTAGTGTAGCGCGAGATGTGTTACAGACACACGCCGGCTGCAAAATTAGGACTCGCTCCCAGCTGAACAAATAGAACCTATTAAACCATTTGGCTCACAGAATGAACAGTGGCGCGGCAGAGTTTAGCCACGTCAGTTAGGTCGCTACCTCCGTCCGAACTCGGAACCGATTTATTCTGATTCTGATAGGAGAAAAATAATTTGAGACACTTTTAAACCACAGGTTCTTGTTGGTTGCTTTTTCTAGTTGAGCACAAATCAACAAGGACCTGCTACAATCAATCAAGAACTAATGACATAATCTGGCGGTATTAAAAAGTTGAGTCCTCCTTTTTCGGAGCGTGTCGAGCACCTTTTCGCGATTGGCGCCGGATCTCCGCACCGCCGAGCTTTGAGCCAGATCTCCATCTTCGGGAAGATGTCGTGAACCCGAGTGCGGGGACCAGAATGGCAGACGATCCAATCGCATAGCTCCCAATGAACACGGGACGATGTGCTCCCTGTGACTGTGTGTGCAGCCTTGTGTGTCTCAAAACTTTTTAATACCACCCTCGCACTCGTATGTGCTTTTTAAATACTCTAGATTTTTGGGCATTTGTGATCGTTGATCTAGAAGAGCGTTAGTGAGTTCAGATGCTGATGTTGAGGAGGTGTGAAGGTCATTCATTGTTTCCAGTTCATTTCAAATGTGGCTTCAGCAGGGTTGAGGAAAGAAATGTTTCATAGGCTTTAGCAGATCTTCCACATCTTCCAACCCACACGGAGCTACATTTGTGCACAGGGGCGCCGTCCTATTGGAACAGGTTTGGCTCTCCTAGTTCAAGTGAAGGAAAAATTTAATCCAAAGCCGTTTTATACAATTGCTTGCCTCCATCTTTGTGGCGTTTGGTGAGGACCCACATAGAGCAGGAAACGTCAGGTCTCCCAATACTTTGGACCATATATCGAATCCCAGGCGTGCAGAGAGCAGCAGGCGTTCTGGAAAGCTGTGATTAAGCTGTTGCGCTCAGAGCGTTCAATTACTAACGCTTTGATAAATAATTCCCCGATGCGTGTTTTCAATGCATTAGACAGTTTGGTCCCTCGATCGGCGTTGAAGCAGCTCGTTCTGTCACCACAGCGGCTGGTCTGAAGCTGTATTTTATGGAAATAAGGGAAATTATCTTTTCTCGTGTCACTCTGAATGAAAGCAACCCCATACAAAATAAGTAATAAATTGAAAACGGTACGCGGAATAATTGTTCAAGTGACGCCGAGTTGATGCCGCCAAATCGTTCAGTCTGGAGTGATTATAGCGAGATCTGGTGACGTTTTTCTTTCTTCTTTCATATTTATGCAGAAATTCGTTTTCATTTTAAAATGAAGGGTTCACAAACTTCTAAGCATCGCTGTACAACCCAAACCAGTTCCAACATGAAGATATGGTTCACATGGGTTGGAAGAAGTGGCAATCTATCGGACTGAACCGGAACCCTGGCTTTCCCACTACCAAACCTCCACAAGCACACTCCAAAATCTAGTGGAACGTCTTCCCAGAACTTTTGAGGTTATATTAAGAAAAGGGGGACTTAATGTGAAATATGTAAAAAAAAAAAAAAAAATCAAACTCCTTCTCATGTAGCAGTTAAACACACCATTCCGGCTTTTAGATCTCCTTTATTTTCATCTCATCGACCGTAGACTAAGCATGAAGCACCGGCGGCTCTGCAGATAGATCCTATACGTGACGAGAGGCACTTGAGTGGCCTTTATGCAGGTTTTTTTTTTTTTTTCTTTTCATCGACATTGAATTAAGGCGCATCCATCTTATTTATCTCGGCGTGTGGAGCGAATTAGGGAGCTGAATTGCTTCTAAAGCCTGAAATCTACATTGGGCGGTTCTTCCCCGTGCGACACGCGGACCCGCGAACATCTCGCATTTGCCCTCGCAGATGCGCACGGACGCACGGTTGGAAGGTCTTGTTTTTTGTTTTGTTTTTTTTGCACCCGATGCTCATTTACTTCAATAATAAGGACACCTTTCCACAAACCACGCACTTAAACAAGCGAGACACATATTGCCTCGCAGACACGGCAAACATGCTTTTTCCATGTATTATGTCAGCCGAGATAATAAGAAAAAGCCATTAGCTGCGGGCGCGTAAGCAGGAGCTAAAAGCTCGCTCGGGTTCGCGTCATTAGAGGAGAATATGTGAGCTGGAGAACGAGTGTGTTAAGAAAATGAAGCCTCCATTCAGCGCTCTTCATAAAGCTTTCTCTCGTTCCGCAACCGCGAGAGCCGTGTCCTTTTCTTGCTTTTTATTAATCGAATACTTTGGGCCTTATTAGGCAGCTCTTCTAATGTCCTTCGCTGCCTAAAGTACCCTTGGAATAAAGCTTTTATTTATAGTGACAGATGCTATTAAACATTGGTGTAATAGACTTGCGTGGTATTGGCAAGCTTAATAAGCGTTCCCTACACTCATGCTGCCGCTGCTCAAGGCCCCATTTGCACATCGCATTAACCTGGATTTCGGATTATCGCCCAGTCCGGTCTCGGCATCGAATCGGGTATTTATTATTTATCCATTCACACGTGTCTTATTTCTACTTCGGCTCTGTGTGGCCACCTGAGAGATTCATATTTGCTCTTATATTTGTGTGTTTGTGGACTCATTCAGACGTCAGTAAAGTCAGATACTGCTGCAGGAGGAGGTGAGGGTGCTCTCAGGTTCTTCTCATCGCAGTAGGGTTAAGGTCAGAGCTCTGTAGCAGGCTATCAAAGATCTTTCACCTATGTAACGAATGAAAGGTGTTCGGAAACTGAGCGCAGTGTCGGCCATGATACAGCTCCCTCGGAGCACAAAGGGTTGAGGGCCTTGTTTGCTCAAGGGCTTCAAGTGTTGCAGCTTGGCGTTCCCGGGACTTGAACCCCAACCCTCCCGATCAAACCATATTTTTAAAGAGCTGGCTTTGTGCCAGGGATGCTGGAACAAGGCTCCAGTGGTGAACAGTAACTGTACCTAACTGAAGTATTTACATTCGGAGAGACTTTTACTTTAACCAAGCCAAATATCGTCCTTTTTTTTTTTTTCTTTTTCTTTTTGCGACGTCAACGTTCCTTTTTTTTTCTGAGCGCAAAAAAATGAACGTCAAACAGCAAACTTTTGACTCGAACACAACCTTGTTTACACCGTTTTTTTTTTTATTTTTTATTTTTTTTAAGTATTTTAAAAAGAAGGTTTTTGGGCTTGTTAATAACATTCTATTAATAGATCGGTGTGTGCCGAGAGTCCCATTCGTCTTTTTTTACGTAAACTGAGAAGATTAAGCGAAGACGACAACAAAAATGATAAAAGGAACATTCTAGCTGTAATACGTCATGGTGGTTTGGATCCTTACGTACAACTGAAGGCAAATACTCATATTTTACCGAGCCGATCTACTTTAACTCGGCTACATGGTTTGTGCACTTTGTTCACCACTGTGGATCTCCTGGTGTTCCAACATCCTACTGTATACAGATGTGTACCTCAGATCTATATGGTGAAAAACCACATATGGCTGAAAAGGTCACGTGTCCCAATAATGTTATCCATGTGGAAAGTCAGGCAGTTGTCACCATGGCAAGAGTTTATTTTTTCTTCCCTATTTCTTTCACAGAAGAACGAGGTCGCCTTCTCCTGCGGTCTGTTAGAAGGCGACATGACAAGCTGCGTTCGCAGCAAAACGAATCGTAATAGGAGCTGTCATTCGCCTTGCCATCCTCACCCAGCCGCCCACCCCCCCGCTCGGTGTTTTTATTATTGTGGGATTTTTAAATTATTTGTCGACGCCGTGTCTTGTGGGCATCTTTCTTTCTCTCTAACGTCAGCCAGATACACAGGCTCTGTACACATCGTGTTTATATCGTCCCGACATCCGATCACAGGGATTCCCCGTGGAGATCCACTCACACTTCTATCACGGGGTGGTGTGTGTGTGTGTGTGTGTGTTTCTTATTCCCAGCACATATTAAAATATTGAAGCGCAGGCAGGAGCCTTTAGCGTTTATACCAACACGCACACACACTCAGGAGGATGCCTTTAACTTCCCTGTCTACACACACACACACACACACACACACACACACACACACACACACACACACACACTCAGTAATGCAGTTATCTTCAGTGTAAACCCTGTGCACTTCAGCAGTGTGATGTGAGAGGTGAACAGTTTAATTGGCTTTAAATGTTCTACACTAAAGGAAAGCAAATGCCCTGCTCTGAACTCTAATCTCCTTCCACTTGTGAAATGTTTGTTTCATAATGAAGATTGTTCTGGTCTTTAAAAAAAAAAAAAAAAAAAAAAGAGAGAGAGAGAGAGAGGAAATGTGTGATGTGGAAACCTGCTACTGCCATCAAATTTTAGGCAACGATCAGGCAACGATCTTTATTTCCTCTCTCCTGGGGAGTGCAGACTTTTCAGATTTTTTACATTTTATATGAATCCCAGTCTATTAATGGAAAAAGCAAATCTTTGAAGTGTTAAGTACAAATTCCACCCATTCATCTGAACATTCATTCATACTCGTATCTTTAGGCCTCTCCATATATCTATTGATCTTCAGACCCATCTATCCATCCATCCACCTCTCCATATCAGCTCCATCCATCCATATCAGACCCATCCATCCATCCATCCATCTATCCATCCACCTCTTCATCCTCCATCCACATCTACTTATCAGACCTGTCCATCCATCCATCTAGTTATGCATTCACATCAGGCCTATCCATCCATCCATCCACTCATCCATCTAGTTATCCATCTACATAAGGCCTTTCTATCCACTGATCCACATCAGTCTAGTCCGTCCGTCCATCCATCCAGCCAGCCAGCCAGCCATCCATCCAACATCAGACCTTTCATTCTGTCTGTCCGTACGTCCGTCTATCCATCCATCCATCCATCCATCCATCCATCCATCCACATCTACTTATCAGACCTGTCCATCCATCCATCTAGTTATGCATTCACAGAAGGCCTATCCATCCACCGATCCACATTAGATCTATCCATCCATTTATTAAGTTATCCATCCACATCAGACCCAGCCATTTATCTATCTGATTATCAGACCTGTTTATCCATCCATCCATCCATCCATCTACGTCATATGTATCAATTAATTTATCTTACTGCATCAGATTTATCAAACAATCCATCCATCCATTAATCTATGAAAATCAGATCCATCCATTCATCTATTTGCCATTTACTAAACATTACAGAGGTAAGATTTCTGTTTACTTTTCCTGTAGTGAATCTGATTTATTACTGGTCATATGCAAATCTGTCCAAACCTGACTCTCTGGAGATTATGAGGAAATTGTGTGTGTGTCAGAATAGTTCAGGTTTTATAAAAAAGATTAGAATCGAGCACCATCAGGCCTGGACAACATCCCCAATTATATCAATAATATGGACGAATAAACTGGTTTATATTAAAGAAAGTGGGTTTTGTGTTGTATAGAAGCAAGAGGCTTCGAGTATGAGCTAATGCCCCTTCATTCATTTATCTACGTCTACGCCTAAATTACACCTAACTGATTGCCCCCCAAACACACACACAAAAAAAAAACCCACAACAAAACAAACAGATGTACCTTCTGGATTGCCGAATTTGATTTAATTTGTTTTGTATAATGTCTTTTATTTTTTGTATGAGAAAGTATTCACTATTTCTGCAGCTCCTTCATCAGTCCTGTAATGTGGCACGTCGTTTAAAATGCATTTGCAACCAAAATATTATTTGCTAAAAAAAAATGGTTTCTTCCACACTTGGGCTTTCTTCTGTTTTGCATCGTGGAATTAATAATAGGCATGTATTCCCTTCCTTCCATTTAGGGGATGGTAATGATGCAAAGGTGATAATCTTGCTGTTCTCTTCCCTCCTCTGTTCACCCTCTACAAACGTAATACGAGTTTTGTGTGTGATTGCGTTCGAGAGCATGTGCGTGTGTATTAAAATCAGACATCTGTGGGGACAGAAATCTTCAAATAGCTGCTTCAAGTTTTAAAACAAGAAGAATGATCAATCGGGCTGCTTGAGCAACAGATCATATTCAGATCATATTCAGATCATATTCAGCCAAAGGTCTTGTGTCTATAGCAGGCCACTCAAGATCTTCCACATCTTCCAACCCATGTTGGCTTTGTGCACAGGGGCATTGTCATCCTGGAGCAGGAAAAATGTTCACGCTCCCACATCCAAATAAATCCTCTACAATTATGTGCCTCCACCTTTGTCATAACGGTTTGGGGAAATCAACATAATGGGGGAAAAAATTCAATAAAAAATCAAATGATATATATAAATATAAAACATTCTAATTCTATTTCTATTCTATTGTTGCTACACTTTTAATTATTTGGAAAGTAACCGATAACTTGTGACCCATGTTTGATATGTAGATTGATTTCTTCGGACTAAACTGTTTCTCTCAGCACCATCGCTGCTACGTGAATATGACGTAGCGCAACACTACGGAGACGAGGCGTGTCCTGAGAGTCACATAGAATACAGATTAACATGGCAGAGGTAGAGCTGTAACTTCCTGCAGACACAACAGGGAAAAGAACGTCTGGTTTTATTTCATCTTGTTTTTTTATTTTGCACTTCAAAGGCCTGTTTGTAAAAGGGCCATTATTCATGGCTCCTATTTATCACATCATGTCGCTATATACTGTATATATTTTCATGTGCATGTTGTTTTGCAGTTCTACTTGCTCGTCCATTTGCAAGCTGTAAGATATGTCTTTATGTAGCAGGAGCGTGTGTCAGCTGAGTGTTTTATTTTCCTTGTCAGTGTTTAAGTCGTGCTAATGTTGCAGCGTGATTAAATGCGTCTCGATCATGCTGTTGAAAGACTCGAGGCAGTCCCACTGCCCGCCTGTTATGTAGCCCATCAGTCATTCTCTTTCAATCAATGTTTATTTCATCTTCCATTCCCTTTAGTAGCACTCTGACAGGCAGGGTGTCTACAGATGCATCATTTCGAGAGGGTGAGCAGAGAAACCAAAAACTATACAGAGTGGCCCTTTTCTTTTTTTTTTCCAAATCAGGAGAGTGCTACTTTCTACTCTTCTGGGGAATTAATTGACTGTTTGTCACGTCATTACGGCGTCAGGGTTTCTCGCTGGACCGTGCATGGTAGATGTTCGGGTCTGGGAGCTGTTTTGTTCCCTTTTGCGCCTGAGAGGTGATGGTAATAAAGCAACGTTCGGGGGAGGTTTTCTCGTAAATCAGTTTGCCCGTTCTTATTTCTGTTTACCGCATAATCAGAATCAGCTTCATTGGAAAATTTCGTTGCAAGGAAAAAGCTAGCAAGACTAGCAGTCCTTGTTTGTCAGTCCGAATGTATTCGGGGTGTGAAGTAGGGGTGTACGATATCAATCATCTACACTCGTATCGTAATAGACAAAGTCTACTAGGGTTAGACTCTTTCGCATTTAGAGCGCGTTCTTCCACTGCACAATTCAGTCAATTCAATTGCATTTACAATGACCACAGAATTCTTTAGATTGGGTCAGAAAATGTGTAAATGTGTATCTTTTTTTTTTTTTGTTAATAAATATCACAAAATGTCTTATTATTCGAATCGGATGATTAAATGTAAAAATTTGACTTAAAAGATGATGGAAAATGAATGAAAGATACAAAAAAAAAAGGAATGGCTTCTTTAAATGTCTTTCGCTTATTTTGGTTTCTCCCATTAGGGGGCGCCACAGCGGATCATTCGTCTCCATACCCCCCTGTCCTCTACATCTGGCTCTTTCACCCCAACTACCTTCATGACTTCCATCACCACATCCTTCCTCCCCAGTCTTCCTCTTTTCCTCCCTCCTGGTGGCTCCATCCTCAGCATTCTCCTACTGATATACCCCATGTCCCTCCTCTGCACATGTCCAAACCATCTCAATCTCACCTCCCTCACCTTGTCTCCAAAAACGTCCTACATGAACGGTTTTTCTAATAAACTTATTTCTAATCCTGTCCATCCTCGTCAACCCCAATGAAAACCTAAACATCTTCAGCTCTGCTACCTCCAGCTCCACCTCCTGTCTTTCGCTAATGTAAAGAAAACACCGGTCGGGTTTCGATGCTGCTCTCTGCCGAGCAAACTTTGGTACAATGGTCTGCATGGCCCTGAAGAATTGTCCCAGCAGGTCCTTGGGCAGTTTGTGCTTCTTCAGTTGGTGGAGAACGTACATGCTCTGCTAGACAATTGACTAATTGCTAGTTCCAACGAAGCATTTGGAATCATTTTTGTATTTTAGTGTTTATTTGTGCGTTTATCAGAAAACCATTTAGAAATGTAAGGGCACGTTCGATTTGCGTTTCTTATTCGATGACGTCTTCAATTATTACGTGCTGTAATAATTCTTTTTGTGAGCATCGTTCGAGATTCGTTCAGCAGGCACAGCGAAATGACCATGCAGGGTTTTCAAATTTTCCGCAACTGTTATCTTGAACAGTTCTCGTCTGGAGTTCCACTGCAGTCGCTGTCTGCTATCATTGATACAGATTGGAAGTAGCTAAAACAAATGTTCCAGACAACACAGTCCTGGTTTACGCAGGTTGTAAACAGATCCACTTCTTATTCGAATACAGTGCCCTTTACACTTTCTGTTGAGTGAGCGTGTCTCCTGTGCCACGGATTTGCAGTCGTGCCGTGTTCTCTACATTAACTGCGCTGCGCTACACCTCTGTTCAGATGCAGCGCTGAGATATCAGCCCCACCTCCACTCACCTGACTGATTAACCGGCGAACCCTGACCTTCTCCGGGGCGCATCGCGAACAGCCAAGTGAGAGAGAGTGATTTGCTAGAGGTTGCGTTTTAATTAGCTGATAGGCATCGCCATGTGTATCAGTGGATGTTTTACTAATTACCACCCACATTGTGAGCTTAATTACTTTCCTTCTTCTGAGCGAGCCGTGACTCACTTCTGTTGAATATTTCGTTTTTGCTTTAGTTTTCAGTCGGTTCGGGTTTCGGCTCTGCCGAGGATCCAATATTAACGAAACAACAATAGAATTGGGCTCGTCCTTTCGCGTCAGTGAAGATAAAGTCATCTGTCACCTTCTGTTCTCAGACTCTCAGTTGTACGTTCAACAGATTTAACAAGTATAAATACACACTCATGTGGTTCTATGTATGCTGACACCCCTTCTAGTTTTTTACTTGGAGTGTTGGTTGGGATCCAGGCTTTTTCAAAAAATCAGAAATGCTCCTTTGACTAAATGGACTTTACCCCAAAACATCATATCAATGCCCTTAGTTTTGGAATGGGGCAAGCGCCTATAGCTACTCCTTTACCTGAAAATCACTCACTGATGCTGATGCACTGATGATGGCTTACATGGATTCCCTGAAGATCACCATATCACTGTGGATGGTATTATAGAGTTACTTACGAGATCACCATGGGTTTGTTGTGAACAGTACCACAGGGAAGCCCCACAACAATTTTTCAAGGGTAATTATGTGATTGCTGTGGATGGTACCACAAAGTTACCCTAAAGATTACCATGAGATTGCTGTACCACAAAGATCTCCTAAAGATCTCCTTGAGATTGCTGTACCACAAAGATCTCCTAAAGATCTCCATGAGATTTCTGTACCACAAAGATCTCCTAAAGATTGCCATGAGATTTCTGTACCACAAAGATCTCCTAAAGATTGCCATGAGATTTCTGTACCACAAAGATCTCCTAAAGATTGCCATGAGATTGCTGTACCACAAAGATCTCCTCAAGATCGCCATGAGATTGCTGTACTACAACGATCTCTCAAAGATTAAATTCCAGGAAGGTTTTCCTTCTTACCTCTTGCTGTTTCTATACGGACACATTTATAACATTTAACACGTTTAAAGCCGCTTCGGAACGACGTCTATAGTTAGGTTTGTTAACCGTGCTCGAGCACTTTAGTGTTAGAAGCCCTTGAAGTCCATTTTTGTGCACAGATTAAAAAGCGTCTTCTGGCGTCCTGCTGAGAAGCGAACGTGACGTGGGTGGGGGTTTGATTCCGGATCGATGCGTGTCTGTAATGCGTTCGCTGCCGGTGTGTTGCTCTGTGAATAATGAACGTGCGGGGCCAGTTTTGACAGCCTACCAGCGGTCCTGACGAGCAGATCGATACTGCATATCTTAATCTCGCCAGTTTCCCACACACCGACACGCTGAGAACCTTTGTGCTTGCTGTAGTTTGCGTTTTTATTTGTATTTTCGGCCTAAGAGTAAAGCAATAAGGAAGAGAAAAGAAGGAGGTGGAAGAGTCGTAGAGACGAGGTTAATGCATAATGCAGTGGTTCGTCTTCGTCTCCCGAACCGTATTAAATGTTGCATTTGTTTAAGAAGGTCGGACGGGATATCGTTTAAGAAATTTGCTTTCCGATTAGTCCGCGTCAGTATTTCTTACAGACGTCTCTTTCTCTCTCTCTCTCTCTCTCTCTCTCTCTCTCTCTCTCTCTCTTTCTCTCTCTCGCACGTCTCGGCGCTCTACAAGCTGCTTTACAACAAGCCAAACTTCCTTTGAGTCTGCGAACGAGATCAAAATGAGGCCCTACCTTTTTCATGCTATATATAGCACAAATCAGCCGATTTGTTCCCGTTATACCAAGGCCATGAATTGTTAATGACGCCCTGCCACCCGGCCAACTGATTGCAATTAGGTCATTAAGGCTTTTATTTTCACGCCGCCACGTTTCCACGGGACGTCTTCGTCTTCGATCGTTAATTATGAGCTTTTTTTTCCCCCCGAAATCCTTAGTGAAGTATTCTGAAGCTCTTCTCTTTTCTACTTAATCTTTTTTTTTTTCCTTCCTCCTGGATTGCGCCCGAGCCCTCGGGAGGTGCCGTCTGCTCCCGGAGAGTGTGTAATGAGTGTGAGTTCTGCTACCAAGTTCGTTTCGCTTTTGCTTTGCCTGCCTTGACGTTAAACTTCCCGGATTCATCGATGCTTTTTAGCGACGTTCGGCTTCGCCCCGTATTTTTTCCGTCGTGCCCTTCACCATTTTGAGCCAAGCGCACACTAGGGACGAACAGTTCTGGTCATTTTCGACACGTCTGCCGCACAGATTCCCAGTACAGGGATCGATGTGCACAACTGTGATGAAGAATTTCTTTCTGTCTGGCTAATACATTCTAGAAGTCTGTTGCTAGCTACTAGGGATGAAAATATTCAATAATTTGCATCGGTGCATCGGCATAAAAGTTAACGACGTGAAAAACATGTGCATATTAAAAAAAAAATATATATATATATATCGAATTATTAGTGAATAATTTGTGATCAATATTCAATCTTTCTCAAGCGCGTTCTCTCAGCACCGCTGCTGCTACGTGAATACGACGCATCGCAACACTACAGAGACCGAGGCGCGTCCTGAAATTCGCATAGAATACAGATGAACATGGCAGAGGTAGAGCTGTAACGTCCTGCAGACACAACGGTGCATTGAATGGCATCGTGTTGAATCGAAATCAGATCGCACTGCATTGTGACGGGGTAAATCGCATCGATATGCAAATCGCAGCGGCCTCAGTTATGGAGATGCACATCCCTAGTAGGTAATGATGATATGATACAGTCTTTAGTGACCCACAAAACCTGGTTTCTGTCCTTCAAACATTACCAACACATATACACTATTATCTACAAAAGTACTTTTTCATCCACATGTGGTTCTTCCCCATACTGTTCCCACAAACTTGGAGGCACACACTGCCCGAGCTGATGAGAACCTGTTCCGGCATGACAATACCCCTGTACACAAAGCTGACTGCACCCTAGGCCTCTTCACCTCACCTACATCACTTCCTGACTTCGTCCTCATGTCTGAATGAGCACAAATCCCCACACTTCTCCACACTCCTAAAATCTAATGGAACATCATCTCGGAAGAGTGAAGCCGATCTTATGCTCAGGTGTCCACAAAATCTCATCTCGAACAAGAGTCTGACCATCAGGAGCTCGGATTCTGATTAGTCTTTCCATGCTGTAGAAAAGAAGGTGCGTTACTGCTCTTGGGCCAGGAGAATCTCAAGTTCCATCCCATGTTTGTTATTGTGGGTTTTCTCCCAGTTCTCCAGGGTGTCTCCTACTTTCAAAGAAGCTTGCCTGAAGGTGGACAGGCTGCTCAATATCGCCATTAGTTGACCATGTGAATGAATGTTTGCACAATGAGCTGGTTTTCCATCCACACCGTATTATATCGCTATGTTTCCTGGGATTCTCTGGGAAATGGTTCACAGCCATTAATGAAAATAGATTTGTGAATGAATCACAGTGTAGAGAAAAACAACAACAACAAAGAGATCTCACACAATTGTTACTAAGTACCGATTTTCATAATCAATTTCTGGCATCGAATCGGTGTTCAGCCCGAGTCTAAGTTTGTGGCACACACTGCATATGATGATCCTCCACTCATACTTGAGAAACATGTTTCGGGTACGCTCTTTCTCAGGTTAGACACAAAGCGGCTGCATGGCCTCCTCATCCCAGCTAAAGCGCTGACAATTTTTTGGACCTTACGAAAGTAAGATCCGGCTAAAGTCCTCAAAGAAAACTCCAGCTTTCACTAGTTTGTTCTGGACGGCTTTTAGAAGCAGTTCTAATAAACTGTAAAAACGGCAACCAGGCTCATGTTCTCATCCAGTCACACTGTTTTACACCCATTCATTTACTCACTCACTCACTCACTTATTCATTCATTCTCTCCTCTCTATCTACCCCTTACCCCTTTACGAACCTGGCTTAGGTTTCATCCAGTGACACCATTTAACATTCATTCTCTCACTCTCTCTATCCATTACCCCATCAATCCGCTCAGGTTCCCATCCAGTGACACCCATTCATTCATTTGTTCATTCTCTCCCTTTTCTCTTCCTCACTTCTTCTCTATCAACCAGGCTCAGGTTTCCATCCAGTAACAAATTCATTCATTCATTCATTCTCTCCTTCTCTATAAACCAACCTGGCTTCCATTCAGTGACACTGTTTTATACTCAATTATTCTCTCTCTCTCTCTCTCTCTCTCTCTCTCTCTCTCTCTCTCTGCCTCTTAAACCAAAGAGAGAGTGTGTGTGTGTGTGTGTGTTTTGGGGAAAGGTTGTAAGTCTGTGCTGGAGTGAGAGATCTGTAGATTAACCCTGCAAGTTATTCCTAGACTTTCAGGTCAGCCGCAAGCATTAGCACATAATTACCCAGAATCCTCTTGGGACTTTTGCGTTTTGTTCTCTTGTTCCAGAGTTCCCGATTCTCTTTTCTTTTTCTGCTCATCCTCTCACCATTATCCGCCTTTTCTTTGCACATGTGTGCAGTGTTCCCTTACTTTTCTCTTTATCTGGTGTTTTATTTTTGAAACCTTAAAACTAAAATGTTATTGGACCTACCTGGATCTGAAACGCAAAACTGTTCGGCGAATTCCATCTGCTCGTTCAGACTCTGACGCCGGGTGCCAGTTATGATAAAACCGTGCCGTTTTGATTGTAAAAAAAAGTTAAATCCTCGCCATCTGTGTGCGCGGAACGAGTCGATATTGCAGATTTGCTAGTCTTGAAGTGCAAATTGCAATAGATTAGCGCATGTTCACGTTATGCCGTATGTTTTTTTTGTTTTTTTTGGATGGGGGTTTGTCTGCAGTTTGTGTTTATTCCCCTCAAGACAAATATCACTTTTATGTCTGTGTAACACACCCGCTGTGTACTAGTGGGATGTGTCGCAAGATGAGTGTATGTGTAGTTTGCATCTATTTTACATACTTTTACATAATTACAAAGGCTCTATTTTTGGTAAAGAACCTCATGTGGCTGAAAAAGTCAGGTGTCCCAATACTTTTGTCCAAATGCACAGAATGTTTCTGACCACTATGTCTGCTATTCCAGGGATCACACCTTAAACCCAGAAGAGTATTCCAGACAATTCAATTCCATTCTTATTTATTTGTACACAGTTTATTTATTTTTTTCTAAACAAGGGACATTGTCTCAAAGCACCTTTATAGAGATAAAGTTGTTATAAAGATGTATAATAAAATGTATACGTTTAGTAAAACTCCCTGAGATGGCATGAGAAACCTTGAGACTCATCACCAGCACCGGACATCCATTCATCACAATTTCATCTTTTGTTGAGGCGCTGTCCAGCGTTTGGTGCTGGAATGCAGAACTGTTCATGCAACCTGTGGTCCTGAACCAGTGTAGCAGACTGTTGATATTACTCACAGTCCAAATCCGTCCTCGACGTTCTTGAGTTGCTCAGTAATTTCATGGATCTTTAGATTGGTGATGTGGTCTTCAGAGTGGTCTTCAGACTTCTATTTGAGACCATTTTTATGAATGCATGGTGGCATTGTGATGGTTTGACTGTTATAGCTCAAATTAAGTGGAATTTTCATGCTCCCAAATCCAAAAACGTTCTATACAATTGTGTGCATCCAAGTTTGTGGTAACAGTTTGGAGAAGAACCTCATATGGCTGGAACAATCCACATATGACAGTATAGACATGAGAAACACAAAGTGTAGAGAAATCAGACCCCACTGTACGTCTGTGTGTGTGTTTGTGTGTGTGTGTGTGACCTCCTTCAGCTCACAGCTTTTAGTCTCTAATCTTATTCTCCATGGCCGTCCTGCCAATTACCAATCCTCTTACACTCCCACTGTGACCATGGCAAATACACTCTTAGTCCTACACACACTGAATACAGCAGACCTCCTTACTCCATACACACCCACACACACCTTCCGACCCCAACCCCAGTCCATATCAAGCGCTTATCCCTGGACGCAGGTGTTTACAGGATGTCATCATCAACATCAGCTCTCTGGAGGTCAGCGCATCTCTGTAGAGTCGAGCCCGTGAGTCTTTATTAAGTAGGCCTCGCCTCCCACGTGGCTATGTGTCTTTAATTATTCAGTGTTGTTTTTGCCGTGTGGGTCGGTCACCAGCAGACTCTGATTGACTGCTGGTGCAATTAAGGTTGCGTCACGTTTCAAAATAACGCTCTGATTAGTCCACATTAAGAACCGTATTTATTTTCTATCTTCGGCCGCATACGTGGACTTACATACACTTCTGCCAAATGTTTTTTTTTTTTTTGGTAATTTCTTTTGAATATGTCGTGTCACTACAATACGGAGACGAGCCGCGTCCTGAGAGTCACATACAATACGGATTAACATGGCAGAGGTAGAGCTGCGTCTTCCTGCAGACACAACAGAAAAAGAACGTCTGGTTTTATCTCATCATTTTTCTTTTTTCACTACAAAGGCCTTTTTGTGAATGGGGCCATGCAATTAAAGTCAGATGGCACCTGAATGAGGATTTGCTGTCCGTCCGAACCAAAGAAATAAAAGTGAACTATGCATAGCATCATATTCTCTTTGTTGAATCGAATGGAAATCGGAAAACGTAATAGGGGAATCGTATCGCATCGCATCATTAGCTGCTTCATATGTATCTTTAATGTAACGTATAATTGGCTATGCATTGGGATGGGGAATCACATCGGCTTCAGTTATAGAGATGCACATCCCTAATGTCTACATCTGTCCCTAATGCATTTTGGTTTTTACAGGGCGCAGGGATGCGGAGGAGCACGACGAACAGAAGTTTATCAAGAAAAGAATCAAAGAGCTGAAAGTGCTGGATCCGAAGATCGCCCAGAACCTCTGTGAGTACCGTCCTCATTGCAAGACGCTCGAGTTTTTCCCCAGTCAGACTCCAGTTCGCCTACAAATAGACAATTAAAGAGGGTCGAACTTTATCGAAACAGATTGAGGACGGTGGTCAGATGGCCACATATTTTTCGTCTATATTGTGTATATTCACGCTCTCTTATCACCTAATCTGCATCTCCAGCCTAATTTCACACGCCGTTAAACGTTTCTCTCCCCATTTAATGCGCTCAAGACTATTTCTTTTTCTTTCTGAAGTGAAAATCAGGCAGACATGAGAAAATATACGCGGAGATTTGAGGAAACACCGCTAAATATAATGCCATTGTGAAATCCATGCTCGATCGGATTCACGCAATTACCCGGCTTCTTTTTTTAGGAGCTGCAGATGTGTTAAAGTTATAGGGAATGACACGGCTGGATCTCGCTGTTTAAATTGCCAGCCGTATGCTCCCATGAGCCTGTGGGTTTTAGGGCGGAGTTCGGGGAGGGATGAGAGACGAGTTCCTAGGCCTTTCGGTGCTCACAGCGAGATTAGTACAATGAAGCACGTAGATTTTTTACCAGTTAATACATTCGGACACTGAAATGCCGGCGTAGGAGCCGTTTTCTGTTTCCTTTTATTAATGCAGAACAAAGGATCAAGATTCTGTTCCTTTTCATCTCTTTTGCTTTGTCTTTATATCCGTGTGTGGAACGATATTTAAGGCCTTGAAGTTCTACACAGCACCAGATGTCACGCACACTTCATTTCAAGTCTGGAAACTTTCCATGGGAATTAATGGGAATAAACTGGGAATTTACAAAATTGCACGTGTGAATCCTGCACGTCAAAAAAATGTCCATCGTGGCGGGTATTCACGTAAATCAAATAAATATTCATCCAGGAGTCTTTACTGCATACAGAAAGTGATCCTGTAATGTGCACTCGTAATTAAGTCTGTCTGAACACCTCGAGTCAAATCACACTCTCTAAAACCTCGAGCTCTATCGTCATAAAACCAGCGAAGCACCCACACGCTCGTCTTCCCTGCTCGTCCGCTCACTTTGATAAACAAAGCAACCGTGGCAGGAGCCTCCTATCAGATCTCGCGAATAAACCAGTTCAAACTGTAGGTGTGCACGCGGATTTCCTGCGCGCTCCGGTTACCGGAAGCGATGTATGCACCGGGAGAGGCCCGGCGCGCTTTCTCCCGCACGAGCACCGAGGCTGAATACGCAGTCATGGCTTCTTATCTGTTACGTGGACAAAAGTCTTAGAAGCGACGTGCAGCATCAGGTCCTCAGGCGTAAACATACCATCTCTATTTTAATCTTTCAGCTTTACACACGCTGCCAAGTTTATAGCTCCGGGTTTACACACACACACACACACACACACTCACACACACACACTCACACACACACACACGTTCATACAGACCGACGGCTCATAAATTACAATAAACGAACGCTGAGGTCTTTTTTTTTTAATGTTAAACAAACACAAGTAAGTAAATGGTTTATATTTATTCAAATACCAGCGTTGAGTAAAGGCGCCGGGGGGGTGTGTGGGGGGGGGGTGTCGCTTGCACCTCATGCACCATGCATGCGTCATTAAACTGCATCAGACTAAAGATTTTACTACGTCTGGTGTTTGTCGCGCTTCCAAGAGATTTTTTTTTTTTTCCCCAAGTCTCATTTGTGATGGCGATCCTGAGAATCATTCATTAGGAATTAATTAATTGGACCGCAGTGACTCCAAATTATTATTATTATTTTTTTGTTTTATATTTGATATATAAAAAAAATTATATTCTACACACGTTTTAAGAGGCCCTGTATTTCAATATCATTTTCTCTTGTGTTTTTGTTTTGTTATCCCGACTTTTTTCTGCTACAAACGGTTACAGCTGTAATCCGCGCTGATGATGCCAAATACACTGAAAAAATAGGTGCTGATCATGAGGAATGTTCTAGATGCAGCATCAAGGATGAAACCATAACCGTTTGTGGCAGCCGGCAAGTGGACGCGCGCCGGTGGCGGCACATGAAGAAAATTGAGTCACAATAACACGACTTTCGTTACGTCGAGGTCACGAGAAGACAAGAAAGAAACAATAAACAATAAAATTTAATTGTTATTTCTACTTATAACTTGGCTATTACACTTAATTCTTATTTTATAAGAATAGCTACACTATATTGCCAAACGTTGGTATGAGCATCGCATTCCACATTTAGTCCCAATTTGCTCTTCTAATTCCCTCCACTCTTCTGGGAAGATGTTCCACTAGAATTTTTAAGTGTGATGTAGATATTTGTGTTCAGCAGCCCCAAGGGTGTTAGTAAAGTCAGGTACTGATGTAGGTGAGTTGAGGAGGCCTGGGGTTCTGTTCACATTGATCCCAAAGGTGTTCAGTGGGGTTGAGATCAGACCTCTACAGCAGGCCATTAGAGATCTTCCTTTGCCATGCTGGAAGGGGTTTGGGTTTTCAAGTCCACGTGATTGCAAAATTCTATTCTAACGCATTAGATAACATTGTGTGCCTCCAGCTTTGTGCTAACAGTTTGGAGAACCACCTATTGCAGGAAAGGTCAGATGTCTGCAGGTGTCCTGTATTGACTTTTGGAAATATAGTGTATCTAAAGTGCATCACAGGCCTACATTTCTGGGGTGTGGGTGGGCTGAACTTCAAGCCTTAGCAACAAAAGTAAAGCCAATTCATGTGCTGGACCAAAAGGTGGAACAAATCAAATGTTATAGCATGAACGATCTATCGATGTGAAATACAAATATCTCTTGGGTGTGAAAATAAAACCTAACCATCTACCATGCCAACATATGGTCATAGTGCAGATGTTTACATCAGTTACATTTATACAGAAGTGTGGAAGTTGGCCAGTATATTTCATATATATATATATATATCTCATATGGAGATCTGTGGAGTTTACTGGTCTGTGCACTGCTCTCTTCACGCACTGTGAGAGCGCCCCCAAGCATCATGAACCCCTTAACAAAAAAACATTTAGCAGCCTTCAGTCCGAGGACACGCTGATTCTCAGGCAGTGTTCAGGGATTTATAACGTGCTAGTATTAATATGATCTCTGATTCCTCCATGTCCATTTGAAAATACGAGCCGAACTTTGTTTTTGGACCCGAGTGTAGCTTCGGCCCGTATTTAAATACCTACGGCAATCGGATCGAACAGTTTACCTTCCGTAGTACCGAAAAAGGTCAGAGGAGTCCATTTCTGCACGCTAGCACCTGATAGAAATCCATATTCTAAACATAAATCTGATGTCCTGTTTGGAATTAACCACTGACATGATTCTGCAGAAATGATGCATGCTCTCATGAGATATCGATTCGACTCTTCTAGCTTTCACTTTCTCTTTTTTTTTTTTTTTAGCCATTTTCCTAGGTTCCTTCCGTCTGCCGTACGAGGAGATACGGAGGATGATTGTGGAGGTAGACGAGGAGCACCTAACAGAACCTATGATCCAGGTAATGTGTCGTTTTAACCTCCAGGATTCATTACTGTTAATGATTTAAGAAGGTACTTTCCGAAAACTTTCCATGGAATTTTCATCCGGGAAAATTTGGAAATATTCCAAGTTGAAAACTTACCAAGCAAATTATCAGAATTTAATAGACATCTTTGGAAATTGATATGAACTGTATCAAATACAAACATAGATATAACCATATTGTTTGGAGGAATGCACAGTGTGTGTAGGGGGCGTGGCCTCAGTGTGGCCTTGCAGTAAATTCAAGTAGTTTAACTACATTTAAATTCCCTGTTAACCTGCAAGTTTGTAAATTTCCATTTTATTCCCATTAATTCTCTTTAATTCCCATGGAAAGTTTCCAGTCTTGAAAATTCCTTGATTTTTGCAACCCTGTGTGAGTAAATAGGCCTGTGATGCAGCCAGCGTTCCGATTCACTCCATAGGGTTGAGGTCCGACCTCTATAGCACTCAAGACCACTCCAGATCTCCCAACCTTTATAAAGCTTATCTTCATATAGCCGTCTTTGTGCACAGGGGTATCGTCATGCTGAAAGAGGTTTTCGTTCAAGGAACGATAGAACATCCGAAGACATTGTGTGCTTGCAACAGTTTGTGGGAAAAAACACATATGACTGGAAAAGTCCATCTAGACTTTAGTCTATACAGTGTAGCTTTGTTGTGATTACAAGTCGGATCTTGTATTGATCCATTTTTAAACTTGTTTGGACTCTGGTACTCAGATAGAACTCCAAATCCCGCACTGTCAACAAGTACACAAGTAAAAAGTGTATTAAACAAGTAGACAACGAGCCTTCAGTCGTCTTTGGAAACCGGCCCTGTCTCACAGTCATGCTTTTCTGACATTCTTTCAAGCCCTTGTTAGCTTTCTGTTGTTAGCGAAATGAATGGGGGGGGGAGACAGAGAGAGAGAGAGAGACTCGGACCATGGGGTGTTTGGCCGGAATGTTTCCAGATCCTTTCAGAAGTTTTTTTCATTGTTCACTACATTGTTGTAGTGTTCACATTCCTCCGTCTCCACAAGCCCAGTGCTCTGTAATTACCAGTGACTCCAGTGACCTACAGAGGTGTGTGTGTGTGTGTGTGTGTGTGTGTGTGTTAGTTAGGAAAAACACTGAGGTGTCTTCATCTTCACCCACAGCCTGCTTTTGTGTTCATGGTTCGATATGTTTAGGAATCAGGCAAAAGTATTGCGACACCATTTTTTTTTTTCTGTTTCAGCCATATGTGGTTCTTTCCCACAAGGGTTAAAGGCACACAATTGTTTAGGGACGTCTTAGGATGTGCTCTGTGAAGGTATGCTTAACCTCGGTTGGAAGAGGTGGAAGATCTCCCACCATAGAGCTCAGATTTGAACCCTTATTGAATGAACTGCACCCCAGGCCTCCTCACTTCCTGCTCTAATAGAACTCGTGGCTGAATGACTAAAATCTGGTGGAATATGTATTGAAACCGGTGGAATATCTTCGGAGGTGTCTCCGAACTTTACTTCAGTACATCCAGCGTCTCGTTCTCTCGCCGGGCCGTCTCGGTTAATATCAGAAGTGGTAAAACTTGGATTGGAAGGTGTGGCTCGAACAAATTAAGCAAACAGCACGGCGCTGAGGTGTGCGCCGATGACCCGCTTATTGAACACGAATTTATTTTGTGGCCGTCCAACATTAGCGGCCAAGGGATATGGATTTCCTTTGTATTAGATGACAGATTATTGTGCGGATGTTATTGATATACGGCAGCAGGCGGGGATTATTTTCACTAAACGAGAGCGGGCCGCTTAATGATAAACCATTTATCTGCTCTTTAATGAACTTATTGGAGGGCGAATGAAGGGGAACGAGAGGAATTACTTTAGCAAATGCACACATAAATTGAGGAGCACAAGCTGCATTTATAATGGGGGAGGGGGGGGGGGTGTCAGGACAAGGTTGAAGGAAAGGTTGTGTGTGTGTCCGGTGTAGCTCTGCGCTTAGCGTGTAGTGACGGTTACTCCAGGAAATGAAGTGTTTGGCATGTTGGGTGATATCACTTCTGTCTTCTTTCTCCGTCTCACTCGGTGTGTCTCTGTGTCTCTGCATTAGAACCTGGTGAAGCACCTTCCTGAGCAGGAGCATCTCAATGCACTGGCCAAGTATAAACACGAGTACACCAGTCTGTCTGAACCGGAGCAGTTTGGGGTTGTGGTGAGTTGTACATACAAACACACACACACACACACACACACACACACAGAACACCCACATACACACACACACACACAGAACACCCACATACACATACAAAGAAATCGGTTAAAACTACAACAATAAAAATCTGTCAGTCTATCTGTCTGACTATCTGTATATCTGTCTGTCTGTTTGCCTGCCTGCCTCCCTGTATGTCTGTGTCTGTTTGTCTGTCTGACCGTCTGTCTGCCTGCCTGTCTATCTGTCTGACTGTGTCTGTCTGTCTGTCTGCCTGCCTGTATGTCTGTGTCTGTTTGTCTATCTGTCTGCCTGCCTGTCTGTCTGTCTGTCTGCCTGCCTGCCTGTCTGTCTGTCTGTCTGTCTGTCTGTCTGTCTGTCTGTCTGCCTGCCTGCCTGTCTGACTGCCTGCCTGCCTGTCTGACTGTGTCTGTCTGCCTGCCTGTATGTCTGTGTCTGTTTGTCTATCTGTCTGCCTGCCAGTCTGCCTGCCTGTCTGTCTGTCTGTCTGTCTGTCTGTCTGTCTGTCTGTTTGTCTGTTTGCCTGTCTGTCTGTCTGTCTGTCTGTCTGTCTGTCTGTCTATCTGTCTGACTATCTATCTGTTTATCTATTGCTGTGAAAGTTGCTTGGAAAGAGCTAAAATATCTCGAACATCATTCAATCCTGAGGAATCGTTTTTACCAATGGGCAATGAAGGACACACATTCCATGTGATGTTTTTTGATGTTTTCTTTTTTTTTTTTCACACTTGTGAGTGATTCACATGTCAGTTGGCTCGTCTCTCATTGTGTTTAGGAGAAGGACAAGCTGTTTTGGATGCTACTTGGAAAATAATAAATGTTTTTGCTAGACACACTTATGTTACAAACTAGGCATGAATATTTACTTTGAGTTATTAAAATCAATATATAATCATTCATTCATATATATATATATATGCATGGTGGAGAATTTGCTGTGGAAATCTCCCCGGTCCAATGCTGCAAAGTGAAACAGAAGCTCTGTGATATGTCTTCTGTGGTTTGTATGGGATGATGATCTTCGCTAGTCACTGTTGAAAGCCCCGAGAGGACTGTGGCTTAATGATTATTGCACCTTGTATGTTCCTTGTAGCGCATCCCTCCCAAAAGCCCAAACATATGTAGGGGTTCAGCCATGTTTATTCTTTTCTCTCGTTCCGGCTGTCTTCAAATACTGCTAATCCGAATAGAGGCAAACAGTCAATCACATCTGCTCCACTGTCCACCACACGCATCAGTGCTTCAGAGCACTGCACATGTCTGTCTTTCTTTCTCTCTCTCTCTCTCTCTCTCTTTCTCTTTTGGTCTGAGTGTATGAGAAAAGCAATGGAGGATAATTCAGTGTGTCTCATTTTTCTGTTGGTGAATGAGTGCAGTTTAGAAAAAAACAAATGTGGTCATCTGAGCGATTTTAGTCGTCTTCCACCTTCAAGAAGGAAAAATGAAGTGCAGTATGAGACATCATGAAATGTCAATGGTCTTAAATATTTTACTTTGTCTTCACCTGCCATTTCAGTCCATTACTCGAGACGTCTCCGATCTCTCACTCGAGTCGTCACAGTTTGAGTCGTCTCCGTTTTCTCTCTCCAGTTGTCTCAGTTCTCTCACTCTAGACGTCTCCGTTCTCTCACTCTAGACGTCTCCGTTCTCTCACTCGAGTCGTCTCCGTTCTCTCACTCGAGTTGTCTCCGTTGTCTCTGTTCTCTCACTTTAGACGTCTCCGTTCTCTCACTCGGGTCGTCGCCGTTCTTTCACTCAAATCGTCGACTTCTCTTAGGTAAAGTTTGTTCGTTTGTTTGTTTATTTATTTATTATTATTATTATTACATTTACATTTATATAGCGCTTTTCTGCAGCACTCAAAGTGACCTCATCAACAGTTTTCAACGTCACTGGAATCCTGTATGACCGCCTGTGCAGCATGTGTGTAGCATCTTTTGGACTGAGAAGAAACTGATTTCAGCTTTATCAGACACACACTTTGGTCAGAGTCACCAGGGAAGCCTCAGGACCCTTCAGAGAGTTCACATGACCTGTTTGAGGAGAAGCTGAAGTCTGTGGCTGGGGATAGAAATATCTAGGTTGAGCTTCTTGCAAGCATCCACCAGGAAAAACAGGAAAGAGAAGAATGGAATGTGGAATATTTCTACATTGTGCTCGGCTTTATCATATTACAACATCAACTCGAACGACACACGGCACAAATACCGTTTTTGCATAGAAAAAGATCCGGTACGCCGGCCTTCTCCGGAGCGGGCCTACCTTCCCGGGTTAATCCCGCTCAAAAATTTATGCTCGTTCAAGCTTTGAGTCGCAGTCCGTTTCATCACAGATTGGATTGCGTGTGACGTGACCATCGGATGCTCTCCGTACGTTTACCCACACAAATTAGACTTTTTATTTTTTTATTTTGCATGCGTGCGTGACGGCCCCATTTTCTTTCACTTCATCTTTCTCTTTCTTTTGTACTCCCTCGCAGCTTTTATTTCCCCACGATAAAACAGCGCTTTGTACCAACGGCTTCTTGATTATTTTCCAGCCGTGCGTATGTCTGATGTTTGTCTTCGAAGGTACTTTTTTTATTATTTGTATTTTTCTTTCCCCGGATCTTCACAACCAGGGTCGATTTGTTTTGCTCGTTAATCACACGAGCTTCAGATGACCGTTGTTGTCGATTTCAGTAAGTGCAAGACTCCGGGACAAATTTGGCCTCGCGGACCCGCCCGCTTGTCCATCGCGCGGTCCGTCTCGGAGTACGCCGCTTTTTTAATAACGCGAATATTGCGGTTTCGAATCGCCGTTCGTTTCTATTTGATTTGATTTGCGCGATTTGTTTATTTGTTGCACGTCTCAATAAACGAATATGAACATTTGGTATTCAGTAAAGACAGTAATCTCTTCAACGACTTCAGACAGATTAATCTTTTCTTTTATTTTTATTGAGTTATGCATTTATGCACTGATGCTCTATTATCTGTTTTCAATTACAGCTACTATTCTTCACACACACACACACACACACACACACACACACACACACACACACACACACACACACACACACACACACTCAGGTGTTTGCAGACAATTTCAAATGAAATAAGCTATCGAGTCCCCAATAAAGCCTTAATATATCATCTGCTCTTTGAACGTCTGTCAGCAGTTTGTACGTGTCTCACACCGACGCTCGCACAAATCTATAATTACGGCCTCGGAGCGCCCCCCTGATCGCCCCTCCTGTGTCCACGGGGCGTTCTGACATCATTGCCAGTGCCCTGGAGCCTCCGCTTTTTAGAACGCAATATTTCCCAATTTAACATAATTGTGTAACGCCCGTAATTCTACGCCGCCTATTGTGCGCTGCCGTCCGTCCCTCCGGTCGCTCCTCCACGGCCGCTCACATACCAATTAACTCGAGCAGAAGGAGCCTAGATCACATCATTGCCAACATCCATTACCATTGCCTAGCAACACAAAAAGAAAAAAAGAAACCTGGCCTTCGTCACATAAATAGCTTTTAAAATGCCAGGCCCAAGAGCAGTAGGCAAATTGCAGGGAAAAGAAAAAAAATAACAAAAAAAACCCCTCTGAAAGTAATTTCAGTCCGAGTCGGAGGGGAGCAAACAGAAAGCTGTAATGAGGAATCGAATAAAAGATTTCGGTTTGGACGTCTCTCTGAGGTGCGCATAGCTTTCATCTGTCGTGTCGCTGGCCGTGTCAGGAACAGTCACCACTGTGTGTATGAGATCTGATTGTGTTCGCATTTATCACTGGACATTTCCAAATCAGATATAATTCATTTCCTCTTAATACTCATTAGGCTTTTTTTTTTTTTTTACTTCCCAGAGACGTGTCCTGTCTCAGTAATCAGAGATGTATATGTTTATTTATTTTTACATTGTATGGAAGCAAAGTTCATCCCATTCCACCTCTGTGCTCATTTAGCCACAAGGGTTAGTAAACTTAATACCAGCCAAAGTCACAGCTCTGTATCTAATGCACCCCCCCCCCCCCCCTCTCTGTGTGTAGATGAGCGATGTAAAGCGCCTGAGGCCGAGGCTAAACTCCATCCTGTTTAAGCTGCAGTTTGAGGAACAGGTGTGCCACCTGAGGCCCGACATTCTGGCGGTGAGCGCGGCGTGTGAGGATGTGAGGAAGAGCAAAGCGTTCAGCAAGCTGCTGGAGCTCGTTCTGCTCATGGGCAACTACATGAACGCTGGCTCTCGGAACGCCCAGTCCTACGGCTTTGACCTCAGCTCCCTGTGCAAGGTGGGTACTGCATCCATACCATCTACCCTCACCTACTATTACCAGCTGACCTACAGACTTCATTACTCACTTAGTAACAAACTTATTGTAGTGCTAATGTACTCACTCACTTCCACATCTACTCACTTACTCACTCACTCACTCCCACTCACTCCCACTCCCACTCCCCCCACTCCTCACTCCACTCACTCACTTCCACTCACCACTCACTCCCACTCACTCACTCACATCTCCACTCACTCCACTCCACTCACTCACTCACTTTCACATCCACTCACTCACTCACTCCCACTCACTCACTTCCACATCTACTCACTCACTCACTCCCACTCACTCACTCACTCACTCACTTTCACATCCACTCCACTCACTCACTCACTCACCCACTCACTCACTTTCACATCCACTCACTCACTCACTCCCACTCACTCACTCACTTCACATCTACTCACTCACTCACTCACTCACTCCCACTCACTCACTCACTTTCACATCCACTCACTCACTCACTCACTCACTCACTCACTTTCACATCACTTCACTCCACTCACTCACTCCACTCACTCACTCACTCACTCCCACTCACTCACTCACTCACATCCACTCACTCACTCACATCACTCACTCACTCCACTTTCACATCCACTCACCTCACTCACTCCACTCACTCACTCACTCACTTTCACATCCACTCACTCCACTCACTCACTCAACTCACTCCACTCACTTCACTCCCACTCACCACTCACTCACTCCACTCACTCACTCACTCACTTTCACATCCACTCACTCACTCACTCACCCACTCACTCACTTTCACATCCACTCACTCACTCACTCCACTCACTTTCCACATCCACTCACTCACTCACTTACTCACTATCTCACTCACTCACTCACTTCACATCTACTCACTCCCACTTCCCACATCTACTCACTCACTCACTCCCACTCTCACTCACTCACTTTCACATCCACTCACTTCCACCATATCTACTCACTCACTCCACTCACTTTCAACTCCCACTCACTCACTCA
>JBCEWE010000105.1:100000-142250 GCA_039877035.1 Silurus lanzhouensis | reverse complement strand
CACTAACTTTTACATCTACTCACTCACTCACTCACTTACTCACTCACTCACTCACTCACTCACTCACTCACTTTCACATCACTCACTCACTCACTCACTCACTCACTTCCACAATCATCACTCACTCACTCACTCATCACTCACCACTCTACTCACTCACTCACTCACTCACTCATTCACTCCCACTCACTTCCACATCTACTCACTCACTCACTCATTCACTCCCACTCACTCACTTCCACATCTACTCACTCACTCACTCACTCACTCACTCACTCACTCCCACTCACTCACTTTTACATCTACTCACTCACTCACTCACTTTCACATCCACTCACTCACTCACTTTCACATCCACTCACTCACTCACTCACTCACTCACTCACTCACTCACTCACTTTCACATCCACTCACTCACTCACTCACTTCCACATCTACTCACTCACTCACTCCCACTCACTCACTCACTCACTCACTCACTTTCACATCCACTCACTCACTTCCACATCTACTCACTCACACTCACTCACTCACTCACTCACTCACTCACTCACTCACTCACTTTCACATCCACTCACTCACTCACTCACTCACTCCCACTCACTCACTTTCACATCTACTCACTCACTCACTCACTCACTCACTCACTTTCACATCCACTCACTCACTCACTCACTCACTTTCACATCCACTTCCACATCTACTCACTCACTCACTCACTCACTCACTCACTTTCACATCCACTCACTCACTCACTCACTCACTCACTCCCACTCACTCACTTTCACATCTACTCACTCACTCACTTTCACATCCACTCACTTACTCACTCACTCACTCACTGA
The DNA here is from genome assembly GCA_039877035.1 of Silurus lanzhouensis. Classification (NCBI taxonomy): domain Eukaryota; kingdom Metazoa; phylum Chordata; class Actinopteri; order Siluriformes; family Siluridae; genus Silurus; species Silurus lanzhouensis. Next base: position 141,405 of record JBCEWE010000105.1, on the reverse strand, counting down.
CTTCCACATCCACTCATTTACTCACTCACTCCCACTCACTCACTCACTCACTCACTCACTCACTCACTCACTCACTCACTCACTTTCACATCCACTCACTCACTCACTCACTCACTCACTCACTCACTTCCACATCTACTCACTCACTCACTCACTTCCACATCTACTCACTCACTCACTCACTCACTCACTTCCACATCTACTCACTCACTCACTTTCACATCCACTCACTCACTTCCACGTCCACTCACTCACTCACTCACTCACTCACTCACTTACCTTCACATCCATTCACTCATTCACTTTCACATCCACTCACTTACACACTCACTTCCACATCCACTCACTCACTCACTCACTCACTCACTCACTCACTCACTCACTAACTTATTTCCACATCCACTCACTCACTCACTCACTCACTCACTCACCTACTCACTCACTCACTTTCACATCCACTCACTTACTCATTCACTCACTCACTCACTCACTCACTCACTTTCACATCCACTCACTCACTCATTCACTTTCACATCCACTCCGGGTTTTAACCTCTGACACCTTTGAGACGAACTGGATTGCTGAATGCACCACAGGCCTCCTCATTTCACCTACATCAGGACCTGAATTAGTGTCTGAATGAGCACAGAATCTAGTGGAACATCATCTCAGAGGAGTGGGGGTCTTATAAGAGCAAATGATGGAAATCTTATGGTCAGGTGTCCACAAACATTTGTCATATAGTGTACCTGATATATGCCTGCACTTAGAAAGTGGAAAAGACAGCTTTTGTTTGTTTAGGGTTCTGTGTAACTTTGTACATGATTTGAAGTAGAAGGTTGCCATTCTCGTCTCATCATCCCTCATCTCTCCTGCTTATTTTTCCACTCAGACTTTAAGGCCGATCTTCTTCATGTGTGAGCCGAAGGCAAAGCTGGTTGGCTTTAAAGCTTGTTGAAGTAACATTTGAAGTATATTTCATTTTTGGAGGGTCGACATTGATGTTGGGGCGAACAGAAATGAAATTTAATTACCAAGTCTATTTTGTGCAGCCATGGCGACCCGTTGCTCATTTCGTCTTCTTTTCTTACCTCGGTCTTTCTACTTTTTGCTCGCTCCCCCCCACTCTTGCCTCTTCTCTAAATGGCCATTACCGCATTACAGCCGAGTAACCAGGCCAGCCTTCACTCGGGCTGAATGAAATGCCTCTCCGCTCATCAAATCTCTTATAGCACCTGACAAAGGAGTCCCACACTGACAAACACATTCATAGCCCCGGACTTTATTAGAAGCAGACACTCATGGCCTGCTACAGGAACATCTGCTTCCTGCCAGCTCAGTAATGTTCGAAGGTTATGAGAAAGAACCGGACCAGAGGTCCTGAGCAGCCAATGAGCCCCGAGACGTGATCAGCTGAGTCTTGGCCTCTTTCTTTCTTTTTCTTTTTTTTGAATTTAATTTCTTCCTTTATCCCTCACTCGCTTCTCTGACTCCTTTTCTCTTTGTGTCAAACCAAAAGATCGGAGGACGCTCGAACGCATCTCTGTGCTTCGTTTGAGGAGATGGAGAGATTCGTGTTCCCTTGACAAACGAGTGCAGAAAGAGTCGTAGAGAGAGACAGCGGCGGCGTTGCCGAAAGGCGGAGAGTAACAAGGATGCGTGACGCTCCCCGCCTTTCCACTCGCTTGCCTGAGGACTCGTCCTGATGTATTTGCTGGTTTTTTTTGTCTCTATCTCATTGTCTCTCTACTCTCTTGTTTGATTAGGAAAATTGACATGGCGCAACATTTCCTTCGTGTGGTGTTTTTTCAATTCATTCGAATTAAATTTTTTTTTTACATTTTAGTTATTTATTTTTTTTAATCGTGGTATCGTGATTTTTAATCAAAAATGTAATTGAATCACTTGCGGGAGCATTTTATGAAGGAACAAAAAAGTAGAAATAGCGTGTGACATCACGGAGACGGACGGCTCTACACGTTAGGACGACCAATTTTACAAATTTCCGTTGTAGTTCTGTTTTAAGTTGATTAGTTACACATAAAAAAAAAAATAAAAAATTGTGAATCGATCAAACATTCTAAAAAAAATAATAAACGGTGAGGGTTTTTGAATTCTTGTTGGCATGAATTTTTTTTTTCTTTTTCTAATTTGTCGTTCGTGCTCAGAAAGCCGACGTTTCCCTGATGCCCACAAGGTCGGTGAGAGCGAGCCGGGAGTTTTTGTTCGCCATTAAACAAATACTAAAACGATTTTCTTTGTTCTAGAAATAATTATTCGATAGGGTTTTATTTCAGCGTTTCCCCGCATAAAGAAAAGTCCCAGTGCACTCCGTTCCTCGTTCTGTTTTTTTTTTGTTCCTTCCGTTCCTCTCGCATCTCCGGCCTCTCAGAATGTTCCGTATCCATAGAATAGCAAACATGATTAACATTGAAAACGTCTCGTGCGCGGCTGCAATTTCAGAGCGAGCTTTCAAATGAACTCGTCAAAGACAATAGGAGGCTGTCAGTGATGACTTTCTTTCTCCCTCTCTCTCTTTTCCTCTCTCTCTATCTCTTTATTTCAGTATTGAGTTTTGAGAGGTTTTGTCCCTCCGCACATGTTCTGCAGCACCTCCACCTGTACGGACACGTCACGTCTCGTTAACAGGACACGAGAAATTAAGGTCACTTAATTATACGTATATTTTGGACTCGTGCTCTTGGATTTCAGACAAAACCACAGCCTTTAACACACTCCTCAGAATTCAGTGTGTCTCGGTTACAGATGACCTTGAAGGCGGCTTAAAATCAGTGGTGTGCACACTACTGAAAAATCCAGTCTCCAGAGAAATCTGGCAACCTTGAAGCCGTGAAATACGTGTAGGGGATTTTTAATAATCCCCCCCCCAAAAAAAAAAAAAAAAAAACGTGCCACAGAGGGAACACTTTCAAACGCAAAAACTGAAGGGTGATTTTTATTTTATTTTATTTTTTATATATATATTTTAGTTTTTACTCTTTTGTTTTTCCCTCTGCATCAGATGAAAGACACGAAGTCGGCCGATCAGACGTCTACGCTGCTTCAGTTCCTGGCCGAGGTGTGCGAGGAGAAATTCCCCGACGTTCTCAAGTTCGTCGATGACCTGCAACACGTGGAAAGGGCCAGCCGAGGTACACACACACACACACGCCTTTAGGGTACGCGGTGTGAGCAAAAGTATTGGGACACTCGACTTTTCAAATTGACTGCACACAAACGTATAGAGACCCAAACCTGTTCCAGCATGGCAGTGTGTCCTTGCACAGCTCCATGGAGATATGCTTTACATGAGTCGGAAGATCTCGAATGGCCTGTTAAAGAGCTCTGACCTCTAACACCATTGGGATGAATTGGAATGCTGACTGCACCTCTTTACCTCACCTCGGTCAGAATCTGACTTTCCTAACACCCTCGTGGCTGAACGAATCTCCCACAAATCTCCATAAGTGCACTCTAAAAATCTAGTGTAACATCTTCCCAGAAGAGTGGAGCTCATTATAAGAGAAAATAGAGGATAAATGTGGAATGGAATGTCCAAAAACCAGGATACATTTTATGGTCAGGTGTCCACAAACATCCATCCATCCATCTGTCCATCTCACCATCTCTCCATATCAGACCTGTCCATCCATCCATCCATCCATCTAGTTATCCATCCACATCAGACCCAGCCATCCATCTATCTGATTAACATTAGGCCTGTTTTTCCATCCATCCATCCATCCATCCATCCATCCATCCGTCCTTCCATCCGTCCATCTCACCATCTCTCCATATCAGACCTGTCCCATTCATCCATCTAGTTATCAATCCACATCAGACCTTTAATCCATTCATCCATTTATCTAGTTATCCATCCAAATCAGACCCAGCCATCCATCTATCTGATTAACATCAGGCCTGTTTTTCCATCCATCCATCCATCCATCCATCCATCCATCCATCCATCCATCCATCCATCCATCCATCCAATGAGGCAATATATAAAAACAAAAAACACCAAAAAATAAGTATCAGCAAATGTAGCGTAAGTGTAAAGCTGTGTTTTTTTGTAAAATAGTTAGTGTTATTATATAATTTAATAAGTTGTACACTCTGTATTTATATATATATATATAAAATCACTTCACATTTTCTCACAGCAGCCTACAGCGATCGGGGACTAATTAATCTGGGGGAAAAAAACCACAGGCATGTTTACTAGCGTCTGAGACATGTTGGTTTTCCACAAGCATCCACACGTATTAAAGGAGTTTGTCAGGGAAGACACCTGGAACATGTATTTGCCGTTCCAAGAATGCCAGACGATACATACCGCGTATTTATTCCTTCCTCTCTAAAGGTCAGACACAACAAAATCCTGCAGCATTCAGCCTGTCGTTAGAACCCAAATCGCTCTCGGAGCGATGACGAAATGGAACGTTCAGGGAGAAATATCACCGAGCACAAACCTCAAATCAAGTGGCTTTTTCATTTCAACCACGTACAATACAGATGTGATCCAGTACCGGGTCATGGAAAAGCTGCAACCTATAGATATAACAGCGTAAGTCAACGTCCCTCAGAAGTTTCTTTTGTGGAACGTGCAAGAACCGATCAAAAGATAGTACAAACCGAGAGAAAGATCCATTAACAGATGCGCTTTGGCCGAAACACACACACACACACACACACACACACACACACACACACACACACACACAAAAGGTTAGAGATCCCTGCACCTTAGTGCACAGTGAAACGAAACAGCGCTCCTCAAAGACCAAGATCGGAACATAGAGCGACATAAATTATAAATAGATAACACAAAACTAACTAATACAAAGTGTGCACATGTACAAACAGCGTCTACTGCAATAACACAATAATACACACATACAATTCAGCACCAGGCAGTACACAAAGTAGCATCAAATGTGACTGAGTGCATAGAAACTGTCCATATTATAATAAATACTGTCCATATTAATGCAGTAATGCAAAAAATGGCAAACAAATTGCAATGAAGGAATTTGTGTGTGTGAGTGAGAGAGAGAGAGAGAGAGAGTGTGTGTGTGTGTGTGTGTGTGTGTGTGTGTGTGTGTGTGTGTGTGTGTGTGTGTGTGTGTGTGTGTAGTCAGCCACGAATTCTGGTGGTATGTGAATGTCTGTGATGGGAGACCATGATGATCGTCTCAGCTGTTTCCATTAAGCGGCTCGAGATAAATCAACTTTAAGGAAGATTTACAATAAATAATAGCAATCCATCTTCATCCACCTGAGTCTTCCTCACACAGTTACATACACCGAATATCTGTTCTTCTTCTGGTGTTAGGTAATCACATCAGCAAAACTCTTATTTTAAACATCTAAAAACCCCGTCATAAGACCCACTTGCTCCCTTACATTAGTTTGCAGTGTGACGGTATAAAAGAAATGAATACACACCTTTTGACCAATCAGATTCAAGGATTTTTTTTTCTTTTCCTTCTGATTAAAAAAAATAATAATAATTGAGAGTCTTCAAATAAGATAGAAACCAGAACCATCATCAAAAATGTTTTTATTTGTTTATTTTTGTATCTTTTATTGAGGTTATTATGTATCATGGCCCTGTGGAGACACGGCCTATTGACCGCGTTAATCCGTTATTCCGTTTTCCTAACATGATGCTTAATTGGCCTCTAATTAATCACTTTCCTATAATATTCTCCCAGGTCAGTCATTTCCCAGTCCCCACTCACTACCAAGCTCTCCCTCATCACATGACCACCACCATTAGGGAACAGTGAAGGCTTTTACGGATTCCTCGTAGTCTCTCTCAGGTGACCTCGGGCGTGGTCGGGACCCGAACTCACGATCTCTTGCACTACAGTAATCGAAGGCTTTTCCTGCAATGGTGGGGATATGGATCATTCCGGAAAGCCACAAATAAAGCTGTCTGAAGTTGGCAGAAATGTTTATCTGGATGGTTTCAGCTCTGTGGCACGTTGCATGCGTAATGTTAATGTGTTTTGAGGAAGCGTTTATAATCATCACATTGCGTTACATTTTCCCCATCAGGATGCAGCGTTCTGAGAACATCAGCATCTCTGTCGTTTCTAATGTGTTTGAGTTTTGGTGTAATCCGTGGAGATTTTAGATTGGGGAGAGACTGTGTGTGTGTGTGTGTGTGTGTGTGTGTGTGTGTGAGAGCAGGTTGGCTTGCGCAGCTGGTATGTTGCAGTGTTTTTTCTCTCGAGCGCCAGCTGACGGCCCGTCACTGCTGATCCTCCACGGCTTTAGTGCTGCTCGGCGAGCCAGAATACACAGAGTTCATCATCTCTCCATTCCAAAACATGCTGTCTATTGACTAGAGCGCCACCAGAGCTGTCTGCCAGTCCTCCTTCTTCCCCTTTGTCGTCTTTTTCATCTGACCGTCTGTCCTGACTGTTCATTTGCTCGTCTGTCTGATGGTCCACATCTGACACGTTCCATCCATCTGTCTCTCACACGTCCGTCTAATTCACCTCCATCATTCCTATTATTCTGTTCATTCACATCAGACCCATTTTACGCTTTCAGCTCTTCATCCAGCTCAAACCTGTCTATCCATCCATACCCTTTTCCTTTCATCTATTTATTTATCCACCCATATTTCCATTTATCCACCATCTATCTATCCAGCCATATAAGACCAATCCATCCATTCATCCACTCTGGATTCATCTGTCCATTCATCCATCCATCCATCCACTACACATTGGACCAATCCATTCCTCCACCCGTCCTGTTCATCCACTCATGCATTCATCCATAACAGAATACTTATCTACCCATCCATCAATTCCATTCTTCTCTGAACTACTACTTTATCCATCCATCCCTCTAGATTACACCTGTTCATCCATTCAGAAATATTTATCCATCAGTTCATCTTTCTCTAAACGGCTTGTTTATTATCTCTTCATCTACATCAAACCTACCCATCTATTCCTCCGTCTGTCCGTCCATCCATACCTACACATCACATTTGTTCATCCACTCATGCATTCAATCGTTTTTTAACAATTTGTTCATTTATCCATCAATTTATCCATCTTTTTTTTTCTTTTCTGAACAACTAATTTGTCCATCCATCCATCCATCCATCCATCCATCCACATCACACCTACACTCATGTATTCATTCATAACGTATTATCCATCCATCCATCCATCCATCCATCCATCCATCCATCCATCCATCCAACTCTGTTCTTATTTTAATCTTAATGCATTTTACATTACTCTCTCTATCTGTCTCTCTCTCTCTCTCTCTCTCTCTCTCTCTCTCTCTCTCTCTTCTTCACAGCATCTTGGCAAACCAAATTAGTTTGATCATATGGCACGCAACATTTTGTTAATTTCTCCAAAATGACTATAGGACTGTCGCACTGCTCTGTGTTGTCTGTGTGTGTGTCTGAGTTGGGGTGCTGGATTGACAGCAGTGCTATGTCGGGTCACGTTGCTCCCGGCAGCCCCAGAAGCAAAGAGGTGACACAACAACAGAACTGTCTCACCACATTACCGCATGCTTCACAGGAGACACGGGAGAACCCAGAACCCCACGCTCAGCAGAAGCAGCGCTGATCAGGAACCCTCCATCAAGGATTTTTTTGTTTTTGCGGTTTGATCATCAGGAGTGAAATTGCGTGTCGTGTGGAATGGAGTGGCAGTGTTCATTAGTAGCACCGTGCCTCCTTTTTAATTAGGGCCCAGCTCATTTAGTGTTGTCTCTGGGTGGAATAGTCGTTGGTAATTAATCATGGCTGGGCCTCATGCCACTGTATTAATAAACAGAGCATTAGGTGTGGAGGGACTTGCCGAGTCCGGGGGATTCATAGATTTTGTCTCGCTCCTGCACTTAACTGTTTCTATTTTGTTGCTTTAAAAAAAATAATAATAATTTAGTAGGGATCGAAATTACGTCTGAATTAAACTACAATTTAGTTATCAATCAATAATAAAAAGAATCAAAATAACTCCCTACATTATTTTTCTTCTTGGGAATGTTTTGTAAATTGGGTCAGTGCTGAAACCCAAACTGCACATCCTCTGAAACTTATTTTTTGTTGCTTTTGCTCGAAACCTTTCCCTTCGCATTCCCGTCGCTTCTTCCTCTAATGGCTGATCCGTTTCATTAATGACTCATTTCATTAATAGCTCTCACTCTGGCGTCCCTCATCGAATCGGGGTTGGCGTTCTGGGTAACACATTGCCGCCCGCCCCGGAAGAGGCTCTCGCGCCGAGTCTAATCGCGTTACTCTATTAGGGTTATTTCCATCTGTTATCCTGCCTCTTCCTCTCCTCGGCAGCGTCTTTCTCCGGAGGAGAGACCGGGGCAGACGGATGGGGCGTTCGTATTGTTCGAGAGAGAGGTTTCCCGAGGTTTTTTCATTAATCACTCAGCGATGAATAGTAACATCCCACTCTCAGCTCTTACAAAAGTGCGATTTGTTGGTCTTCCTTGTCCACTGTTTTCCACTTCTGTGCCCCGAGACAATACAGTGCTCAAATTCGCTTGGGCACCCAAAAGTATTGGGACACCCAATTTCTCGTCCACAAACTCGGAGGCACTTAATTGTATCTTTGGATCCGGGACATGAACTCGTCCTTTCACTAAACATCTGCTTTACATGGGGTTGGAAGATGTGGATGATCTTGAGTGGCCTGCTATTATGCTCTGACCTCAACTGACTGCACCCCAGGCCTCCTCACTTCCTCTTAAATCAGTACTTGGCTCACGCACTTGTGGCTGAATCTCACACAAATCTCCACAAACACACTCCAAAATCTAGTGGAACAATCTCATGGTCAGGTGTCCACATACTTTTTTACAGTGTTGCGGAGCAAATGAAGCTCACGTAAAAACAAGGCTCCGTTATGCAAACACACAAATACTTAAAATGCGAGCCAATATTACATTATGAGGAGTTTAGAACGAATTTCAAAGGAAATAAATTCCGCAGTTCTGCTAATAAAACACTAGGGGTGCAAAAGGGGCGGAAAATTCCCAGAAACTGTTCTTAGGAACTGCATCTTGGGAAATTCAGAAATAGTCCAAGTTGGAAACTTACCAGGTCTTAATGGGAATTAATTTGCAATGTATAGTGATGTCTCTGGAACTGGTGCTTACAACCTCCCATCACTAATAGTGTTTCAGGATCCACTCCGAATCCTGTTCATTCCTTTCACACCTCATACATCTGAGGTTTGACCGAATTATGTTCAAGATGTAACATCTGTTTCATACCAAATCCGATTCTGTCTGAAAATCTAAAAATGTTATTACCTTCAACAGACCAAAAGAAATCTATCGCCCCAACATCCTGTCCCCTTGAGTTTAGCATGTATTTCTCAGCGAGCAGTTCAGTGTCAGGATGTGCACAATCAATGTAGATGCCTCATCTCTCTCTCTCTTTACCTCCTCATCCCCCTTTTTTCCCCCCGTCCTCCTTCCATCCATGTTTGCCGGTGTCCTCCAGTCTTTTTTTTTCCTTCTCTCGCTCACACCACATCTCCTTCAGCCTCCCCTCCGTGCTTTCCTCCTTCACTCCATCAGAGGGAGCTAGAGGTTGTGTGTACGGAGAGAAGGCCCTCCTGTCTTCCATGTTTACCAAAAGCCAAGCTCACTTCTTCCCCAGCTGCCATGCCAACAGCACGTACTCTAGCACGGAGGATGCTTAATGTGTTAATGCTCCCTGATCTCACACTGCAGAGTTCAGCCACCGGGTTCTGTATTTAAATTCACACACAGGAAACGCCAGTCATTTTTTTTTTTTTTGCATCCGGGGGTTGGACAAGGAAAAGGAGGAATAAATGGATGGAAAAGGAGAAGGATTGTGAAGTTTGAGTGGGGGGTGTATCATGAACGTTTTTGTATCTATCAGGCATGTTTGGATTAAAGCCTAAAAGGGCTAATCAGAAGGAAAGCGTATAGATATTAGTGTTGTGCATCTCCGTAACGCATGCGATTCACCTCAAGCACAATGCGATCCAGTGCAAATACTGCGCAACGGAATAAATCAGGTGCAATTTAATATGGTGGAGATATTTCTAACGCATGGCTCCTTCTCGACAGCTCTACCTCTGCCATGTTAATCTGTATTCTACGGCACACTCACACTCGTGGATTCCGCACTCGGAGGGCTCTCTTTTTAACTTTTTGACGTTTAACGCCCTCAAACACACAAGCAGCTGCACGCTTTTTTGCTCCGAGCAGTAAATACGGCAACAGCTCAGAAATCAGAGTGTAAAAACCCTTGCCCTGGTGGACCCTGTGTTGACCCCTCTGTTGAAACTGTTAAACTCGTACTGCTGTTTTTTTCTTTTCTTTAACTTTTTTTTTACTTCAGCTTTAAAGAATGAGCATCAATATGTATACGTGCAATATAGACCGGTATTTTCCTCGAACCGTTGCAACAAATTTCAAGGCACACAATTGTATAGAACGTCTTTGGGTGTGCCAACAGTGCCCCTAGAGGCTCAATGAAGATGTGGTTTATTGGAACGCTGAATTCACTCCAAGACCTTCTCACTTTACCTCAATCCTCCATAAGCAATCTCCAAAATCAAGCCATTAGAATTCAGAGACCCTTCTTCCACAGCATTACATGACCACCACCGATAACCACCTGATTTAACGTGTCCATGGCTTCATACACGTGACCCCGGATGCTGATTGTACCAACAACATTTGTTTTCCTTCTGTTTATAAGACAGACTTGAGGTTTGACCTGTTGCGATCTGAGGTGCTTTTATTTATTTTTTTCCTCTCATCACTTGAACAATTTTGTAAATTTTTCTCCAACCTGTTTCATCAACGACGAAGCCGAAAGAAGATGATATGATCGTTACCCAAACTCCATGCGTATTGTTCAATGATCTGTAAATGTAATTTCACTCGCTGTAAACATCTTACAGCACACGCCTTCATCCAGAGCGACTCGAAATGACCTCATCTAAAAAACTCTGCAGTTGAAGGGTTAAGGGCCTTGCTCAAGGGCCCAGGAATCGGAGCTTCCTAATGCTGGGATTTAAAATCACAACCTTCTGATCTGAAGTCTTAACCACTAGCACCCTTTCCTGCCGACAACTGGCCAGAGTCTAAACAAACATAGAAAACATACACAACAAGTGCAAGTAGCAGCAAATACTGTACAGCACGTGCCGGGGGACGAGAAGGACGACGTGGTCAAACACGTGAGATATATAAGGATAATTTAGATCACCTGCACAGTGATAGAAAATGAAGCGTGCGACCCCGCAGACTGATTAATCCAATGCCTGCGTAGAGCCTCACGTAACGTAAACAAATCGATTTAATCAACAAGGCCCTCGAGGATGCGTTTTCAACATACTGTACAGCCATTATTGTCCAAATAGCTGGCAACCCAAAAAAAAGTGAGTGCACCCTGAGTGATAGCAGCTGTACGTGGTGTAAACGTGCAAATCCACACGTCCTAGTCGTCATGTTTTTTTGTTATCTTGACAGGACTGTAGAAATCTGTGTATCTTGTATTAAAGCAGTTTAAATTTGGTGCTTGAAGAACAATTCTCTCAAACCGTGTGGAAAAATCGCACACGAATCTTATGCTCATGCGCCCACAAAGTTTTTGCCGATACAGTGTGTGTAATGAAGTGTTTCGGACAGATTTGTTGGTTTTTCTGTGGGAGTGGCTGCTTTGCTTCGTTATCTGCGAGGAACAATGGGAATGAAAGAAGCAGTACTGAAGGCTGAAATGAGCTTTGAAAAGTTTCTCTCTCTCACACACACACACACACACACACAACCACACTTCCCCCGAGATTTGTACGGCCTTAAAGCGTGCCTCCTGCGAACTCTAAGACCACCCAGATGCCCTCACGATGGCCTCCTTCTTTCTTCGAGCACTTTTCCTGCCTCCTCTGTACTCAACAACCCCCGGCCGGCTTTAGCATGCTAATCTCAGCGTGGCCTCGAGGAGAAAGTGCCAGGACGGCGCCGCATCTCCGGGTTTGATGTGCAGAAGCGCTCGCTCGTTCCGCGTCGACTTTAAAGCTCCTCGGCGAAGTTCTGCCGACACCACGGCTCGAAATAGACGCGGCGCCGATCAAACGCGCGTGTTTACGCCGAATCCGAAACGACGTGAACTTACGCGAACGCTCTGCCATTGCCGAACGTTTCGGTGCGTTCTATATTCGGCGTGTCTGATGAATGGGTGGTCTTTTTTTCACATTTTATTTATGTTTGGTTTCTGGAGTGTGTGTGTGTGTGTGTGTGTGTGTGTGTGTGTGTGTGTGTGTGTGTGTGTGTGAGGCGTTAAAAGAATGCTGCTGTTGTGATGTACCTAATTAGGCTGGTTGTTGTATACCGAAGCACCAACTGGAAATCTATACCACCTAATGAAACATGACAAACAAGCACCAAACTCACAAGTTCAAGCTGTCATAGTCTGACTGGGATGTGTGTGTGTGTGTGTGTGTGTGTGTGTGTGTGTGTGTGTGTGTGTGGTCTGTAGTCTGTAGCCCTATGCCATTTTATTTTTTATTATTGATCATTTTTGATTAATTAATTATTATTATTATTTTTTTTTTTATGAAGACTGTGGTGACCTTGACAGCCGTAGCTCATGGTTTCTTTGGAGCTTTCTGCTTTTCAACACCAGAAGACACTCCTACACATCACTGCCCCACATTATCACCCCAAAAATCTTTATTTATTTATTTTTGTTTATTTTTATTAATTTTTTATTTATTTATTTTTTTTTTAATGCACCACAACTGAGGAGCACTGAATCATTTTTTTATATTTATTTATTTTTAATTGGTCATTTTCTGAACCCCACCTGACTTCACTTGTGGCCGAACGAACACAAATCCCCATTAAACAAATCGGCAATAAATGGCACATCCTCATCTTTAATCCCATTTTAAATCCGGACACGACCAGACCATATATACAAGATGTCGTTATCGGTCACTCCAGACTGTAAAACACTGTAAAAAAGAGCAATGACCATAAAACGCATATTAACGCACTGCAATAAACATAAAAACAAACAACAGCATGTAGGAATCTTCCAAAGTGTATCACCAAAGAAAACGCTGGAATACTAACAGAACATGAATTTGATGGACTTCAGGCGTCTACAGTAGTATACTAATCACACACAGACCTGGATGTCAAAATCTCCATCACACACTCACACACACACACACACACACACACACACACACACACACACACACACACACACCATTATGCATTATGCTGAGGAAGAAGAAAGAGTTCATTAAATGCTGGTCTTCCAGTTTTTATTAATAACAAACACATTCGAGTCAGTGACACAGAAGCGCGAGTGTAAGGGTTATCCATAGATTTTCGCTCACTGTTGATCTTTTCAATGAGACTAGCAGACTTCAAAGACGTTTATTTGGGTTGGGTGTGAAATTATTCCTAATTCTTCGGAACTTTTGGTCGTATACATTCCTCAATATGCAGCCGGGCAGCGGGGTTTCATCGCCATTCTTTCACAGGTAATAACGATCCAATTATAATCGCCGCCTTGGGTGTTTACCTGTGTGTTTGTTTTTTTTTTTTTTGGGGGGGGGATTGGATGTTTGAAATTAATGAATATACCAGTCTTTTTTTATTTTTCTCATGGCATTTGTGCTGTGGATGTGATTCCCTGTATAGCTGCTTTCTGATAAACTCATAGCTTTATGTGTGTGTGTGTCTGTGTCTGTGTGTGTGTGTGTGTGTGTGTGTGTGTGTGTGTTTAGTCTCGGCGGAGAACCTGGAGAAGAGTTTAAAGCAGATGGAGAAGCAGCTGCTGCAGCTGGAGAAAGATCTGGACACCTTCAGCTCCCCTGACAACCAGGATGACATGTTCTACAACAAGATGGCCATATCCTTTTATTGCACACACACACATACACACACACACACACACACACACACACGTACATACACAGATTTACACTTTCGAATACAGGTGTCAAAGCACAAAGCTTATATTCAGAACCTTTCACCCCGTGCCTTCTGCTGCCATTATTACACACACACACACACACATACACACACACACAAACACAGTTACACTCTCTAATCAGAGCGCAGGTCCGTTTGTAAGACTTGCTGTGTATTTTAATTATTTACCACAGAATGTCAGCAGGTCACGTCAGGCTTCCAGCAGGTGTGTGTTAAATAATGGAGTTTCGCACCACATTTCCATTCCACTCTGCTTTTCCTTTTCCTCTTCACGCTTTTCGCACGCTTTAGGTTTCCCAGTTTACTCGAGTCTGCAGATGTTTTATTTTTTTCCCTTTCCAATTTATTTATTATTATAATTTTTTTTTTATTAGCGTCTCGCTGGATTATTATTCCTCGCCTTATCTCGTCCTCGGCGCGTCTACACCGCGAGGAGCTCGGCGTCCTGATGGATCGCTCAATCCTCATAAACAAATTACTGATTTTGGGGACTTGAAAGCGCCGGCGCCGTGTTCTCCCGCATCTCCCTCCCCCCTACTCTACTCTCATCTCCTCTATCTGACACGGACTGGACAGGAGGCAGTCAGGGGAGATCATTATCCTGTATGGCTTTTCTGTGTGTGTGTGTGTGTGTGTGTGTGTGTTTGTGCGATTGATGCACTCATGGTGCTTCCTGTTGAAATGCAGCACGCACGCCCTTCAACCCAAAGCATCTCAGCAACGATGCAGGCTTCAGCCTGACAAATATTTCTCGATTCTTTTTTTTTTTTTTTTTTTTAAGATTAGTCATGTATTATATTCGCTCGACGCAATACAATGGAGACGAGCGCTACCGTCTACTCCTCGAATCATAACGTCCCCATTTCCCTCGTTCAACCTGAACTCTGAAGATGTTCCACTAGATTTTGTGGAGATTGAGGAGGTATAAGGTGCACTCAGCGCTCATCCAAGTAGGGTTAATCAAGATCTTCCAACCCATGTAAAACATATCTTCATGTCATCCTGGAACAGGTTCGGGTCTTCAAGTTCACTTGAAGGGAATATTTCATGCTACCGCGTCCAAAAACAGTCTGGGGAAGAATCACGTGTGGCATTCGAGCCTTTTCCATAGAACCGAGGATCTCGTCTTCACTGCTTTCACCCTTTTTCCTGTTTTTTTTATTATTATTTTATATTATTTTTTAATTTTTTTACTTGTGTCCCCATACTTTTGGCCTCGCCGTGTATGAAGCATGTAGGACGAACAGAGTAAAGTTTTTTTCTGTGACCACGAATTGTGTAAATCTTTTCTTTGTGTGTCACACCAAAGAACCATGGTCCATGTTTGTGGAAATAGAGGAACTTCACTATCTTGCCAAATGTTTGCAGACACCTGGTCATAAGTTTGGCATGTGCTTTTTTTTTTTTTGCAACACATTCATCATTCAGTCCCATTTTGCTCTTCTGATTCTCTCCACTCTTCTGTGAAGATGTCCCACTAGATGTTTGGAGTGTGCTTGTGGACATTAGTGTTCATCAGCCACAAGAGTGTTAGTAAAGTCAGGTACTGATGTAGGTGATGTGAGGAGACCTGGGGTTCTGTTCATATTCATCCCAAAGGTGATGTCTGATGATGTACAAAGTCCTCCGCCCTGTCCAGTTATTTATGAACCTGATTCTTAAGGCAGTCTCATTTTTCCAATATAGAGGCAATCATATAAGTTCGACATTGGCCAAAAGTATATGGACACCTAATCGTCACACCCATATGTGTTTTTTCTCTCATAACATGAAGGAAGCAGTTGTATAAGAAACTTATCCAAGAAAGTTTGTCTAAGGAACTAAGAAGCCAAACATTCACGACTCTTCCAGCATGAGGATGCTCCTGTACTCAACGCAAGCTCTGCGAAGACACGATGCGTGAATGTTGGATTGCTGGAACGCCCAGCCTTCTTGAAGATCACCACCGCCTGAACTCGCTGAAGCACTTGTGGCTGAACGAGCAAAAATCTCTGCATTCAAAAAATATAGTGAATATCCCCAGATTTTGGCCTGGTCTCGTATGAAGCCTGTCGAATAAAGAAAGCAGGGGATGTAGAGGGGTTTCCGTAATCAAGCACCGCGTTCATTTATTCCGTCGTTACGGTCTTTCGCGCCGTGAGCGTCTCGATTGGCAGTAATATGATCAGTAAGAAAAAGCCCCAAAAAAGGACATTGGTTTAGATGGACCTCGCAAGTGTCGTTTTTTTTTTTTTTTTTTTCTCGTTCGTTTCCATCTTTATTTTTTCTGGTGTAGCATTAATTTTCACGTTTTAGTGTCTCATCTCCAGACTCATTCCGAGCTGTATTAGCGCTAATGTGTGTGTCAGACTTGGTTCTAGCAGCTGCCCAGCACATGTCTCGGTTCATTATGGAGTATATGAGCGCTTCTTTTTGGTGTGTGTGTGTGTGTGTGTGTGTGTGTGTGTGTGTGTGTGTGTGTGTGTGTGTGTGTGTGTAAAATCATGTAGGTGTCCAGGCATGCTCCAAATCTTGTCTATCACTGGTCCATGATTGTTGAGCGCTACAGAAGTGTATGCTGTTGAAAGCTCTATGTGGTGTGTGTGTTTGTGTGTGTGTGTGTGTGTGTGTGTGTGTGTGTGTGTTGTACTTTAAAGCCCTGCAGTGAGAAGTGCATGTCAGTTTGTCAGTAGGTAGTGAGAGCTTTAAGCTTTGTCGTGAGTTTGGCAGGTGGAGTGGGTTAAGAAGTGAAGGCCGTGTGTGTGTGTGTGTGTGTGTGTGTGTGTGTGTGTGTGTGTGTGTGTGTGTGTGTGTGTGTGGTCAGCCCGTAGCAATGAACGCGGATACTTTTTGTGGTCAGATACTTTTCCTGACTTTTTCATCTTATACACTCATCACTCTCTCTCTCTTCTCTCTCCCTCTCTCTGTTCTTCTAGCTCAGAGTCCACATGCATCACAATGCCGTGTCCTTGTTAACATAATCTCTATCCACCCCCTTACTTCATGGACCTAATGAAAGTCTCCCAAGCAGAAACACACACACACACACACTTTTCATTAAGCGAGCAATTCCCCGGTGTTGTTCTCACATCAGTGATGCGGTGGTGCGAGCAGATGTTTCGTTTTGTAAATCAGCCCAGTGCAGGTAGACTCCGTCAGCACAAAAGTTCTGGCCTTGGGACGCCCCCGAGATGCCGAGGAGCTCCGGCGCAGTGCCGGCTCCGCCCAGGAGATCGATCCGGGCTTCTTTTGCTATACGTCTACTCGTCACTCCAGACTGGGTTTAAAGAAAGGAGTACTTGGACAGCGGCATGTAACAATCATGAAAAAGTGCTAAATAAAATAAAAATATAATAATTATATCAATAAATATTGAGGAAAAACTGTTCCATTCAAAATTAATAAAATAAGACACAGCACATGGCTTCAGTGATTCACCTCTAGAGGCTGCTCTCGTAACTGTATAATGCAACCCTGAAAAACTATCGATATGGATTTTTTGCCGATAGCTGACGAATCGGTTGACCTCCAGTGTTATTGTCCTGATCACCATACTGCTGCAAGATCCAACCACAGCCCATGTTGAGATTTCTGGACAGAGACAGTCTGGTGTCCATTTGATATCCGTTTATATTTAATAGTCCTTGATGCCATGTTTTAATAAAACTGGGTTGTCATTTTTTATTTTTTATTTTTTTTAGAACAAAAGGTTAAACATGAAAGACAAATTTTTCCAACCTTATTTACAGAGGGTGCCAATATTATCGGAGTTCACCGTATATCAGTATATATGGGTTGTAAAGCCCCAGTGAAGCGAGGGCAGATCCCTCAGTATGAGCGTGTGGTCTTTCGAGTATGTTTTTTTAAACTTGGTTGTAATCAAACAATTTGTGCCATATTTCCCATCTGTCTC
The DNA here is from genome assembly GCA_039877035.1 of Silurus lanzhouensis. Classification (NCBI taxonomy): domain Eukaryota; kingdom Metazoa; phylum Chordata; class Actinopteri; order Siluriformes; family Siluridae; genus Silurus; species Silurus lanzhouensis. The sequence goes on along the minus strand of JBCEWE010000105.1, from coordinate 123,521 downwards.
AAACGCAGTCTCGTGGAATCGGAAGCTCGTTGCTTTAAGAGACATGTTTATCGTGTCCTCTCATCCATCCGATCAGGCCTTTGGAAAGGAAGAAACCGGTGTGGAATTCTGCCACTGAAGCATGTAGAACGTCCACCAGACACCAGTATGAGGATTTGGGTTGTAGGGGTTTGAGCTCTGACTGTGTGTCTTACACCCTCGAACTCGAGCAGATGTGTAGCAGCATGCTGTTGGGTCGTGGGCGAGTAAGGAAGTACAGTTGAAACTGCTGCAGGGTTCGTTGCGCGGCCCGCTGCGAGGTGGAAACCTTGCTGTTTTAAGCCTAGTCCCAGGTTGAACTCCGGTCTCGAGTACGGCTGACTGACTACGTGGAATTGTTCACCTCCTTCCCATGTCTGACCTCTAGCAACATTCACTGAATCGATATTTCTCCTTCAACAACTCATGATTTAATCCCCATCGCAGATGAAGTACCACAGCATCCCATTCCACATTTACTCTCCATTTCCTCCTGTAACGACCTCCACTAGATGTTGGCGTGTACGGAGATTGTGGAGATTTGAGCTCCTCTGGCCACAAGGGTGTTAGTAAAGTCAGGTGTTGATGTAGGAGGAAGTCAGGAGGCCTGAACGCTCAAGATCTTTCAGTCCAACCCATGTAAAGCATATCTTCATGGAGCTGGATTGTGCACAGGGGCATCGTCACTCCGGAACAGCTTCGAGTTTCGCTAGTTGAAACGTGTGCCTCGTTTTTTTATTTTTTTATTTTTTTGCTGAAGGACCAGACGTGGCTGGAAAAGTCAGGCGTCTGAATACTTCACTCCATAAGTATGAGCACGAAGATTATTTTTAGAACCTGCAGAAATATTCGGCACAGCAAACACTGCTTCCTGCTTTTTCTCCCCCAAAAAAAGCGAGGGGTCCGGAATATTTTTTTTTCTTTAAAGCCGAACTGCAAATATTCTCCGACTTTAATGTCGTCTTAAATATTAATCTTGTTTGGTGCAGTGGCCTCACTCGGTGACAGCTCATCTCACAGCTCATCTGTGTGTGTGTGTGTGTGTGTGTGTGTGAGAGAGAGAAAAACCTCGTGGAGTGTTTGTGAGTGCGAGTTGTAGTTATGATATGCAGCATGCTTTCGACAGAAGCTCCAGAAACCCAATAACGGCACAAATAGACCGTTGGCCCGGACGTCTCTCTCTGGCGTGAACGGCATCGTATCCCGGTCAGAAACGGTCTCACTTTGCGAGAAACTGCAGCAACCGGTGCAGCATCGACTTTCGTGCTCATTTATAAATTAGCCTGAGGGCAATTCCTTTAATTTATACATTAGCCACTCAGTAATCAAGCTGATGCGATGTTCACCTCAACGCCACAGTGGCTCGGTTCCACTTGTGAGGGGATTCTTGATTTAGACCCTAATTTTATTTATTTTCTTTTCAAAAACCTTTGCCCTTTTTTTTTTTTCTTTCGTCCCCTGATAACTAATCTGTTCAACCAGCTAAGGTGCAGATAGTAAACACAGTGAGAGCAAAAGTATTGGGACACCCGGCTTTTCCATCCGTACGCAGTTCTTCCCAAAACCGCCACCTTAAATTTGACAAAGTCGACTCCGGACGCTGTAGGATGACATTCACGGAGATCCGTTGAAGATCTTGAGTGGCCCGCTTTAGAGCGCCGACCTCAACCCTACAACACGAAGCTCAACAAAGATCTTCCCAGAAGAGTGGGGCGGATGTTAAAAAAAAAAAGGCATCTAGAAACTTTTCTCTGTATCATGTGTATGTAAATCCACACGCACTGTGTTTTTTCGCTCTCAGACGAAGCGTGTCTGAGAGAAGCGACGCAACAGTTTGCCAATATTTTACATGACTCGAGGCACGAATGATTTGATATGCAAAGCTCGAACAGACTAATTCCAAGGAAGTTTAATAACACCCCTGCGTGACGCCTAGCATGCTAACCGCGCGCTTTACGTCTTTCGCGCGCGCTCTCTCCGAGCCGCGATCGTCCTATATTTGGAAAAAAAAGCCGTTTTGGGCAGAAATCTACATTTTAGCCTCTGACATTTCTGATTCCATTGAAGATTTTTTTTTATATATATATATATTTTTTGTCTTTCTGTTTTATCTTTCTCTTTTTCTCTCCCCCCAGCTGGCCATTGATTTCTCTCCGTCTGTACCTTTATGTGGACAGCTCGCTATTCGTTCGCTATTGTGAGAGGAAAACTTTGATCTACTTCAAAGATTTTCACCCACCTCTACCCCCCCTCCCCTCCTCTAAAGTCAGTGCTGTGTTTTCATCCCACTATTTTTGAGTTAATAAAGCTTTGTGTGTGTGTGTGTGTGTGTGTGTGTGTGTGTGCACGAGCGTGAACGTGCCCGCAAGATCAATTTCCTTTCGCACGTGTCTGATGAGGCTTAATAACTGCTCTAAGTGGATTCAGAGCTGCACAATAGTGATGGGAAGATCATTTTAGTTCATTTATTTCCTTTAATCGCCTTCATAGCCTTCAGTATGTCTGAGTCACGTGACAAAAGGACGTACGACTCGGACCAGAGGACTCATGAGATTAACTTCCCGGTTCTGTTTCTGTTCTGTGTAATGCACTGGATAGCATCTATGGGAGTCAATTGACAAACGACTCGAACTAGAAGAGTCAAAAGGTGAACGACTCAATTCTGTTTCCTGTACGCAACCTTACAGAGATTTCGCGATGGTTTGCTCGTTTTGAGAAGGCGCCGGAAAGGTTGTCCCAATACTTTTGGCCTTACAATGTAACCACACCATACACTCCACTTGAAACCTTAACTGCAGCTTCTCACAGCTTCTTCACCCATGCGAAGGAACAGCACCAGAAACTGGACGCCATGCACAGCAACATGAACACGCTGTACTTGAACATGGTGGAGTACTTCGCCGTCGACCCCAAGAAGACCTCCGTGGACGAGTTCTTCACAGACCTGAGCAACTTCAGAGCCATGTTTGTGGTAAGCGATCCAACTTCCTGTCCGCGGCCGATCTCACCGATCTCGCCTTTTCCTTCGCTCTCGCTTGGCTCAGTGCGCAATCTATATTATCCGACTCCAATCAATCCGGTGGCTCCGCAACTCGAAGCTCACAAACCGCAAACGGATCAGCGGTTAATTACGAGGATTAGGGCGAGTTTGATCGCCGGATTACGGTATGTGCCATACATGCAGCCTGGTGATGAATTAATAATACGGACGAACCTTCAGTCCGAAAGGGAAAAAAATATGACCAAAATCGAATAAGTGGAGAATCTGATGCTATACTATAGAACCCAAAAGTATGTGGACACCCACATCCCTTTTCAAACCATACATGTAAATAATTACTTTTTATAATTCTAACTTTGGGAGTGGTGGAGAGAAAAAAAAAAAAAACGTGTATTTATTCGCGTAAAACCCATTTAATGCATTTAATCATCGACATGCAAACAGAAATATATCAATAAATTAAAATATATACATTTCTTAAAAAAAAAAAAGAAAACGCGCTGTACAGTGTTTACGTTTAAACTAAAGTTGAAACTTTGTCGTTTTCTCTGAACTGAATTTTCTCCTCTTTGTTTTCCCTCCGTTCCTCCATTTTTCATTCAGCAGCATCTTCTGTGTTACCTGTCCAGAGCACTCCGGAGTTTAGCGGGTGGTGCGCCGGTAACAACGGTCCGTTCAGAAACACAGTGCGCCGTGTGTAGTTAAATGGGGATCTAAGCATTTGCATTTATGGCATTTGGCAGATGCCCTTATCCAGAGTGACTTACAAATGAGCAGGAGAGGGTTAAGGGCTTTGCTCAAGGGCCCAGCAGTGGCAGCTTGGTGGTTGTGGGATATGAACTTTTACCTTTCTGATCCAAAGACCAATGCTTTAACCACTGAAGCTACCACCTTCCCCGAATTCAAATTTCTTGAGGAGCCATTTGAGCCCTAGTCATGACCATTGTCTAGACAGTGCATAATAAAAATAATCTCAGGTACATTGTATAGTCAAACGTTTGCAGACACCTTAACATTAGATTAGTGGGGGTGAGGGGGCACACAATGTTCTAATTCACCCCTAAAAAAAAAAAAAAAAAGTTTGAGCTCAGAGCACTACAGCAGCGCACTTAAGATCTTTTCACATCTTCCAAACCAATGGAAAGCAGATCTTCATGGAGCTGGCTTTGTGCACAGGGAGCACTGTCATGCTGGAGCAGGTTTGGGCCTTGAACACATCTTGTACAAGTGTGCGCCTCCAACTTGGTTGGAACGGTTTGGTGAAGAACCATACATGGGTGGGAAAAGTCAGGTGTCCCAATACTTTTGGCCCTAGAGTATAAACCATGGGCAGAAGCAGATGGCAAAAACATGGATTTGATTGACGGCCTGGAATAAATGCTTGATTTAGAATTTGCAAACAAGAAAAGTCTGACTCACGAGAAATGAAACGTTTGGTTGCTGTCTATAGTCTGTTTAAAGAGCCTGCGTGCTGTAGTATTTTTAGTGCTTCATTATAGCATATAGTTCGAATATATTCTCTCTCATATTCGACCCCGACACGTTTCTGTACAACACTTACATCTAAAAGGATGACATGATTACCTGTTGTCCATCTTGTTTTTTATTTCATTCGTTTAACTTTTGAGTAATAATCACTATTTATTGCAGAAAACCAGAATTTGCACAAACACAACACGTCTTGACACGTGCAGTAACACTATTCAGCTGTTATTATTCAGCTGTTCCTTTAAATTAAACAGAAAATTATTCAGCTGTTCCTTTAAATTGGACATGAAATTATTCGGCTGTTCCTTTAACTTTAACAGGAAATTATTCGGCTGTTCCTTTAACTTTAACAGGAAATTATTCAGCTGTTCCTTTAACTTGAACAGGGAATTATTCGTCTGTTCCTTTAAATTGAACAGGATATTTTTCAGCTGTTCCTTTAAATTAAACAGGAAATTTTTCAGCTGTTCCTTTAAATTGAACAGGATATTTTTCAGCTGTTCCTTTAACTTGAACAGGAAATTAGTCAGCTGTTCCTTTAAATTGGACAGGAAATTATTTAGCTGTTCCTTTAAATTGGACAGGAAATTATTTAGCTGATCCTTTAAATTGAACAGGATATTTTTCAGCTGTTCCTTTAAATTGAACAGGAAATTATTCAGCTGTTTAAATTGGACAGAAAATTATTCAGCTGTTCCTTTAAATTGGACAGAAAATTATTCAGCTGTTCCTTTAAATTGAACAGGAAATTTTTCAGCTGTTCCTTTAAATTGAACAGGATATTTTTCAGCTGTTCCTTTAACTTGAACAGGAAATTATACAGCTGTTCCTTTAAATTGGACAGGAAATTATTTAGCTGTTCCTTTAAATTGGACAGGAAATTATTCAGCTGATCCTTTAAATTGAACAGGATATTTTTCAGCTGTTCCTTTAAATTGAACAGGATATTTTTCAGCTGTTCCTTTAAATTGAACAGGATATTATTCAGCTGTTTCTTTAAATTGAACAGGAAATTATTCAGCTGATCCTTTAAATTGACCAGGATATTTTTCAGCTGTTCCTTTAACTTGAACAGGAAATTATTCAGCTGTTCCTTTAAATTGAACATGACATTATTCAGCCATTCTTTTAAATTGGAAGAGTAAATTATTCAGGAAATTGTTCAACTGTTTCTTTGAACTTTGTTGTTCAATCGTTCATTTGATTTAAACAGGAAATTTAATTGTTCTGTTGTTAAATACGAGGTAACACGCAGCCCAAATTTATCGAAGGTGGTTGAATTGAAAAACTGACGCTCTGCAGTGGAAAGTAGTCCTGTGGCGCTCTGGGCTCTGTGAGCGCATCTCAGTTTTAATGTGAAAAACCGGCCTCGAGCAGCGAGATGTTTTACATTGGAATAATTGTTGCTTATAGCGCGAGGTCTTCATTGTTTAGCGTCTCATTATATTGTCAGTCTCGTACAAAGTGCTAAATTGCAGGTTAGCAAGCGGGGCTATTACGTCGTTACGGAGCGGCGGGGGAAAAAAAAGTTCAGTTTTCTGTAGCAGGACGCCAGAGTTTTTCATGGCCGCTTCCTCGAACAGCACGCTATTCCACATTTCCTGTATAATTACTTTTTATTTTATATTGCTTTTGTATTTATGTTCACAGCATTTAACACTGATACACAAGGTTTCAAACTTAGAATACCGTCAGCCATAGCCAGTGACTCGTCTAAGGGTACGTCATTCCACCACCTTGGTGCAGAACAGAAAAGAGTCTTGCTGTATTTCCACCTCTGACCCTGAGAGATGTTGGGAACAGTCAAGGTTTTAAATATGGTCTGGATTGTTTTTGAGAGCTTTGTGGTTTCTCCTCATGTCCATAGGTGAAGAGCAACAAAGGGGGGTGAATATTTATGCACATTTGTACGGCAGTGTAATCCACACACATTTAAAACTGACCCAAAACCAATCTGGGAGTACGTGTGTGTGTGTGTGTATGGGTTCAAACACAGTATGTATTTGTGAGCGTGGGCCTGAGGGGCAGAGATAAAGGCGGTTAATTAGCAGGGCGACATCGCTCTTCAGCGCCAAGCTAACGGCTCGGCACACGACCCGCGGAAAACGGATTTCACGCTCCTGTGCCTTTTGTCTTCCTCGTGCTACAAACGAGACGGAGCGAGGGAACGGGAGAATGCGTAAGAGCGGGCCGCCCGGGTCCTTACACACTCCTCCACACGCTCTTCTCCATCCATTTCTGGCTGTTATGGTGTGGAAACGTGACGACGCAGACGCGCAGCCACGCCGTCTGTCTGCTGCATGAGACGCCATTTGAAATGCAAAGTCGTTTTCCACTCGGCTGCCGAGACGACGAATCTCATTGCCTTTATCATTTTAAATGATTCCCTGATAGAAACTTCGGAGAATCTGTGAAAAGGCTGTCAATGGGACTTCCATCAAACATGTGACAACGCGCCCCAGTGGTGCGTCTCGAAAAAAGACAAAAAAAAAATTAACCCGGTCTTCTGCTGTTCCGTCGTGACATCCGTGTCATACTGATGACGAGCGTGTCACATCGGGCTCGGGAGACTTCACACACCAACACAAAGCGCTTTTATACTCCAGCATGTCAGCGGGCTTTTAAGATTTTTTACGTATTTCTGACAGATGATCGGAATTAGCGCTAATCGCCATTGGCCATCGGCACGAATGTGTTTCGTGCTACGCTGTCGCATTCGAGAATGAAACTTTTTCCTCATTTTATGCAACTGAGCAGTCGAGGGGTAGGGGCCTTGCTCAAGGGCCCAACAATCTCACCTGCTACTGGTGGAGTTGGGATTTGAGCAGCGGAAAGCCATAAGGGTCAGAAAGTCCTTTGAGAATCAACAGTGTGGGCTCCTGTAGTGCAAAGTTGCTTTAACCAATCAAATTTCATAGTGGCAACTCCGGGGCCATCTAGCTCACGAACTCTAAAGACCGTGGAGTGGAAAGTCTGCTTAATATGTGCGCCACCGTTTCTGGTGGAATGACCGTCTAGCGATTGGGATGTGAAATGTTCTTTCAGTGGCTGCCATCAGTGGAGTCTCTGCATAATAATGATCACAGAGCTGCTGCCACTTTGTTGTAGATTGCAGCCTCTGAGTGCAGCTTGTCGCTTTGGCTTAGCTTCAGCAGTCTGTCATTTGGGAGGAGGAGAAGGAGGCTGTATGGAAGGTCATCAAACTGGGTTACACACACACACACACACACACACACACACACACACGAGTCCCTTTTCAGGCCAGTGATCATCTAACCCTCAATAGCTGCTTGTTTAAATCAATGCTGAGGAGTGACAGGGGACCAACAATCAGGCAAACACTACGACTACACACACACACACACACACACACACACACACACACACGTTCAGTCATTCTTTCAGTGACACATACACTCCATTTATTTTATTCTCCTACAGTCTCTTAGCCTCTTACTCTTGTATGACCAGCCGGGCACTCCATCTTCCCCCCTCTCCCTTCCCCATACAGACCGAGAGAAAGAAGAACACTATATTTGCTATAATCACATCTACACCACTTTACCAGAAACCGCTTTTTCTTCACTTCTCCCAGCTTATATGGAAGTACAGATGATGGAGATCTAATTTCAAAAGCCTGGTGGACACCTGACCTTAAAATGCTTTTTTTTCCCCATCTCATTCTACATTGCTCTTGTAGTAACCTCCAGGCTTCTGGGAAGATCTTCCCACTAGATTTGAGTGTGCTTGTGGAGATTTGTGCTCATTTAGCCAGCGAGGAAAGTCAGGTGTTGATGTTCTGTACGAGGACTTGAGGAGGAGTGCAGTCAGAGTTCCAATTCATCCCAATAAGGTTGAGGTCAGAGCTCTATAGCAGAGGAGCTTCATTAGGAACAGGTTTGGGTCTCCGAGTTACGAGTTGCAATTCTCACGACCTGGTGGTTTGGGGTCTCTGCTGTGGAAAATCCATATATGGGCATCAGGTGTCCACATACTTTCGGAACGTTGCGTATTTGAGTTAATGCAACATTAGAGTCGCGCATTGGAAATGATATATAAGTGGGGATGAAGAAATAAGAAGGGTGACCAATAATGACTAAAATAATTTTGATATATTTGACTAAACATGTTTGAGCCTCTAGAGCACAACACGTAACCTTTTATGACTCATTTGACTCGTTACGTAACCTATTAAAGACTTTGTTTTGGGGCTTTTTCTAAATCAGTGAATCCTCAGCGAACACTTCAAACTGGACACTTGAGGATCACTGAATTGGATAGAAGGAGAGAAGAGAAGAGAAGAGAAGAGGAGAGAAACATGAACGTAACGACCCACTTCGGGTAGCCGTCTTATAATTAGCCTTCATACGAAAAGAAAAAAAAACAGTAAGAGCTCCATAAATAGAGCGGCGAAATGAAGCGCGGATGTGAAGGTGCTCTTGTACGCCGCTCTAGGCCACGTTACACCTCAAACTCCGATTCCTCTCATTACCTGATTAGAGAAGGTGGTAGATCCGGACAGACACGCCTACGCACATGTCCTCATAAATAGAATTTTTGTGTGTTAATTTTTTTTTTTCTCCACTCCGAAATCTCTGCAATATATCACACTGTCCCCAGAAATAAAATGGACGGAGGGGGAAGGAAAAAAAAAAATCGGTATTAATTACAGACACCGTGAAGAGCTGCATTACCAGTAGAACGGATCTCACTTTCTAAATTGGATCAAAGCGTGCGAATGAAATGGGGGCTTTCAAGGGACATAATAATAGCTGTTTGATTTCACACCTCACTCCAAGCTCCAGGAAGTGCTGCGAGTTCATTACCGCGCGTACATCAGTGTCACGTACGCGGCCGGTTGTGGTGTAGAACCGGACAGAAAACGACCAGGCCGAAAGATCTACCTCTCGTTACACCCGACCCTTTTCACTACGGCATCTGCCCGGGGGTTTTAATTCCACCAAAGACAGAGAGGAATCTATATATATATATGCACATATAGCACCAGACAATCAGCAACTCAAAGCAATGCCTTTAACACACACACACACGCACACACTTGTGCAGGTGGTCAGCAAGCATAACAAGTCCAGGATTTACTGATTGGCACGGAGTGCGTCGAGTTCAGACGTGCCTAATCTCACTAATGACTTCTACCATTTGCAGGTTTGTACAATCAGCTGCAAGTCTGCACTGGTTTCAGCATTCACAGCTGGAGACATGCTAATATCTGATGTGCCCTTTGCTCATTCCGTGTGGTGCTTGAGCTCTAAACTTGTGTGGAGGGAAGCACGTATTTACACGTGTCCTTAAGCCGCATGAGTGGGAGAGTGCGCCCTCACCGCGCCCTCACCGTGCCCTCACCGGGAATCCGAATGTTGACGATGCAGCGGTGCCTCGGCATAAAAGTTAACGATGTGATGCATCGATTTTTTACAAAAAGTGTGCATCAGATACAAGAAGGCATTTGTATCATTTTCAACATATTTGCATCAGTAATAAAACAAGATTTATTTATATATTATTATTCGACGCGATATACTTTTTTTCTATTACTTACAAATTGAACGACAATCTGTGTCCAATATTTTCCATGTAGATTCGCCTAAACTGTTTCTCTCAGCACCGCTGCTGCTTCGTAATATGACGTGTCACAAAAATACAGAGAGGCGTGTCCTAAAGGAGAGTACAGATTAACATGGCAGAGGTAGAGCTGCATTTTTCCAGAGACAGAACAGAAAAAAAATTCCCATTCCTAACGAACGTGCGATCAGAATCCGTGAGGAAACCGAAAACTTGATACTTCGTTTTGCTTGTAAAGAGATCATTTACTTATCAGCCAAGATGGCACGTCTAATTTCAGGCTCTTACTGTAGCCATCTGTCACTAATGCGCCCTTTTTTTTCCCTTCACTGTTGACTGAATGAAAAGGGCTGCTTTCAGTCTGTGCTCTCTAATCGCTATTAACTCATGATAAAGACCTTTTTTTTCAGACCCCCCTCTCTCACCCCCTGGACGAACGTCCAGATCGAGCGGGTATTGTCTTTAACTGTTGTGAATAAAGACCTGCTGAGCTGCAGGTAACCACCTGCCACTGACTCTCTCTTTCTCCCGGCCCTGGCGTTCGCCGTTCAACAGATTTGTATCTCTTTCACATTGATAAACGTTTGTGTTGCGCCAATGCCACAGCGTGAACGTGGAAATCGGATTCGCCCTTTGGCTTTGTTATCCCATTCATCCCTTGTTTGTAAACGAGCGTGAGGGATTTCGGGCTTTTGGGTGTATTATTATACGTTTCGAGCCGATCTTTAGAGGAAGTTCCAGGCGCGTACCCTATCGACGGGCCGGGTATCGGATCCGAGCGCGGCCGGCGTTCTTCAACGTAAACAAAAGAAGTGCTCTCGCGCCCGAAGCGAAGCAATTACAGTCTGCGGAATTAGTTTCACTCACTCTCTTTCATACCGCAGCTCATCCCGTCAGACTGCATCTGACTCGAGCGGTCGGGGGAGAAGCACGTGGCCTTCGGTGCCGGCACGCTCGCCATAATTAAGATCAAGCGCCGGCTGAAGAAAGGAGGCTGCTGTTTTTAATGAGGAAGGAGCGAAAACCACAGCGTTTTTTTTTTTTCCTCCTAATTCAATATCTTGCGTTACCTCTCTTTCCCCCGGACTCTTCTTTAACATGTTTACTGCGTGGCTAGTCCAATAAGAAGCCACGGATTTGATCTCTACGGCCGGGCAAAACAGTGTCCAGCCAAGTCAAGTCAAGTCAAAGACCCCATTCTGAGATGCCAGTTTGTTAGGCATAGAAGCGAGCCAGAGCGATTCCAACTTCTCTTTCGGATGGAACTCGAACAGAAGTCTTGGTGCGCTTGTGTATTTACGGGTGAACCCTGAAGGATGAGGTGTTTTCAATGGGAAACGAACCGTCTTTCCGTTTGCTGAAATGTGGCCTAAAATGCTCAGGCAACGAAAATCTGAAAACTTCTGTCACTCACGATATCTGGGTAGGAAGCAGAGACAGATGCCGATTTCCAGACCTCCATGTACAGAACATCAAAGTGCTTGCAGAGACAATTTGAATTGTAATTCATTTTTGTTTGTATAGCTCTTTTAACAATGGACTTTTTTGTATCAAAGCAGCTGTTCAGCCAGTAGTTTGTCCCTGATGAGCAAGGACACTTTTTTTTTTTTTAGTTTCAATAGAAGCTTCTTATGGACTGGACAGGACATCACCATGTTCACAACCTTTATTACTTTATTCTGTGTTTGTGGCTGACGAGCTTTTTATGAGTGGGGGAAGAGGGACAGACGCTAAACAGTCCCACTGAACCGATTATTAGAAAAAACCCAGAGCTGTGTGGGACGTGATGGAAATGTGTAGACACTGCGCCGAACATTTGGGTAACTTAACACACGTCATTATTCAGTGAAAACACACGAGTTACAATTATTTATCTCTTTTTTTTTTTCAACAGCTGAGCGTTTTTCTGAAAAAACCTTCAAATCAGATTAGAATTCTGAACTGATTTCCATCAGCGTTCACAATTAAAACCAGGACTATAAATAATAAATTGTTTATTAAAAAGAATCGATCGGAATTAAACTCTTATTGATTACAGCTCAGGTTAAATTGGGCCGTATTGGAAAAAATACAATAGACGTGTGAAAAGGGTGTATGAAAAGTCTTTTATGGTTTTTGAGACGCATCCATGTTCCTTTTGTTTCCGTGGAGCAAATTAGTTAAACTGCAAAAACACACAAGATTTGGGCAGTGAACGTCTGGAAGAAAGTTCTCAGAACAAATCAGACATTTTTTATCAGAAAAACTCGGAGAAGGAGGAGACCAGGGGAGATGATGTTAGCATGGATGCTGAGTGTGTGCAAAGCTGTTCTTCATGCTGAGGGAAGATTTTGTTAATGAAAATAAAAAAGTCTGTAAGTTTATGTATTTGTTTGGTCAAAGAGAATCTTCATTCTGTCACAAGGACTGAGTTTGTTGCATAGAAACGAAAACCATAAATGATTTTGTTTCCATACTTTTCACAGCCACTTGTTTCGTTTCACTGTTCTGTACTTTACTGTATGTGACTGAAATGACGATAAAAGCCGCTTGACTTCTCCATCACTCCATCAATACTGCAGAATTAAGAGGCATGTAGGCGCAGGTTCTGAACAAATCTCTCTGTTCAGGTGGTGAGTGTTTTAGAGAGAGTGCTGTGGTTCAGTAGACCAACTGACTGTTTAATTAATTGATTGATAGATAGATAGATAGATAGATAGATAGATAGATAGATAGATAGATAGATAGATAGATAGATAGATAGATAGATAGATAGATAGATATGCAGATAGATAGATAGATAGATATGCAGATAGATAGATAGATAGATATGCAGATAGATAGATATGCAGATAGATAGATAGATAGATAGATAGATAGATAGATAGATAGATAGATAGATAGATAGATAGATAGATAGATAGATAGATAGATAGATAGATAGATAGATAGATAGATAGATAGATAGATAGATAGAGCGAGAGAGAGAGAGATAGATAGATAGATAGATAGATAGATAGATAGATAGATAGATAGATAGATCGATAGATAGATAGATAGATAGATAGATAGATAGATAGATAGATAGATAGATAGATAAAGAGAGATGGCAGACACAGGTGGATGATAGATAGATAGATAGATAGATAGATAGATAGATAGATAGATAGATAGATATGCAGACAGATAGATAGAGCGAGAGAGATATGCAGACAGATAGATAGAGCGAAAGAGAGATAGATAGATATGCAGTTAGATAGATAGATCGATAGATAGATAGATAGATAGATAGATAGATAGATAGATAGATAGATAAAGAGAGATGACAGACACAGGTGGATGATAGATAGATAGATAGATAGATAGATAGATAGATAGATAGATAGATATGCAGACAGATAGATAGAGCGAGAGAGAGATATGCAGACAGATAGATAGAGCAAGAGAGAGATAGATAGATAGATATGCAGTTAGATAGATCGATCGATAGATAGATAGATAGATAGATAGAGAGAGAGAGAGAGAGAGAGAAAATCTGCACTCAGCTGCTTCATGTAAATGATGCTGTGATGATTACATAATGTCTGCCTCTGACCAATCAGTGGCCTGCATCATTTATAGCTCCGCCCACTTGTTCATGTTTGCCAGTAATGATGAAATCAGGGGGTAAATTTGATCCTGGTCACATTTTGGTGCCTATTAGATTATATTGTTTTTTTAACTGGTTAAAAATATTGGCTGCTTTTGAAACAGGGCCTCAGGGTTTTTTTTTAATGGCACAGGCTTTCATCACTTTGGTGAGGTTTACAGAAGCCTCTTGACCACTGCAGTGTAATGCCTCTAGCCATTCCACTCTACTGATGCTTGAGGCAAGTGTGGCTATCAGTGAGAGCACCACACCACTGACCATGTCAGCCAGATCAGAGCTCGCTACTCACAGCCTGCAGGATAAGAGCCACTCTGTGAAGTGCGTCCGGACTGATGAAACGACAAACACTAACCGCTACCATGTTCATTCCACCAGCTCACCCAGACACCTGCAGGGACCTGAGAACAGGTTTATTACTGTGAGAATTACCCTGATTTTAGAGCCGTGTTTTGGTTGAAAGAATCTCATTCATTTGGTTTCATATCTGCTGTATTCTGATCAGTTCACCACGAGTTACATTTAGATGGATAGATAGATACATACATGAATGAATGGATACATGAACAGCAACAGATAGACAAACAGTAGGATGGATAGATGGAATAATGGGTGAGCAGGCGCTCAGAAAAAAGGACAGATAGACAGACATGGATGGTTGGATCCATCGATCTATAGATACATACGTGAATGAATGGATACATGAACAGGTACAGATAGACAGACAGTAGGATGGATAGATGCGTGAGTCCTCTGTATTTGTAAACAGGGGCTGAGATGAAGCTGTAGTGAGCGGAAGCGTGTTTGATGTGAGAACGGAGATTCTGGAACAGTGTTTTGGTTCGAAATAAAGAAGCAGGACACACTGTGGGTGCCAGAGTCACTGATGGATTTATAAAGGCATTATAAATACTGAATGGCGTTTAAATGGATTTGTAAAGACCTCATAAATACTGAATGCTGGCGTGTAACTTTGCAGCTGCCTCCTGATAAACACCTTGGCATCCTTTGTCCTTAAGCTTGACCCCCTGGAACACTGTGTTAGCAGAGTGTTCATTTCTCTTCACTCTTATATTAATATTGATGCTGTCTGTGCTTTCACACTTCAGCGCTCTCTCTCTCTCTCTGGCTCTCTCTCTATCTCTATCTCTTTCTTTCTCTCTCTCTCTCTCTATCTCTTTCTCTCTCGCTCTCTCTCTATCTCTCTCTCTCTCTCTCTCTCTGGCTTGCTCTCTCTATCTCTTTCTCTCGCTCTCTCTCTCTCTCTGGCTCTCTCTCTATCTCTATCTCTTTCTTTCTCTCTCTCTATCTCTTTCTCTCTCGCTCTCTCTTTCTGGCTCTCTCTCTATCTCTCTCTCTCTCTCTCTCTGGCTCGCTCTCTTTCTCTCTCTCTCTGGCTTGCTCTCTCTATCTCTTTCTCTCGCTCTCTCTCTATCTCGTTCTCTCTCTCTCTCTCTCTCTCTATCTCTTTCTCTTTCTCTCTCTCTCTCTGGCTTGCTCTCTCTATCTCTTTCTCTCTCTGGCTCGCTCTCTCTATCTCTCTCTCTCTCTCTCTCTCTCTCTCTCCGGCTCGGTCTTAATTCGAACGAAAATGTTGAAAGAGATAGGTGAATTGTGCGAGAGCCACGCAGCCACTGCACCGGAGACAGAAAAACTGCTTTAAAGTGATTTACAGGCATCTTTCCCAGCATCCTCGAGCTGCCTATGGATTTACTGCGATAGCGGGAGACTGTGGTCATAACCGAGCTGCAGGGAATAAGCGCTGTTAACGTTTTCAATAGGTTATATTACGTCCATACACAATGTCAATACACATATATCCTGCTTAATAAAAAAAAAAAAAAAAAAAAAAAAAAAAGGGGAAACCCATAAGACGAAGAAGTCTAGATTTCCTTAAGCTGTGTAGTAAATATATACCTAGGAGAAGTGCACTAGAGACACTCAGCTGGAGGAGAAGGATGAGCAAATCATACTAAAGTCCATTACTGGAATAGGAGGCCTTGATAAGATGGGCTTATGATGTACATTTTTGAAATATATATATTTACATACACACATACGTATATGAAATTAAGCGTACATTTTTTGCACAAAAAAAAAAAATGTATTAATTAAATTAATTTTGAATACTTTAACAAATGTATTAATTCCTTCCATCCTTCATTCATCCACTCCCTTTATATGCGGAATTGTCATATTCTCCTTTTAAGAGAAATTCGTGAAGCTGGACATAAACAGCAAAAGTTTTACAAAACACCACAAATCCTATTTCCAGTACGGCGTGAGCAGCCACAGTGACACTGCGCTAACTCTGGGTTCTTTTTTATACCCCTGGTTTTGAAGTTCAGTAATAATAAAAATATATATATATATATATATATATATATATATATATATATATATATATATATATATATACTGTATTGGACAAAAGTATTGGGACACCTGTCTTGTGCAACCATATGAGGAGACACAATTAGCATAGGATCTACCTGAATGCAGTGGGATTCAATTTTCCCTTCACTCGAACTACAAGATCCAAACCAGTTCCAGCTGTTTTCAATTCAGCTCCATGGAGATATGACTCACCTGGGTCGGAAAGGAAAATCTCCTGCTCTTAAGCAACATTATCAGGATGAACGTGAACTCTGAATGCAACCCCAGGCCTCTTCACTTCCTTCCACATCAGAATCTGATGCATTTGTACCAGTGTCCTTGTGACTGCATGAGCACAAATCACCACACTCCGAAATCTAGTGGAACATTTTCCCCAGAAGAGTGGAGGTGATTATAGCAGGTATCTATTACAGGAGATGTGTTCATTTAAAATCTTCACATCCACTGCTGTGGCAAGTTAAAAAGGTCATTTGACGTCAGAATAATTTCTCTCTCACGCTTTTCTCCGAAGCTGATTTCGACTCGGATTTGCCTAATGACACTTGCATTATGTGCCTTTTATAAAGGCCGCATGTTTATAGACGCTCAGTGTGTGGCGTCTTGGCTTCCTTTCATGTTTTTTTTTCCCCCCCACTGTCATTTTTGCTTATTTAAGAATGAACCCTATGATGGCCTCACAGCTTTTTTTTTTTTTTGTCTAAAAGTAAGGAAAGAAGAAAGCATGTGGACGGCTGGGTCACTCTGACCACCCTAATGATGTTGCTTTATCTCCCCCCCTCACCTGCTTTTCTTCTCCTCCTGTAAAATTGGGCCTCAGGAAGAAAAAAAGAGTATCAAACACTTTTCTCCCTCTAACAAGTTTTTTCTTTTTCTGAATTGTTTATTATTCACACTTTGACGCCTAACTAGAGATCTTTGTCTCTTCCGTCGTTCCCTGCAGCGTTTTCTCCTCTTCCATTCGTCCTGCTCCTATACTTCGATGTTCTGTATGTCTCTTCCTTTCTCTTCTCACTTGTCCGTGATCGTGCGCTCCCCGGTGAACAAATGTTCTTTCGCTATGTAGGTTAGACGCGTTCGAGTTTCGTCTCTCCGTCTGTCTTATTTGCAGCATCTCAATGTCATGCCTTTCAGTATTTCCTTCTCTCCATCTCTGTTTTTTTTTTTCTCCCTCCAGCAAGCGGTGAAGGAGAACGGGAGGAGGCGGGAGGCGGAGGAGAAGCAGAGGAGGGCAAGGGCGGCGAAAGAGAAGGCCGAACGCGAGAAGCAGGAACGACAGCAGAGAAAGAAGAGGCTGCTGGAGGTCAACGCAGGTAAGGCGTAAAGGTTTTACGGGAACGGCCTTCGGGGCGTCATGAATATAACAGGATGTGTTTTCTGAAGAACGAAGGAAGAGACGGAGAAACGCCGAGCGCTGAAAAAGGCTGCTGTTGTTACAAGCTGACAGTTTGAATCAGGCTGAATCGTATTCACAACCTGGAAAAACAAAGTTAGGTCCAGGTCCACTCGGGATCTGCATGGCAGTACTGGCAAAACACCAAACTAGTACAGGAAACTAATATGTATATATTAGGGATGTGATGCAATGGAGAAAATATGATGCTCTGCAATTCAATATGGTGCAGTTCGCTTTTATTTCTTCCGTTCAGACAGACAGCAAATAATCGATTTACTTAAGCGCCTTCTGACTTCTTACGCATGGCCTGTCTGCAGGAGGACGCAGCTCTACCTCTGCCATGTTAATCTGTATTCTATGCGACTCTCAGGACACGCCTCGGCCTTCTGTAGTGTTGCGACACGTCGGGTTCACGTAGCAGCAGCGATGCGAATCCATGAATCTTAGCATCCACAAGTCGCAGCTGGTTGCCATGGTTTCCCCAGCAGTCCCGGGCTAGGTCGATATAGCCGCGTATACAATATAACATAACTAGCAAAACATTAACCGTCTGCCTCCGGAACCATAGTCTACAGGGAAATGTTTTATAAAGTGTGTCCATTCAGTGCTTTACCGGCGATTGGTGTCAACATAAGCTGAAAAAAGCAGTTCTGATGTTTTTCCGGCGTGTGCGAAAACGGAGGTCTAATTGACGCAGTTAACTCGAATAGAAATCCAGAATCAGACCTTGTTCCAGGATTACAAGACTGTTCAGGAGATATCATCTAACCACGGGAGCGGCTTTTTTTTTCACGTTTTTATTTATCCATTTTTATTTGCTCCTCTTAAACGCAAGAGGAAAAACACTGTTACTGAATAATTTGGGAACGTATTAAACCGGTTCAGCGCATACTACCGCAGTGACGGTTCAGGGCGTGTAGCCAGAACCAACTGTCGTATTGCACTTGTCGTGCGTTAACAGGAAGTCGGTGAAGTGCGACGTTTCAGTTAATAGCTATTCCTTAGCATTTTTTGAAGTGAAAATGCTGTAACACAAATTCTATAGGAAAGAGACACACTCGCAGACGCTGACTCAGACTCTCTCGGACAACGAGAAGAGACGGCAGCATTGTCCATTCGAGACCAGAGAAGTCGTTAATCTTTTTCTGTTCACACTGAACAATGGATACTAGGGATGGTACCATTTACAGATTCGTACCAGTGCGTCGGCATAAAAAGTTAACGATCGATTGCATCTGATACAAAAGTTTGTATCTTTTTTTGACGTATTTGCATCGGATCGGCTCTCATCGGTAGCTGCTTCATATGTATCTTTTAATGTATCGTAGCGTTGGCTACGCATCGAGATGCGAATCTCACCATCCTCAGTGCGTACACACAAATACTTTTTCTGAGCTGTTTCTGAGCCTTTTTATACTCGCTTTAATATCAGCAGGGAGGAACTGGATTGAGGATCTGCCGTGAGGAGAGGTAAGTCAGGTCGACTCGTGATGTAATCCTAACCGGCGGACCACGGATCAGCCGAGAGGTGGGGAAAGGTTTAGTTATTGAAATGTCTGAGCACTAACAGGCTCGCACCTGGGATGCCATGACATTTGTTAAGAGTAAATGGCAGTCAGCTCTTGAGGGGTATTTCCTCCTATTGGCGCTGCAGAACCGCAATGCATAATGTAACGTTTTTCCCAAAAATCCGACACACACACACACACCTGGTCTTAGTGTTAGCTAGCAGTGTGGAGTTCTTACTTGTGCAGAAAAGCTGACAGAAGTATTAGTCCAATGTTATATGTAGACCAGCACCAGACAGCAGGAAAAGAGGAAGGCCGAGGACGAGATTTGAAGGAGGACATGCAGGTGATTGGTTTTTGAAAGAGGCAGACATCTTGGGTGGTATGGACACCGATGTTCTGCTGTGGCAAACACTAACAGGAGAAGCTGAGAAACAAGAATATATCTAAACACCTGATTTTTGAAGGCTCACAGTTGGTTCACTAGGAGCTCCAAACCTGATCCAGCATCAAGACGTTCACAATAGATGTTTGATCAGAAGTACAGGTCCAAACAAGGTCTAATCTAGCTGCCAAGACACACAGCCTTCACCTGCTCACTTGCATGAATGAGATAAATGTAAGTCGCTCGGGATAAAGGCGTCCACCAAATGCTATAAATGTAAGTGAGGCGAAGATCTTGAGTGGCCTGCTATAGAGTTTAGACCTCAGACACCTTTGGGATGAATTGGAACGCACCCGAGGCCTCCTCGTCTCACCTGACTGCGAATCTCCAGAATCTGGTGGAACATCTTTCCAGAAGAATGGAGGTCATTATAAGAGTAAATTAGCACATATGATGGTGTCTTATAGTCAAACTTTTGTCCATATCATGCATATATTTTTTTTTTCATATTTAACATTTACTTTTGCTTGGCTTGTGATATTTGCTCGAGATTAAAGTAAAGTTCCAGGTTCTTGAAAATGTCGCGGGCGACGCAAATGTAAATTTACTTACGTCTGTAATATCCATAACCATATAGTCCAAGAGGAGCCTTTCCGCAGAAAGCAGCGTCTCTTACACGCCACACGTCCCCTTTATTACAAGATACACATATTCCTTTCTAAAATATTAAACCGCTCGTCCCCCCCACCACACACACACACCCCACATGTCGGAAAGTGCTCGTAGCAAGAACGAGGCATTCATCATTAGTGACAGCGAATGTCTTGGTGGTGTGTGTGATCCCGTACAAGTATAATGTGTTGTAGACCGAAGTATAATGAAAGAGGAAATCCATTCCGCGTCTACACGCGCAGACACGGACGTCCGTGAAAGGCAATAAGCGGCACTCTTAGTGACTGAGTGGAGGAGGTAATAGAATCAAAAAGAAAAGGAAATGATATTTGCGCGCTGATTCGGTTATAGAATCAGCCTTGCACGCGGTTAGCGAAAACAATTTCCCCCAGTTCTGTCTGCCGATCAGCCCCGTACACCAATAACACACTGCACGAGTGCATGCAACTGATTATCTCACACACACACACACACACACACACACTTTCTGTTCTGCGTTGTTTGGTACGTCTCAACTCTCTTTCAAAGCAGGTTTGTTTGTTTTATTTTTCCGTTCGTTTACCCGCCTTTATTTTATGTTTTGTCTGCCGCATGTTACTAGACAGATAATTAGGGGTCCAAGCACCAAATGTAGGCACCGATTGAATTGTAGCTTATTGTTCTTCTTCGCCATCATCGTCGCGTCACGATAGGCACCGCCGTTGTTATTATTATACTTCCACATAGAAAACCCGTAGTAACACTCAACTTCTGCCGAAAAACAGGAAATGAGGCAATCTCTCAGCAACGGCTTGATGTTTCGCCTTTAAGTGTTTTACTGTATATCTCCCCGAAATATACCAGCCTGCAGTTCTCAATCTCAGCCGAATCCCATCCTGTAAGAAATCAAGTCAAGTAGGCATTTATTATCATTAAAAACCATATAAAGTGCAGTACACAGTGTAACGAAACAACCCAATGGATCGACCGGGCTGATTTTTGCCTTTATTACCAGCAGGTGGCAGTAATCTGTGTTCGCCATCCGAACAGGGAAGAGCTAGAACTGTGAATATATAAAGCAGACGGCTTTTACACCCGCGATCATTACTAACGGATATGTGTAGCTTTTTTCAAGCAATCGGCGCTAAGTTGCAAAGACATGAGCGTCTGTGCATTCTGTCGTCGTTTGCTTTCGTCTGTTTTTTTTTCTTTTCTCTAAGCTAAGCTGAATAGCCAATCAGGGTTCTTTTTCTCAATGACTCTCGATCTGACATGCAGAATCGGACGAAAAAGAGCTGACGGCGTCCGACTAAGTTCTTATCCATCGTTCTTAATCTAGACTTTTTATTGGTTTAATACGATGATACTTTTTAGAGAGAGAGTAAAAAATTTAATTTGGAGAGTAACTTTTTGAAACTGTATTGTTATACTTCAACCAGCTGGCGGACCAAACTAGGGGAACCCAACCCGTCCAAGCATGACAGTGCCGCCTCTGCACAAATGAAGAAATGGTCTACATGGGTCGGAGTAGAAACTCTTGAGTGGCCTGCTATTGAGATCTGACCTCAATCTTATTGGGATGAATTGGAACTCTAAATGCACCCCAAGAGGTTAATTATGACAGCAATACAAAAAGCTAGATCTTATGGTCCAAAAACTTCTCCATATAGAGTTTCCCAACCATTGACAGATAACATTCACGTTATGGCTTTTTGGTGTAAATCGGACATGCTGTTGTTAACTAATTCAATGCAGTGCTTTGGGAGCACTTTTGGAGTGGTGTCACATAGAGACTCAACTGAGTTTTACCTAGAGTTTGGTCGGATCGTACTTGCCGGTAACTGCCGGTAACTGGCAGCTCTCGTAACAACTGCACACCTTCTCGGCCGCTCCAGCAACGGACGCCACCCGGAAAAACTATCGGTGCCCTTTAATCAGCAACACAGACGAATCGGCCAACCTCTGATGTTACGGTATCTCAGAGGAAGACTGAAACTTCATTCCTCCGGAAAATAAAATGAAAAGAAGCTTTTCAGCTCTGAGAACGATCGAGATAAAGGGCAGAAGTACATTTATGCGAGTATATTTTCAAAGAGGGCTAATCCTCAGTGGGAACGAGCCAGTGTTTTTCAAAGGACCGTTACTGCAGCTCTTGGGCTCTTTCGTCAGAACAGAGCACCTCTGCGCGAGACGCACCAGCAGCTGTAATAGCGTTTTTTAAATATATATATACATCAGCTGGGATTGATGTATTATTTCAAGCTTTGATGTCGAAGCCGAATGTGTAACAAAACCAGGCTCATTGATGTGAACAGTAGGGGGCGCTATACTGTGATATACAGGAGGTGCGATTTGATCGGACAAACGCATTCTATAAGGGTATTTTTTCACGTTATTTACACATCACTGCGTTTAGAACGTATGCATAAAGTCCAGATCTTTTGATGAAACATCATCTCTGTCCTTTAATGTCAGATCTTGGACACGGACCTTTCGGCGTTTTGTTTCACACTGCAAAGCCTTGAGATATCCAGTTGTGTGTGTGTGTGTGTGTGTGAGGCTTAGTGTAGCGACAAAAGCTACATCTTATTATAGCTTGTCACGTTCACAAAATTGTTCAGTACATCTTGTTTTTCTCTTTCATGTGTTTTATTGAAAGCATTATTACCATGAGAACAATAAAGTGGACAAAAGCAGCATTTTCCTCCTCTCTCTCTCTCTCTCTCTCTCTCTCTCTCTCTCTCTCTCTCCCACTCCCTCATTCTCAGGGTTGGTTTTGAAAGCCTAGCTGCATGCTTCTTTTTAAAAAAAAATTTTTATGAACACACCATTTGGACTTTTTTTTCCTGTCTGCAGACCCACTGTGTGATAAATCCGCGGCCCTGTGGCTCCTCAGGGGGGCGTGTTCATCTGCTGACAGATTACACGTCAGCATTTACTTACCGTTCCGACTAGAGCTGGGAAATGAAAAGATGGACCGAGAGAGAGAGAGAGAGAGAGAGAGAGAGAGAGATTATAAGAGGTCTGCTGCTTTGGGGATCAGTCTGACGTGACTGCAGGAGTGAGAGTGAGGTGAGAAAGAGACGAGGACACGTGGCAAAGTGAATAAACCAAAGATGTTTTTCAGCCATGTCTCTCTCTCTCTCTCTCTCTCTCTCTCTCTCTCTCTCTCTCTCTTTCTCTCCCTCTCTCTCTCTCACATATTACTTTCTCTCACTCACTCTCTCTCTTTTACTCTCTCTCCCTCTCTCTCTCTCTCTCCCTCTCTCTCTCTCTCTCTCTTTCTCTCTCATATTTACTTACTCTCACTCTTTCTCTCAAAACTGTCTTTTAATCGCCTCTCTCTTTCTCTCTCTGCCTCTCTTATTCTATCACTCTTACTCTATCTATCTATCTATCTATCTATCTATCTATCTATCTATCTATCTATCTATCTATCTATCTATCTATCTATCTATCTATCTATCTATCT
>JBCEWE010000105.1:15000-95000 GCA_039877035.1 Silurus lanzhouensis | reverse complement strand
GTACAGCCACTGTACAATTTGCATGTTAAAGATATAACAAGCATCCTTATCCGTTCGTCAGAACAAGAATAGTTGACCTTTTACGATTCGGAAATGATTTAGAAACCATGGCGTGTGCATGTCATGGCAGATTGGCAGCTGGCATTTTGACGGGCTCGACATCACGGAAGCCGGGTAGGGAAGATCTGCGTATCTGTTCGTAAGCGATGGTGTGAAAGAGAAAATATCTCAATGCAGGGATTTGCAAAGGTCAAAGAGGCAGTAATTACAGACCTCTCACTGATGAGAACATGTATTTAATGTCTCCATTTTGTCAGAGCGTCTTTGTTGTCGCCGACCCGGTTGCATTCGGACTTCAGGACGCCTGACCTCGTTGTGCCGATGTTTGATGGTCCCGTGGCATCAGAATCCTCTCTCGCATTTGTTGTGCGCCGCTGGAAGCAAACCTCTGGAGCTGTCGCTTGTGTTGTGGGGGAGGTGGTAGTTCAATGCTTTATTCATTGGACCTTGGACCAGAAGGTCATGAGATCAAATCCCAACACCACCAAGCTAGGGTCTTGAGCAAGAACCTTAATCCTCAGCTGCTCGCTTGTGAGACACTCCGGATCTGCCAAATGCCGTAAATGAAACGTGTATGTTGTAGGAAGGGGTTAAGGTTTTGAACTTCTGATGTTCTGATCAGAAGGTAGTGTGTTTAAATCCCACCACTGCAAAGCTGCTACTGCTGGGCCCTTGAGCAAGGCCCTCGCTCAAGTCTTTTTTCTCCCCGAACTTAGTTATATTTTAAATTGAATGCGTACAATTTGCTATTGGTTGTTCAATTTACACATTTAATCTTAAATCCTAATGGAGAAAAAGAAAGGACCAAAAGTCCAGGTCAGTCTCTTTTCTTTTTTGGCCACTAAATCATCCCACATGTGTTTCTCTCACACCTCCATGCCCCCCTTTATTCTCTGTTATTAAACTCTTCTCACCCTTTCTGTCTCCTCCATCAGTGGCCCAGCAGGCTCCCTCCTCTATCTCTGTATCTGTTTTTTTTTCTTCTTTTTTTCCTCTTTTGCTTGTTCTTGTTCTTTCATGTGCCCTTCATATAACTAACCCACCCACCCATCCGTCTATCCGTCTATCCATTATTCTACATCCCCGCCATAAAAGGCAACCACGGCGCTCGTCGTCCATCATTTCCCTCTCCTCCATTCTCCTTATCGTTTCTCTCAGTTGGAACGTTCGGCTCGTATTCTAGAGCTTTTGTCATTTGCACCGGACGAGATCAGGGTTATTCGGTCCGCTCGGTAATGACGTGGGCGTCACGAAGTGTCCTCCGAAGTGCGCTCTCGGATCGGGATTTGGCATTCTGTGCCGCGTCCAACAGTCAGTGATCCGCATTCGCGTCAGGTTTTACTGCGCTCTTTGTAGCGCGGGGCTGGCGTACGCGTACACGTCTAAAAATAGACCGCTGTATGTGTGTGTCGGTTCCTACTCAAACACAAGCGAACATGCACAGTGCATGAACCGCGATCAAAGGACGCCACCCCAAAATGCTATTTTATGTATACAGTATTGTACTGTATTAACGTTGTACTTCATTTTATAATTTATAATGATATTTTTATTAACACATTTCTTTATTTCAACATAAAACTCCAATAAAATTGTCCCCTATAAGTGTTTTGGTCTATCGTGCTGAGAGAGCGGGAAAATCAGCCAAACAAATTAGTTCTGTGGCAAATGCAATTCCGGGAAATACCATGGGGGGGCGTGAGATTCGAACCGCGGTAAAGCGGAGGATTACTGTATATTGTTTAAAAGAAGGCTTCTCTTCTATAGCTATTATTTCTGAAGAAGAAAATAATCCCTACCTTACACTGATCTATCCTGCCCCCTTTTTCTTTTCGCACCACACTTAAAGAATAGCTGATGATTGAGATCTAACTGCACTCTATTATTTGCCCCCCACCCTCTCCCCTCAGTATGACCCAGACCCATGTTATTAACGTCTATAGTAAGTATAGAAAGTACGTAGGCTGTAGCGTAGGAGGACGAAAGGAGAAAAGGAGGTCGTCAGTAATTAAGACCAGCAAAGAAATTATTGATGGACTGATTGATAACAGGGAGATAAATTATGTATGGGGGGAGAAAGTGTGATAAACAAACACCTTTTGGTTTAAAATAAATGCAGTGCTGATTGGAATGGGGTGTTAATTATGCAGTAAAAAAATAAATCACAGGATTCGAGGAATAATTTGTGTAAAATGTATGCAATAATTAACTGCTGTAATTCCTTGTCCAGAGATGCCATGTAGGCTTCTCCTCTCCCTCTGGCTGTGGTATCAGAGAGGGTTATTGGATCGTTTCTTCTGCTTTCTGTTGTTGTTGTTTTTTAGTTTTTTTTAACCAGCAGGTCATCATATGTGAAATGTAGCTAAAATGATCTCAAACCTCAAGTCCACATGCGAGAGAAGGCGTGAGAACGGCAGAAGCTTCTCTGAAAGATCTTCATCTTAATCTTGAATTCGTTACTGTGTTCAAGCACCTTTGATCTTTACTTTAACTTCAATTCATTTTAAAGTCAATCGTTTTACTTTTTAACTCGACTCCTTTTTTTTGGGGGGGGGGAATCTGTCGTCCCTTTTTGTTTATGAGGATAAAAAACGTAACTGGTCAAACACTCAGCGATCCACCAATCAGGGTCGAGCGCGCGCTGGGTTGTGAGCTCGTTTTGATCGGCGCTTGGCGTCTATCTACTTATCGCCAACGTACAGTTCAGCGTCAGTTCAACAGCAAGCGGAACATTTGAAGAGGAATGAATGATGGAAGAAACTCCTGAGTCGAACTTTTTTTTTCTTAAACTGAGTTGATTAAGCAAAGAGTCTTGTGATAAAACTGATAATAGGAACATTATAGCTGTAATAAATCATAGTCCTTTGGATACTTAAGTCCATTTGAAGGCAAATACTTTTGTGTACTTTCGTCCACCACGGTTGCTCTTAGACCCGAGTCAATGTGCATAGAATCCTGCTTTATCCGCCACCTTTCTGAATCTCTTCCAGCTACAGAGCCGTGTTCAGACTATTTAGACGTTTTTTTTCTACTCGTTCATTCGCAATTCATCGCGTTTTAAATGCCAGTTCATTCAACAGTTTGTCCTTCAGAACATCGGGTTTAATATCTCAATGTGAAAACTGTTAATAGTCTTGGATGAAGAGGAACATGGGATATACTGCTTATAAACATCTCAACATCTATATATTAATATGGACAAAAGCTTGTGGACACCTGACTATTAGAGATTGATTGGTATGTGCTTTTTAAACGTCCCATTCCACATTTAGTCCCCGTTTGCTCCTAAAATATCTGCAACTCATTTAGGACGATGTTCTACTAGATTTTGGAGTGCGCTCATGGAGATTTGAGCTCGTTCAGATAGTTTGTAAGGTCAGGTACCGATGTAGGTGAGGCGAGGAGGCCTGGGGTGCAGTCGGCATTCACTTTAATCAACCATGTAAAATAGAGGTCGACCGATTAATTTAAAACCGATAGTTTTTCCGGGTCGCGTCCGTTGCTGGCGCTTCTGAGACGTACGAGACGCGAAGTGCCGTTTGAGTTTGTTTTGCTTGTTTTAACTCGCGAGACTGCACGGAGAGCGCTACAGTATAAAATCTTTATTTATAATGTATCATTAATTATAAAGTTCAGTACTGTTTTACATGGAATGGAATGGGGTTTGTTTGTTTTTTTAAATACAGTATCCATTTTCAGCGTATCGGTTGATTTATCGGTTATCAGCAAGTACGATCCAACCTAGGTTTCGGCTAATGTATAGCACATATTGTCAGGCTGGAACACGTTTGGGTCTCCTGCTGTGGTTCAGGTGATGCTTTTGCATCTAAAGACCTGCACACTTGTGCGCCTCCATATGAAAGCATATCTATCCACAATAGTGTCTCTAAAACCTTTCTACGCATGTGTGATTTCCTCACCCACTGAAAGCTCGGCTTTGATTAAATCGCTGAATAGCTACTTTACGTGCCACGGAAAGAAAAAAATGGACGTGTGTTTAATACATTTTTTTTGAGATACTAGCTGCGTCCTCGAAGCTCCACTACTGCTGTGGAGTTAAAAGAAAAGGATAAGCGCCTGGTTAACGGCTAGCAAAACTAGCGCATCTGATAAATCCCCCCTCTTCACACACATATTTGTTTGTGTTTGTGTTTTTCTCTTCCTTCTGTTTGTTTTTGCCTTTTTTTTTTTTGTATGGATATACAAAGATATACCGAAGCTTTTGCAGGGTTACGCCATCAAGACTGGGTGCACACACACTCACACACACTTTTTTTTTTAAACCTAGTGAAACACTTTTCTGTCAGATTTATTTTCTGTTTTCTTCTTCTTTCTCCCCTGATCAGCTCCATGTGTGTGTGTGTGTGTGTGTGTGTGTGTGTGTGTGTGTGTGTGTGTGTGTGTGTGTGTGTGTGTGTGTGTGTGTGTGTGTTCTGAGGGATGTGCTGTAGTCAGTGATGATTTAGTTGCAGGCTTAAACCCAGTGTGCCTCGATTCTGCCTCAAGGTCTGTAGTGTCCACCTGGGCTGCTCTCTTCTCTCGAGGCAGCAGCTGCAGAAAAGCCCGTGGCTTCAGGTTAACAACTCCGAATGTTCTTTCTTTCTTTTTTTTCTTTCTTTTTACAAGCGGCCCAAGAAAATCGCAAATGCGCTGGATTTTGTTTAGAGGGAGAGGCTTGTAGGTGATGTATGAGCCAGTTAAGGGCTTGTCTGCTCCTTAAATCGCCAGGCTTTGCACTCTGATGTACTGTTCAGGGTCTCGCTTGTTGAATCGGTGGGCTTTGCTATGGTAACTCTCACTCAAGGGCAGGAAAGTGAAATGGAACAGGAAAGCAGATTCTGATGATCTCTCTCTCTCTCTCTCTCTCTCTCTCTCTCTCTCTCTCTCTCTGTAGAAAAAGATGAGACTGGAGTGATGGACAGTCTGCTGGAAGCGCTGCAATCCGGGGCGGCTTTCCGAGACCGGAGGAAGCGAGCACCCAGGCCCCGAGGTGAGTCTCATCACTTTCATCACGTCTCCTCCACTCCTCGCCGATCGCATTCGCTCGGCCTCTCGTTTGACATGCAGCCCCTACATCCCGCTCTTTTCTTCAGCAAGCTCTTCTTTAAGCCTTCGCCGTCTATCGGTGGACGGCCTGAATGTATAATATCATATTAGTATATGGACCCTCAGGACCCGGTTTTCCTTCCCTCAGAAAGGTAAAGCACAGGGACATTTACCCTTTTTTTGTTATGTCTGCTGTCTGGCTCTGATGTTCATTCAGGCTGGCTGATGTCACAGCTGGTTACAGAACCGAGCACCGCCAGTACGGCCTGCTCTGATCGCTCTGACGCCGGTCCGAGTGAATCCCCCCATCCTCACACACACACTTACACACACACACACACACACACACACACACACACACACACACACATATATATATATATTTTTTTTTTTAGATTATTATTCGAACATGGATCTGTCTGTCTGTCTGTCTGTCTGTCTGTCTATCTATCTATCTATCTATCTATCTATCTATCTATCTATCTATCTATCTATCTATCTATTTAACTGTCTGTCTGTCTATCTATCTATCTATCTATCCAAACTGAGCTTTGGAACACTGTAAACACCAGAATACGCACTATATCTCACAACGTGGGAGATGCGTACATCCCGGCAGCGTTTTGTACAACGCTACGTTTGCTACCGTGCGAAACGTAGAACGTTTTTACATTTTGTCGTATCACTATCATCATTGCAAGATCAAAAAATCTAAAAGTTGAATCATCTGAACTTAGAGACTATGTATGTGTGTGTGTATATGTATATATATATTAGATTAGAATCAATTAAACCTTATTGATGTACAGAGCCAATGAAATGCAGTTGGCATCTACTCAGGAGTTAAGGGTTCCCAATTTACATTTATATACATAAACATATCAGTGTTATAAATGAGGGTATGTACAGGGGTGTGGGGGTAAATAACTTAAAGAGGGTGCAGTAAGAAATATATGCATATATAGTAATATACAATATACTGTGCAAAAAGAAATTGTGAATGAATATGGGTGAAATATTCATATTTAAAACTATCCAATTAAATCTCTTCTGCTTCATTTTCTGTTGTTGAGTCGTAAAGGTGCCAGCATTTACACGTACTGACGCCATACTACTGTAAAGCAGGAGAAGCAGCACTCAGACATAAAACAAACGAAATAGAACCAGCACCAGAAAGTCAAAGCTAGGAGCTGGGAATTCATCGCCCTCGGTCTGAGGAGCCAATAAAAAACATGCAGGGGAAAAAAACCACTTCTACATTGGACGAATCTGCTACATCTCTAAAGCCAGACTCAAACAGACCATGCAGCTTTTCTTTTTTTGCAACCACGTCGGATTGCATTCGGCGTCCCTCTCGAGAAACCGAGCTCTAACGTGGCACCTGTGTCTCGGCGCCACCTTTACATTCGTCCTTACAAAAGTAGGAACTGTTCAGTAGTGCAAGAACACGGGGGAAAAAAATAAACGCCTTAAGAACACCTAGGATTAGCATGTCATCTTTATTTGTGGTTTGTACTTGCACAGAAATAGAGCTCCCACACTCAGGAATATACTTTTACCCCACACACACACACACACACACACACACACACACACACACACACACACAGTTGTAGAATATAGTTGCTGCATAATATTAAATTGATGCTACTAATAAACCGACGCCGGAGCGCGAACCAGACGCCGCAACAGTCTAGAAGACTAGAATAACCCTAGGAATCATTCCGGGGAGATTAATCCGGAGATCTGCGCACAACTACACACATATTGTATATCAAATAGGAAAGCTATGAACTCCAAATGAACTCGTCAATGAAGGAAAAAACAGTTCTTGTAATACCTCTACAGTGAATTCATTCCCCTTTTGGGAATATCTCCCTAAAAAAAAAAACATGTGTTTAGAGGAAACTTGCTTATCTGCATGTTCTATCGTGTGGAGTTTTGTTGTTATTTTTTCCAGTACTCGCTCATCCTTTTTTTTTTCTGCTGTTCCACAGATGAAGCGACTCAAATGGTCAGCCAAAGGCCAGTTCTGAAAGACTGCAACCATGGTAAATAAAAAAGCAAACCGAAAATATGTCTCCCGTCGCCGTGCTTGGCTCACGTCCCCATTTTTTTTCTTTTCTTTTCTTTTCCACCTTTCTTATTCATTAATGCTACGACCTGACCTCAGTCCCCCTTCGTTAAGGGCGCGCTTCTCCTGTCTCGGCTGCTGTTTGTGAACCGAGCTTCTCTCAGACTCCAGGGTTTGCTAGAAATTGAGATTGATCAAACCTTCTAACGCGTTCCACGTGCAGCAACATGACTCGTAATTGTGATACATTACCGTCGATTATTACCAGTTCAGCTTTCGATGATCCGCTCGTTGCTTCGTGGAAGCCCTTTGACCTGATCGGACCGGTTGTGTATCGCAGTTTATCATCGTTCTTCTTGCATGTTCTCTCCGCTTTAACATCTGCTTGGCTTTTTTTTTTTTTTTTATCCCGTCCTTTGTACAATCGTATGTCTGCCGGTGATTTGGCGCTTTGGCGTAGGTGGATTTTTCTTTCTTTTCTTTTTTTCCCCTGCCAAAGTGGGGATTGTTGCTAATGTGCATGCATTAGCTCAGATGACAGCTTCGTGTTAATGCCCTCCGGAGCTGCCCACAGAGACTTGTTGATTGCCCACCTGTCAAAGTGGCACTTCACGAGCAGTCTGTCAGTTAGGTTGGGATTTTATTGGTTTGGTAGCAATGGGGAAAGGGGATTGAATGGAGAAGCTAAATTTTTTATTGTGTGTATGTGTGTGTGTGTTTTATTATATATAGACAGGGTGTTAAGGTGCAGACTGTTGGGTAGCTGCTGTATCGACGTGTTCTGTACATTTGAACCCCCCTGCGTTCGTGGAAGCTTCGTATTATCCATCTGTTTACGAAGACGTCGAAATCCTAATGAGACCATATTCAATTTTCTTGGAATTCATATACGGTGGGAGTTGAGAGTGTGTGTGTGCGTCATCAGCACACGAGAAACAACAACGGCTGCCTCATCAAGGTTGCGCTATAATTACTACTGAAGCGCTTATGATAATTAAACTATAACCTTATTAGGCTATTATTGCTTTTGATGGGAGACTCCTCGGCTGGTACATGAATACAATTATAGACGATTCTTACTCGGCTGTTTCTCTCTCTCTCTCTCTCTCTCTCTCTCTCTCTCTCTCTCTTAAACACGATTAAATGAGAGGAATTATTCCTGTACTTTTGAGGACGAAGACAAAAGACATATTTAATAGGTATTAGGGGTGTGAGGGTACACAAAATCAACGCTTCGGTACGTAGTTGTGTTTTTCAGTCACGGTAAGTAAACTTGGGGGGTGGCGGGGGGACACGACATGCATAAAATTGCTTTTATTATTCTTATTTTATTATTAACTTTTGTGAACAGTTCATACACTTGGTTGAAAATATAAAAAAAAAATGTTTAAAATTCAATAAATAAATGTAATACACTTAAAATAAATTCAATAGATTCGGTTGAGTAATTGTTGAATTGATGAAATAAAATTCAATAAAAGGAAAGTTGTAATTTCATCGTTTACGTTTTTTTTAGACCCCCGTTTGGAAATACAGACGTGCATATAAGTGTGTGATGTGTTTAACTGTGCTACTTATTTCAGCATTCTTTTAACAAACGTCTTCATTCCTTCCACCCTTCAGTCTTCACTCCCTCAATATGCGGAATCGTCAGGATTTTCTCCTTTTAGGAGAAATTCTTGAAGCTGGACATAAAGAATAACGCAAAAGAATCCGTATCTCTAGACAGTCGTATTAGTGGCGGTTTCTCTCATTCACAAAACAAAATGGTATATCGCGCGAGTCGCCACAGTGACACAGTTTAATAATAATATAAAAAATATCAGTGACACTGAGCTCAACGTGCGAGGCGAAGACTAAACAAACTTGTGGTCCGCCACTTAATACGTTTGTAAGGCACCTCAGACTTTTTTGGAAACATTATTGCATTCAGTGCACATATTGGGTACAAATCTGGGTATATGTGAATACCTGGAGTTGTTACATTCCTGGTGCGGTGAAACAGCCCCCATGGAGGACACGCTGGTCCTCTGAGGATGCAACGAGGACGCGCCGTCTCTCGTCGTGTCGTCCATCGATGTGCCGTCCCTCGCCGTGCCCTTGTCTCTGTGCTCTGAACGCACCCCGGCTGAGTAATTGAGCCCCGGGCCTCGGCACCTCCGTGTAGGCCCGAGTTCCACCGATCCCCAGCGTAGACCTGGCTAATTAGCTCTCATCTCACACCAGGCCTCCGTCCCATTCATCTTCATTTTCACCCTGCCATCTGCTTTTTAAATAAAACTCCACAGTGTCGCATGCTAACACACTCAGCACGCTAAAGGCCCCCCCGGTCCCCTCGGTGCTCTACCTCACGGCCTAAACTTAATTACTTGTTATTTGCACAGCACCATGTGCTGAGACGAGCTCTCTCTCTGTCTCTCTCTCACTCTCTCAGTTTACGTCAGGACAGGGGGATTTTCCTGTACGTCTTGTCCATGTATATGTGTGTACAGTAATCGGTATCAGGACCAGCTATAACGTTTGGACAGTATCTATTCGGTCGCAGAGCGCTTATGTAAATTATGCAGATGGGTCGCTAATGGCGCTTCAAATGTTCTATATGCGAATACGATGCTAATTTGCACAAACATTAAACGTACTGTAGAGTGCCAAGGGACCTAATCACACACAGATACAGTAATGGTTTATAAGTGAGCACCGTGGGGGAGGGGGTGTTTTTGACTTGGGCGTTAATTACTCGGAGTTCGTTCATTAGGGTTGCATTAGGAGGTGATATGGATTCAGGTTTCTTGTATTTCACTTGGATTGTAAAGTCTTCACAGATTAAATCGGAAATTAGATTTAAAACTAAATCTGCTTCCTGGTACTGGGCAAAGTGTAAATGCGAACTGCTGCGGTGGTGAGGCGCGAACACTGCAGGTCTCGTAATGGAAATCATTGTCATCTGATCCAATTCTGGCTAATATTCTTCAGATCTTTGGTGTGGTGTGTCTTTGGCGAGGCAAGGGCAAGGGCCTGATGGCTAACTTGCAATTTGCGTAGCAGTTTTTGTTACGGGGTCGAGTTGCTAGCCCAAACGCCCGCCCTCCTCCTCTCACACCCTTGGTGGGGTACTTTATCCCCATTCCCATAACTGAGCACCCATGTGGTGTTAAGTGCCCATGAGTGGCAGCCTGGTATGAATCCCCCAACCCCCAACATTATTTAATTTATTTTTTTTAACAATTGACATTGTCTCAAAGCAACTTTACAGAATGTAAAAAATTATAGAACAACAATTGAAACATAAGTGAATTACGTATTAGAGTTTGTGTGTATTTGGTGGGCGGAGTTAGTTTTTTTCTATCGGGTCAATTTTGCACTAGACGTCTAACATTCAACCCAAATTGTGATTTCTACCTGTGATTTCTTGGCCTGTAAAGGAAATGAAGGCATTAAGGTTTGTGTGTGCGTTTTATTTATTTATTTTTTTTTTACTGTACACACCCGGCTTGCATTTTCATTTTAGTCCTCGATGTGACTTGTTCTTTATCATGATCATTAAAGGATTGACTATCAGTCAGCCGGTCACAGGCTGGGCGACTAACAGAAGGACGGATGATAAAGTTTGTCAGCGCCCCCTCCGCATCTTAGCTCCCTCCTCCCTCCTGCCTGCGCGCTGTAAATACCCCTCAGTAATTGATCTCCTGGGCTTTGATGTTTCACACTCCAGCAGCACGGCGGAGAGAATTAAAACGGAAACTTCTTTTGCAAAGAGACACCGTAATTAAGCACAGAAAGCTCCGCGAACCGGTCAGCTCGTGCGTAGCCATTATTTCAGAGGCCCCCGGATCGGGAGGGTGCTGGGTGTCTCACTACAGAGCTTCCATGGCAGCTCGAAGTGATGTGACCAGGAATCCGGAGGCTGTACTACGCCGCTACTGAAGCTCCGCCGCTTTATATGAAAACTCCCACTACCCAGGAATGTCGGATTAAGAGCCCAATATTTGGATTTTATGGGTAATTTGTGGTGATGCAGATCACTGGGCACTTATGGGGTGGACTCCTTTTCTTGGGTTTTATATTGATTTATTGATATATTTATATTTTATATTTATATTGCTTTTTCATGAACCATTTGCGTTTTGTAGAAAGTGCACAAAAACACACAATTTGCCTTCATTTCAAATCCCCCCAAAACCTGTGCATTGTGCTGAATGCATAATGCACAGGTTCATTGGATGAGGTTGAGATCGCTGCTTCTGCTAGAGATGATGTATGTGGTCGATGATGCTGTGGCTACAGTGAAAGGAGACGAGTTGAATCGTGTTCATTGGGTTTTGTTGCTTCAGTAATGACATTCATTCTCACACTGTATGAGATTCCTGTCTGTGATGCAACACTCTGTTCCTGTCAGCAGGAGAATATGCATAGACTGTATGACTGAAAGTAGAGTGGAAGAACTTGCACAGACCCTCTTGAACCCCTCTGAACACTGTTGACATGAGCAGGAACTTTCATCTCCTCAACATCAGGACCTGGTGTTATTGTCTCATTGTAATTCACAGGATTTGACTAACAACCACAGCACTAGTAGGAAGCTCTGGAAGATATATCCATGGCTGCAAATATACATGGCAATATAGAATCAATTTGACTTACATACGATTGGCAAAAGTTTGAGGACACCTGGTCATACGTATGTGCTTTTTGAGCATCGCACGTCCATTCTATTTGCTCTTCTAATTCCCTCCACTCTTGTGGGAAGATGTTCACTAGATTTTTGAAGTGTGATGTAGATATTTGTGTTCACCAGCCACAAGGGTGTTAGTAAAGTCAGGTGCTGATGTAGTTGATGTGAGAAAGCATGGGGTGACATTTACGTTCATCACAAATGTGTTCAGTAGGGTTGAGATCAGAGCGCTACAGCAGGCCACTCGAGATCTTCCTCACCAAACCTTGTAACTCATATCTTCCTGGAGCTGGCTTTGAGCATCGCCATGCTGGAGCAGGTTCGGGTCTCCAAATTTTATTATACCAAAGACGTCCTATAAAATTGTGTGGCTCCAGCTTCGTGGTAACGGTCTGTTAGGTCAGATGTCCCAATACTTGTGTCCTTATAGTGTGGTTCAACAGGATGTTCCCTGGAGCTCCTTCAACTCTTGGATCTTCATGTGCGGAATTTGACACAGGAAATTGTGTCAACAATAGAAACACAATGCATTACCAATCTATTAGGCGCAATTCCCTGATTAATACCTGACCCCACAAAGATGATTTTTTTTCCCTTTTTCTTTCTTTCTTTCTTTTTTTTTTGGACCTTGAAATGGATTTGCAGTCGGCCTGGAAAGGTCAGCAAGCACTCGGTAAATTAAACCCTGGGAATGTTCACAGCTGGATGATTGAAGAAGCATGGCGCGTAACTAAAGGTTTTTTACGAACGCCTTTAATGGACACATGCAATGACCTTATCTGCTCCTGCTGGGAATCTTCGGATTAGTCGACTGAGCCGCAGCGCTCGTGTAGCTCCGATCTCGTGTTTCACAATTAATGTGTTTTTGCCCTTACTGATGGAAACCTGCCAATTTTGCCACTTCATTCACTCCACTCCTGTTACTGATCGTTATTACACTGTAATGGACTAAAGCATCGGGGCACCTGGTTTTTCCGGCTATTCCGTCACTTTGGCAAACCGTCACCACAAAGTTGGAGGCACACAAATGTTTGGGGACGTCTTTGGATGTGTGGAATGAAACTAGGACACTCAATCCAGTTCCAGCAGGAACCATGCATGAATGGTGTGGAAGATCTTGAGTGGGATGTTTTCTCAACGCTTACAGGATGATGGCACCTTGCAGTTAAGTGAGCACAAATCTCCACAAGCACACACTCGAATCTGCTGATCTTCCCAGAAGAACTAAATGCGGATTGGGGGGAAAAAAGGCATCTTCAGACACCCACAATAAAACAGGAGCTTATATTTGAGCATAATGGCAAACACCATTCAAACCTCATTATTGCTCATCCTCTGTAGCACCCAGATACATTTTTTGCTTCGAAATCTGACCCTCCGACTAGTTCGTTTCAGGATGCGATCGTCACCTAAATCAAACCAGTTATCTGGAGAAAATGATTTTTTTGTTGTGGTTGTAGTAATAGTAGCTCAGTCCTTTTGTCCTGAGGAAGCCTGAGCTATTACACCCGAAGTTGCTGGACTGAGTGTGTGTGTGTGTGTGTGTGTGAGGGAGTGTGGGTGAAATATGAACTTTTTCCCAATATGGTCTGGTGTCAAAGTAATTGCCCCTGCCTGTTTTAATAGGCTTTAAGAAACAGTGGTGCTGGGAGACCTAGCCAGCCGAGACTGCAGATTTGGAACACAGTATTCCACCGAGACTTTCGGACTGTACCGAACTTTACGGAGGACACCGCGAAGCATGTGCTACTTTTTCGCTTAGTGCTGAAGGAAAAATTGCACTGGAACGTTCTCCTGCTCGCATGTACAGCCTCAGGTTTGAGATCTTGTCTCAGCATGAGGGGAAACCCTCATTTTATTGTTTATCTTGTCGACTCTAGTAACAACAAGGACTTGTCACATGTACAGCACAGCATTGTCAGGAATCATATGTCAGAGCTCAGGATCAGCCATGATGCCTTGCTCAAGGATTCTACCAGTGGCAGATTGGCAGTGCTGGGGCCTTCCGATCACTCAGCATTCTTCTACTGAGATTCCTCATGTTCCTGGTCTCCACATGGCGGAACCATCTCAATCCAGCCTCTCACATCTTGTCTTTAAAACGTCCACCTTTAATACGCTCATTTGTAATCCTGTAACATGAACACTGAAGACATTCATACTATGAAAAAGATGATGTTTGGGATGATGTAGTAAAAAAAAAAAAAAAATTAGCGTGAAGGAAAAGCAGCCAACAAGTACTCAATACCTTTTTTTTTTACTTTTTTTTTATTTTTATCAATATTATTATTAATTGTAACATCGTGCTCTCATACTCAAGACATCCAAAATTTAATAAGAACACGTGCGAAAACATGTGGTCAAACAGAAAAAAGTGTCAAACAACCCAAAATAAGTTAGATTTTTAGATCAGATCGTCCAAGGGCGCTTCATTGAGTTTTTGTGACGGCTTTACACACGAGGTCGTCACTCGGAATGGTTTTTCCAACAATCTTCAAGGATTTCTCAGTGGTGTTGAGTACGTGTTGGCTGCTTTTCCTTCACTCTAAAACGTAATTAAACAAATATGTGTGTGTGTGTATATATATATATTTGTACATAGTTCAGCCTGTAGAGCTTAAGATTCTCTCCTATCTCTAATACGACTCCGTGTCAAACCATCACGGCCGGTCGAATCACATCTGTACGTGCTCAGAGGCTTTCTGAGAGCGTCCTGTTTATCGATAGCGTCTGATGTTTTATTTTATAATTGCCATCAAAGCCAGAGGATCTTTGCCTCATTTTTCTTCACATTTTTATTTCCCCTTCCTGCACAAATGGCAGCCAGAGAAAATGGAAAGCAATAGTTAATCACTAGCTCTCAGACCGAGAAAGAAAAGAGGAAGAGAGAGAGAGAGAGAGAGAGAGAGAGAGAGAGAGAGAGAGAGAGAGAGAGAGTGTTGAGTTGGTTGGTTGGTGAGGGGGGGTGGGGTGGGGGGTACTTCTCTCCTTTTTTCTCATCCGCTCTCTAATTGATGCTTCATGTCATTGTTCTAAAAGTTGGAATGTCAAAACTCTTGATTTATTGGTATTTCGGAGCCATACATCATCTGAACATCACACGCAGGCCTTGTGCATTTTATTAGGATGAGTGATTAATTCAGAAAGGGCCTGTACAGGAACTCACTGACTGAACACACTCCCGAGTGCTATCAAACACACCACTCAGATTACTTACGCAGCTAGAACATCCAGAAAACACACACACATTGAGATACACAGAGAGGTAGACCCATGTCACATGAAGAATCAAATTTAATCTATTAAAAAAAAAAGGAAGGGGAGGGGCTTAGGTCTAGTGTGTGTATTAACGTTTTTCTCCAGGGTTCTTTT
The DNA here is from genome assembly GCA_039877035.1 of Silurus lanzhouensis. Classification (NCBI taxonomy): domain Eukaryota; kingdom Metazoa; phylum Chordata; class Actinopteri; order Siluriformes; family Siluridae; genus Silurus; species Silurus lanzhouensis. The sequence goes on along the minus strand of JBCEWE010000105.1, from coordinate 79,776 downwards.
GGATTGTTTTAAAATCAGGTTTTTATTTTTTTTTACACTGTGTGTGTGTGTGTGTGTGTGTGTGTGTGTGTGTGTAGTGGGGGGGGGGGGGGGTGGGTGTATGTGTAGTAAGTAGTGGGAGAGATGTTTTGCAGACCCCAATTAAAGCCAGTACACTGGGGAATGAGGAACCTGTACATTCATGGAAGTGCTAATGAATGTGGATTGCAAGCTCTCACGGGTCAGTGGACAAACTTTAAAGCAGTGGCGGGTCTGCGGTGTATTCACCCGGTGCTCAGGTTAATAAACATGCTGATGATAGGTTAATAAAGAAGTTATTAAACGTGCTAATGTGCTGATGCGTAGCGGAGCTCGACGCAGAGGCGCCGGCACACACTCGAGCAACCGGAAGAAACCCGTTGGAACTCATCCCCCTCCCCTACGTACTCCCAAAAATCAGGGATCAGCACCATGAAAAAGAAATATACGAGGTGGTATCAAAAAGTTTCGAAACAACTTCTGTTTACAAGCAAGTGCTTCTAAGTACTTGGCGCTCCATGTGACTGGGCGGGCAGCCTTGTGCTGCCACCTGTTGGCATGTCTCCAAACCTTGTTGAAAGCAAAACTGACAAAAGCTTCCTCTTCGCCCGTTGTTGTTTATATAACAAGCTATTAGGGAAAACATGTTTTTCCTTCGTTCTTCGTTCTTGCCGCAGGATGTTATCGGAGTTAAGTACTGCTGCCTGGAGGACGCTTGTAGAATTACAATCGATTAACGTCAGATAAGCGATCACTGTATCTCCTGTCTTCACAATGATCGCTTTGTTTTCACACCGAATCCCTTTTATTAATTACACGTACCTCGTTTTCATACAAACTGATTGCTTTGACCTTTATTATAAGCTCTTGATGGAGAGCGCATTGCGTTGGAACGTTAGCCGTCCCCTCCCTACAGGATATAATGGAATCCTCGCTGATAAACACTTAGTATTTGGACACCTGATGTTTCCAGCCATGTGTGTGTTTCTTCGCCAAACATAGAGGCACGTAATTGTACAGAAGACCCAAACCTGTTCCACTGCCAGCTCCATGAAGATATGCTTGACATGATGTGGAAGATCTCTTGCTATAAAGATCTGAGCTCAATCCTTATGGGATGACTGGAACGCTGACTAAACTCTCCACTGTTAATACTGGTGAAACATCTTCCCAGAGGAGTGGAGGTTATTATACCAGGACTAATTGAGGAATGGAATGTTCTAAAATGTACATAAATGTTTGGTCAGGGTTCCACAAACTTTTGACGTCTGCACATTTGAGTGTGGAAAAGTATGGGCTTTTGAAATGATAATAATGTGTAGAAACCCTGTATTCATTCTTGGTCGATCGCGTAGTCATGCTGAGAGTTCAAAATGGTCACTTGTTGTCTTCCTCGTCCCATCCGACGTGCTGCTGGAGGCCTTTTCCGACGAAGCTGCTCGCTCGCTATTTAGAATGCGTTGTGCTTTACATCTGGTCTCCGAATACCGTGCACTTTTATTCTTCTCTCCTGTTTTGATCTCTTGCTTACTTGATCTTTCTCTTTTCCTTTCCCTCCCACACCACTTCTTATCTCTTTTTTTCCTCCTTACGCTAGATTTCTCTCTCTGTCCATCTCTAGGGCTCTAGGTCTAGGTCAGTGGAAATGCATTGGATGCTCTTGAACACTGATAGAATCTGTTGGCGAAGCTCTTGAAGCACCTTGTTGGTCGTGCTGAACCGTTGAGGTTCCTCCCTTTTAGGCAGAAGAACAGCCTGAGATCAGATAGAGGTAGAAGAATCCGTGGTTGGGAAACAGTTCTGTGGAGAAAATTGGGAGTAATGGGAAGCGAAGGACTTGCTCAAAGCTCGGAGATACCGCACGCGAAGACCTTTAAAATATAGAAAACTACAAGGAAAAGAACGAGGTGTGAAATGCTTTATTTCGGGGAGCTCCAAAAGCGCTAACACGGGAGACTTTTCTCCCTGCCTTTGTTAGATAAAGGCTCAGGCGTTTTTTTAATCGGAGTCGCCGAAACCTGATGCGACCGGTGGCCGTGTTCGTGTTCGCGCGGTACACGGTCCTAACAAAGAAAAAACGAATGGATGTACAGCAGCTGATACGGTTGAAGGGATACCACGAACAAGACCCCGTGCTTTTTGTGTTAATTGAATTTGACTCTTCCTTTTATCTCGGAGCTGCGTGCAGACGCAGCCCTCGTGAAGCAGCTCATCTGTCTCTTCCCAAAAAAAAACTAAGTATTAGCCAGAGCTTGTCACCCTGAGCCACCACAGCCTTGCACTGGATACTCTGGAGGGTTAAACTGGTGTGAATTACATACACACACAGGAAATAAAAAGAAAATGGCAAGAACCTTATTAATTCGTACAAATGTGATGCTTATAGATCTCGCTAACCGCTTGCCTCATTATTCGCCCCCTATTTACCCTCTATATACTTTCTGACACCCCAACCCCTTCTCAAAAATCCTCCCAAGTGCCAGTTTAGTCTCCATCCACCTTTGCTATGTTCTTCGCTTTGTGTGGTGGTAATGGTGACAAACCGGGTTGTGACAGTTAATCTAAGAGTGTGACAAAGAAACAATAACTGCTCAACCGTACTGTTATGAGTATGTTCACACTCATATCAGAGACCCGGGGAAGCTGACACGGAGGCTGAGCCGAAATTTGGCTCCTTCAGAAATCACACATGATTACAGCTCTCCAGTCTTCACCCCTTTTACATCCCGGGCGAAATCTTGATTGAAGTAGCGCAGTTTGGGTTTTTTCTGTTTTCCGTATAACGACGCAAGCCGGAGGAGATCGTCGTAATTGCGACCTATTTGTAGCTCGTTTTCGGTTACCAGCCGGGTAAATCTTTAAATCTGTTGGATTAGGCTTTGGCAGAAACATTCGGCTGTTTAAATGCTGTGGTGGAGTCTGGCGCAGATTTTCTCGATCGGAAGCCAAACGGCGAAGTCTGTAGGCCTTTTTCTTTTCTTTTCTTCTTCCTTTGGATAGGAATTCTATGGAAGTACCACACTGAAACATCTGCTAATGGAAGGTCTGAAGAACATTCTGACCAAATTTGGGCCAAGTGCTACACTCTAGTGCCACCATTGGGTCAAATTTGGGTCTATATAGTCATAATATTCGGATTCCCAAATGCAGACTAATATCGTTAGGTGTTTCAGAAATCCTGACAAAACTCAACAAATTTCTCCAAATGTGAACGCATTTGGAGAAATACTCCAAACCATTTGCTCATTATAGGCCAACAAACCTGCAAACAGGAAGACCAAACAGTACCTCATGAAGAATAGCCGAAACCTTATCTGATGCTTCTGGTGTAAAACCAGGATCAGAAATAAAGCATCTGTCCATACAACCATTTCCTCAGTCCCTTTTTCGGCGTCTGATTCCGAGTGAACTGTGTCATGCCGAACTCTTCAATAACTCCTATTCAGGTTCTCTGACAAAACCGTCTAAACAGGAGAACGTCTACGCTGTTATTTTCCCTGCCATGAATATCCGAGAGCTCGAGGGGTAACAGCTTTGAGCAACCCCACGGCATAGAGCCGGGGAAAAACCCTGTGTATTTTCAGGATATAGCTGTAATTTGTAATTTAGTGTTCCAGATTAATTTAATATAAAAAATGATGTAGCTCAGGAAATCCTTTTTGATTAGATTTTTACGTTGCAGTGCTGCAAAAAAATGATCAGTTCAATGAAATTGTCAATAAGACATTTCTGTTGGTTTTATTGCCATTTCACTGACCAGCCCCGTTCCATTCGAGTCAATCTCGCTCCGTTTGCTTTTATTGTGTTTAACGAAGCATGTTTGTGGTTTTGACCGAACTTCGTTTATCGTCAGCCAAAATGTAATCAGTTCGGAGAGGGAAAAAAAGCTTCTTTTTTTTTTCTCAATATAAAAATCCTGCCCACAACTTGCCAACGCTATACTGTAACCACGGCGGAGGCAGGTCGATGACCCGCCCCTTCGGAGTACGTTCGTCTCGGGACCGTCTAATTGGTGGAGTTGGATTGTACTCATGAGTCGTCGTTGCTTTCTGCAGCTCTCGATCCACCTCACACCTTCTCCTCGAAGCCCTGGGGTTTTATTTTTAGCCCCAGGCAGGGGGAGTTCATTAGGGCAAAGAAAACTCTGATCACCTCCCTCTTAGGTATAAATTAGACCAGGCCTTGCTTCTGAGATCTGCGACAGAATGACCCGCAGTGGGATTTATTTTTATTTTTTTTCCTTTCCATCTCCTCTCTCAGCTCACATCATGCTCCTAACATTACACCAGCACAGGGGTTTGGTAGCATTTGATTTTGTTTTGTCGTGGTTTTTTTTTGTTTTGTTTTTTTATTCCTGTCACACACTCCCTTTCTGTTTCTCTTTCTGTCTCTCTGAGAGCATTATTGAGCCTTCTGTTTGCCACAAATCTAAAAAGGGCTCCGTCTGGCATGATGTGGCTTCTGCACTAGGTGTTTCATTGCCCTCGCCTCCTGTTGTGCCTGTTTGTGTTAGATCATTAAAACTATTGCGGCATGCACGTGCCGGAGGTTTTTTTTTTTTCTTCCCCTCAACGATACAGAGGTAAAACGGTCTCAGCTTTGTAATTGCCTTCGCCTGACATTTTATCGTGTATTAGTCTCGGGAGATTAACAAATCCATCAGTCCTCTAGCAGTCTTCCTTCTCTTTCGCCCCACCTGCTATACCCACACCCATGTTCGGATATTCGGCTTTATTGGAAATGTGACCCATGATGGTAACGTGAACTAAAAAGATAAATGAGGTTGTTTCATGTGCGAGCAGCTTCGGTAATTGCCTGAGAGATTTCCGACGAATTGTAAAGAAGGAAACCCAGTAGATTTTTAATCGGGGTTTCCGCAGGGTCTTAAAGAGTTTTAAGTATAAAAATTTCAAAATACAAATTTTTAGGCCTTAAAAAATCTTAGTCTTCTTAGGTAAATAAAAAAATAAATATAAAGTAGGACATGTAGTGAAATGCTTTTTGCGACTGTCCAACGTGAAATCCAAGCGTGATTACTGTATACACACACTAATTTCATGTTAGACACTCGCAAAAAGCAATTCACTACGTGTGTGTGTGTGTATGTGTAGATAGATAGATAGATAGATAGATAGATAGATAGATAGATAGATAGATAGATAGATAGATAGATTAGACAGACATATTGAAGTATTCAAGTTATTGGCAGACACTTTTTTTTTTAATTGTACCACAGACATGAAATAGAATACATTTTTCAGCTATGAGGATTTTTAGCGATTCTTGGCTTAAAAATTTAAGGCTCGGTTGAGGCCAGTCGCTAATTATATATGTGCATGTTTTTGATGTTGTGATGTATTTCTTACGTTTGATTCCTAATGGTTTTTCAAATGTCTTAAAAAGTCTTAAATTTGACTTGTAACCTGCAGAAACCCTGCTAATGTCGGAGGAACAGACAGAGGAACTGAAACAGACAGACGGCTGTTTAAATAAGTCTGACGGAGAGACGGCCCGCGTCGGCGAGTCACCTTCCGGTGGCTCGAGCTAACCGTGCGCGATTTACTCAAACAATAATGTTTGCGGCGGAATTATCCGTCTCCCTCCATGCAAGACTCCTATTAACAACTCGGGTGTTTGCATTCAAATTGGCCCGAGTTGAGAGAGAACTCATTAATGCAATACAGACTAATGCCGAGGCAAATTACAGCTGCAGAACCCTGATTGCCTGTAGTGCGCGCACGTGTGCGTGCGAGTGCGTGTGTGTTTACCCCACGTGCGTTGTCTTGCATATGCAATTGCGGTGTGCACCGAATCACATTAATAGGCCTTTTGTTTATTACATAATTCCTCTTTAGATTGATGGTCTTAGTGGTGTTTAATTACTCTAACAATGTTTTATAACACATTACGCCATGCAAGTTCACCTTTTAATCCCTTAAATTGTTTTCACACATACATGAGATCGTTATAATTATTCATCTCCGCGGATCTTCGCCTCCTCAGAGAGAGACTTCAACCGTAGGGCTCTCTTGAGTAGGTGGCACACGGACGGCTGTTTTCCTTCAAACCCCATCAATAATCCAGAGTTTGAGACGACTCACCTGTTACAGTGACGTTTTTCAGACGACGACGTCCACATTCTTGTCAGAACAGACAATTATGTCCACCCTCGCTATAGGAATATCGCTATACTGTGGCACGCCTCGGCTTGTCATCACTCAGGGCAGGAGCAACTCAGGGACTTGACAACTGTGCAGCAGTAAAGCGTAGCACTCTTAGGACCTTAGAATTACACTTTTCTATTTGAGTGATGTTTTCCTTTTTTGTATGGTTGCCAGACAAATCTTTTTAAGTCCCTGCAGCAAAGTTACGAACACATGAGTGATATACAAGTAAATTTATTTGAACATGTAATTTTTTTATATTATTTTTTGCTGTTCTTTATTAATACGCCTCGAGTCCTTATTTGCTATTATAATAACCTCCGATCTTCTGGGAAGATCTTCCGATATTGTGGAGATTTTGGGTGTCGGTAAAGTCAAGTACTCATGCAGATGAAATGAGGAGGTCTGGGGTGCAGTCAGCGTTCCAATTCATTCCAATAGTGTTGATATCAGAGCGCTAAAGCTGGTGATTTTCCACTCCCACCAATCTAAAACATATCTTCATGGAGCTGGCTTGTGGTACAAGTTCGGCTCTCCTTGGTCACCATTTTACGCCGGCACATCCAAAAACTGCGCTGTTGAAGAGCGGTACCAGTGTATTCATGTGATTATGTTGCATTATTGGAAGTAGATCTTGATGTCTCTGTTCATGGTGCTGAAGAAGAACAGTGTTGCAAAGAAACTGTACTTGAGCCTCTTCAAAACATTTATTTACAAGAACCACACTTTGGTGTGATGGTCGAATGTCTGTCTACAGTGTATGTTGTCCAGATGCATTTCAAGTCTTCTTTGCTGCAGGCCAAACTTCTGATCTAATTGCTGAATTTAAAACTCGCCTGTGTGATGTGCTATTGCTCATGCATGCGCAAGAAACACGCTTCACGGCTGTGTTTACATCAAAACATATCCTCGTAATCCTGCCACTGATGCCGGCGCGATATCAGTCTGGACGCAGAGTTCTTACAGGCCTTTCATTTGCGAGCCTGTGAGCCTTCGAGAGCGACGCCGCATGACTATAGATTGCAGATCGCTCAGCGTTTTAGGAGGGTTTAAAGGTTTTAAATCGGCTACCATCTCGTCCTCCACTTTTATCCGTGTTCCTCTCTGCTGAGAGAGGGAACGATTTGCCATGCCCAGCCTTCTCTGCCGGCCCCATCCTGCTGGGATTATCACACCTTTAATGTCTTAAATCCGCTTTTGTTCAGCGAGGACGGAATGAGAGAAAGGCCAGGCAGAACCAAGAGAGCGGGAGAAAGAGGTGTAAGGGGCTCACTGCGGCTAATCCTTCCCGATATGGCACGTACAGGCCCACATGCAGGGGAGGAACAATGCCAGACAGGGATACAGGTCGGAGGTTTGACAATGAGAGCAACATGCGTATCCTGAGAGAAGATGCAGGATCATTTCCTGGAAGAAGACAATTAGCCCTTGGAAAAAAAGGCACAAATCAGGCGGGTTATTATTTGCTTTCAGAGATGTTACTTATGTGATTTCATCTTGTCATGATTACACCGTCTCTGTGGCCTCACCAAGGTTTTTCAAACCCGCTTTTTCTTTGTGGCGTCTTTTTCGAGAGCCGAGTCAGAGACCAGGATAAAAGCACAGCTTTCCAGCGTTGCTCCTCTAAAAGCTAACTACCTTTCTTTGAACAGAGTGTGGAGACATCAGGAGTGTTAGAGTAGATCAGGGAGATCCTGCGGTCTCTGATCTTCTTCTTCCAGCCCGGTACGCCGAAGTAATGAAACCCTCAAGTTCGACACCACATTTTTCAAGTGCAAATTCGTCTTTCGCACGCTGACAGTACCCAACAGTTCTTATTAATCTTTCTCCCTCTGTCACGATCCCCCCGTTCTCTCAGCCAGGCTGCTGCTCATTTCGCTATTCAAACTCACTTCACTGGCTGTATGGAGAGTTAAATCTTGTTTTTCTTTTTTTTTTGCAGCAATGTGCACATTTTTGTACAAATCCGTACCATGCAGGTACAGAAAGGTCTTTTAGGATGTTGCTCGTGTGTGAGATCGGCCTTCAGGGAGCGGCAGGTGTGTGTACGTGTCAGCTAAACGCGTGCTGCTGAAGGATTTTGTGCTGAAAGAACAGCGCACTTCCGAAGCAAAGTCTAGGAGTGTCTTCATTTCTTTCCAGCAATCTGCTGCCTCCTACCTTTTATCCGTTCTGTCCTCCCTCTGTGTCTAGCCATGTGTGCTGTCAGACACGCCTCTGCTCCAACCAGCAGTATTATTAGTTCTGCATATATAGAGATATCCTTTTTTTCCCCCCCTTTCCCTCGTGTGTTTGTGTGTCATTTCTGTGACAGGACTTTTTCCAGGTCAGCATGCAGTGCGAGGGAGATCGCTCAGGTTCTCGCTCTCACTCCCGCGTTTGGAAAGTAATTTGTTCACCGGAAAGCTCCTTGACAGATGAGTTTTCTGTCCTCCACTGGGCTGCTAATGTCATTTGGCGTTTTGTCAGCGAGCTCCTCTGTTACACGGGCGCATTAGCGAGACGCCGGCTGCGAGATGGAGGCGTCGACTTTTTATAGAGAATTCAGAAAGACACATTTATATAAGCCCCCCCACCACCACCACCAGGGCGCCTGTGTCACTTCTCACCTGCGCACGTGAACGTGTCTGTGGGAGTACGGGAAGGGTGAGAACTAAGAAGTCGTCGAGTAGCTTACGAGAGGCGATAACAGATGGGCCGCGATCCGCTGACAAGCCTCTCCTGTGGTCTTGGTTCGCACGGTTTGATGAAACAGCAGCTGATTTATGACAAATGTCGGCGTTCACCGACACCAACTGCTGGTTTTCACTGTCGCTGGCCAGTCAGAGGTATGCAGGTCCAGCCATCAGTCATACCGCTGTGCGGTGCCGATATCTCATGCTTTGGAAAAGCCTCGGCCCGTTTCTCTGCCTCGGAAAATCCTGCCGTCAGCCTGGATGCAGCTGACGCAAACAGGAAGTGACACGCCGCCTCGCGGGCATTAGGTTGATGATAGGGAGCAGCCAGGGAAATGGATGAAATTGTTTTGTGGTGTTTTTTTTTTCCTCAGGTTGATAAACTGTGGATAAAGGTGTGTGGTGTGTGTGTGTGTGTGTGTGTGTGTGTGTGTCACTAAAACGCTGCCGTAGGGGCTGAACTGAGAAGGCGTTTTGTAGATCAGTGCTGCTGTGCTGATGTATTTGGCTTTCAATACAGTGACAGTTCCTTGGGGAGAATGCTGGCTTGTTCCTGCCAGTGTCTGTCACTTCCACCGCATCACAGGTTACCCTGTCAATCCTCTACAGCTGCAATATTATGCTTACCGCTTGTGTATGTGTGTGTGTTGGTTTCTTGGATCTTGCTCTTCAAGTTTTTCCAAAACATTCAATTTACAGGTCAGACGTCACACTATGCCTCTGCTGTCACAAACATAAGATCGCATTACCCGAGCTAACTATACAGCCAGTGGCACGAGGCAGTGGTCACGGCCCCCGTGACCTGACCAGCTGTTCTTTCCAGTCTCGTTCTTCTACACTGAGGGACGTGCAGGACGCTGTCACCTTCCAACTGCTCTTGTTTTTTACTGACTTTAATCAAGAAAAATGTGTTTTGCACTCTAATTCTGTCCCTCGCACACGTTCGCTTCTTATATACGGCCGTCATATTAACCGTACGCATTTATAATACTCTCCAAATACGTGTTTTGACCCCTTTAAAACTTTTCTTTATTTTGTTCTGTTAGAAAGTTGCCGTGGTTTGGGGGAAAAGACTGTATTCGATATATGGCTAAAGATAGTGGGACACCAGATCTTCCCAGCCATATGTTGGTCTTCCACAAACTATCTTCCCAAAAATCTGGAGGCCCACACGTGTATAGGACGTCTTTAAAAATGGGAGTTTGAAATTTTCCCTTTACCGTAATTTCCGGACTATATAAGCCGCACCCACTGAATTTGACAAAGATTTTTATTTTGAACATAAATAAGCCGCACCTGTCTATAGCCTAAACTAATAAACTTTACACAGGCTTTAACGAAAGACAGTGTCTGTTACACGGTGTAATGGGTGAAATATGTTGTGGCCCCTTTAAGAGCAGAGCGGCATTTTGGGAACAGCCTGCCGCCGCATTTTTCCGCTATTACTGCATGTGTGCAAGACCGAGGAATATGTCCTTATTATTTTCTGATGCTCATTTCTCAGTTTCTTTGACTAACCCGTAACGCTGTTGCCAAGAAAAATAAAAAAGCACAAGTTTTGGCAACCTGTCTGTGCTTATATGATTTCTGTTGCAACTGGAGTTAGCGAGCTCTCCCTTCACCCAGACTCAACGCGTTACAACGACTTGTCTCTAAACAGTAGCCTACCAAGAAAGTCATTGTTCACTGTCTTCCTCCTTTCTTTCACAACTATTTCTCTTTGGAGTTTTTCTTTTGGCATCGTCGTGCGTTTAAAAATCACTACCGATGGAGTGCAGCCCAGAACACAGGTGAAGTGCGTTTTTTCATTTCCGTTTGGAAATTTCATTGGTCTAATGTTATGTCGCTCAGTTTTTTTGACCCATAAATTAGCCGCTTCTTCGTTTAAGCCGCGGGGTTCAAAACGTGGGAAAAAAGTGGCGGCTTATAGTCTGAAAAATACGGTACTTAAACTAGAAGACCCAAACTTGTTTCAGCACAAAGCCAGGTCCATACAGATCAAAGAGTTTGAAGGTGTGAAGGATCTTCGAGTGACCCGATACAGAGCTCTGAATTTAACCCTGTTGTCTCTGTGGCAGATTTGCCTGGTTTCCTGCCGAATTTGCTCTTTGTTCTCATTTGCTGCCAGTGATGAAATCTCAGACGTGGTAACGCACGTGGTCAGATTAGCACCGGTCGTCTCGAACCTTTTCGTAGTGCAGTGCAATGATTTTCATATAGAAAGCGTGAAATGTGTGATTCCTATGAAGTCGACTGGTTGAATGGAGATCATTTGCACACACAGGAACTCCAGACCATCTATTTTATTTGCAGGCTATAACGTCTAGAAAAACGTCTTGTAAAAGAATTGAATTTTTTTTCCAATTATATTTTCTGTCGAATGCTACGTCCTAGCATGAAACCTTAATTCCGAGTAGTTGCAGAATACACCGCGAATACGCGCGTTCCATCCTCATGAATAGTCATAGTGTTGATTGTTTATTTCACCATCTCTACACCGCATGAATCGTCTGCCAGACTGTAACACTATACCATCAAAACAGGATGCAGCAGGTCATAATGATAATAGAGAAAGCCACAGGAAAGCCCCGAAACCTGCCAACACCTCTCAGTACCTCTCAACACTGTCGGTGTACAAACTCGTGTCTCAGGTCTTCTCATCCCCTGTTCAACTCGCCACACAAATTGGGTGGAAGACACACTGCTGCAGCTGAGCAATGTTACTATGATTAATTTACTCACATGAATGAATGTTGCACACATTTTTTATTAACCTCAAGTGACATGGCTTGTTGTCAAAACATGGATTTTAGCGTGAAATATATGTTTTGTTTATTTTTTTGCTGGAGCAGCCTGTCAACATCAGCAGGTTTAATATGCCTATTTATGGCATGACAAGAAACAAGTAAAACGAAATAACTAATTAGAAGCAGCAACGTCCGTAAATAAATGAATACGGGGTGACATGCAGCTCTAAAACAAATCATACTACTGCTGCTGCTGCAATAATATTAATAATAATAATACTATTACTACTGCTGCTGCTAATTTTACTACTAATAATACAATAACTGCAACTTTTACAACTTATACGGCTGCTTATACTCCGACTTTCGCTTATACTATTACTATTTATGCTACTACTACTACTATACTACAACTACAACCAATTTCTCTCGAGAGTTTTTCTTTCGGCATCATCGTGCGTTTAAAAATCACCATCGGTGAAGCTTTTCTCTCGATGCCGTGCAGCTCAGAACACAGGTGAAGTGCGTTTTTTCATGCCCGGTTGTTTTCAGCGTGACGAATGATTCACATTTCCTGTAGACAGTCCGAGTGAGCGGCAGGTCAAACGTCAGAGGAACATCATCCATATTTATGATGTGCTGCAGCCCGATTCAGTGGGAGCGCATCTGATTTAATATAAAGAGTTCCATTGGTTCACCTGAACCCGTTCCGCAATTTCATTAGTCTAATGTTATGGGGCTCAGTGTTTTGGCTTGAAGTTTGTGAAACCGGGAAAAACCCAGGAAAAATCCATAAATTAGCCGCTTCGTTGTTTAACGCGTGGGGAAAAAAGTAGTCCGGAAAATACGGTACTACTACTTATACTACAACTACTACTATTAATACAAATACTTATAGTACTACAGTACCACAACTACTACTGCTTATAGTACTGCAGTACCACAACTACTTCTACTTATAGTACTACAGTACTACTACTATACAACAACTATTACTATTAATACAACTACTACTACTTATTCTATTCCATTGCATCACTTCTACTACTATTACTAGTATTATTTAATCTGCTACTATAAATAATGCTACTACTTATGCTACTTCAACTATCATTTATAGTACTCAAGCTACTTCTACAGTACTTATACAGAGGATGAAAATAAAAATATTGATATCTACAACTACTACAACTTATACTATTACTACTAAAGCGCAGACATTTAATGATCAGTAAATGTCTCTCAATACAACAACAACAACAAAAAGAAACATTTGTTTGGCCACACATCATCGCAACAGGTCTATTGTGATATACAGGTCTAGCCGGTGTACACGCTGTTACTATAGCAACCATCGCATCTTAGAAACAGTTTGTTTATATATAAGCATGTTGTTCATGTTACATGGATGTAATGCACACTGGCCAATCCGTCTTCAAGAAATCAGTACCACTCAAGATATTTTAATCCTAACGAGGATTTTTTTTGACCAGTCAGTGGCCTGCTCTATGTGTAACTCCACCCATCGTTGGAGCACATGGTGTCCTGGCAAGAAGGTTAGTTGTAATGAGCATGAGTGTTTTATTACGGCTCTCACTAGGCGGTGAAAATTATTATTAATAATAATAATAATAATAACAGAAGGTAATTATTATATTTTATTATAGCGTGTGTGTGTGTGTGTGTGATCTTCCTATAAATTTTTGCATTCTTAATGTGCAGAGAGTCATGCTGCATCTGCACCCTCTAATGTTTGTATGTGACTGGATCTGTCAGGCTGTGTGTGTGTGTGTGTGTGTGTGTGTGTGTGTGTGTGTGTGTGTGTGTTTGCGCACATATTTTCAGGGATGCTGTAATTACAGGTGCATTTGGTCTGTGTGATGGGTGAACAATTACAGCCCCTAATTGCAGAGGTGTTTGTCTTTCGGGGACTCGGCACAAGACAACCTTGCAGAAAGAGCTCATTTGTCGCAGGCCACCAAAGCAAAACAAGTGACCCGGGCCGGAGATGAGTGTGAACTCTCATTAGAAGCTAATCAAAGGCCGTTTAATTGGCTGGCAAAGCTGAATGCCTGTCCCCATTAGCATAGCCTCCATGTGTACACAGTAGCACGAGGTGAGGTTTTATTTATTTATTTGATATGGTTTTATGTTCAGTATGAGTGCTGAGATTTTTCTTTATGTAGCAATCGACCTATAGTTACTAATATTTATGTACTTTAATACATACCGAAAAACTATGGGTGTGGCATTACGCACAATTCACGGTTCGGTGCGTAACTCGGTTTTTAAGTCACGGTGAAATACGTAAACAGTTAATTCATAAACATAACAGTTTATTATTAACATTTGTGAACATCAACAGGTTATATATTTTTTATTAAATAATAAAAAAAACTAATACAATTTAATACAATAAAATAATAATAAAAAAATTTATGTAAAACACATTTATTATATGGATTTAATTAAGTAATCAATCAAATTGCCACAAATTTATTTAATTGATACAATTAAATTAACATAAAACAATTTTAAACATAGCGTTGGCGATGACAAGGAAGTGGCAGCAAATTTCACACGCCCAAAACAAATCCTATTCCCGGTACACGAGTAGCCACAGCGACACTGCGCTAACCCTAGTTCCTTTTTTTAATACCCCTTTTCGAGTTGAATAATAATAAAAAAAAAAAAAGAAGTGCGAGGCGGAGACATTTACTGTTATACCCCCGATAAATACACTGTATTTCGACACCTGACTTTTCAGTCTTGTGTGGTTTATTCTCAAATTCTTACCACAAAATTGAGCACACAATAAATATAATATACAGTGCAACCTCGATACTCGCGGGGGTTACGTTCTCTGACCCCCTCCTCTCCTTTTGATGGTTCCTTTTTTAAGGGGAATTGTACATGTAAATGTACTGTGCTGTGAACTCAACAAAAAATTGTGAATCACTTGTCATAAATGTTTTATGTACTACTTTAAATGAAAAATCTAATAATCAATTAAAAGTCTTGAACTATCGAGGTCGCGGATGTCAAGGTCGCGAGTATCAAGGTTCCACTGTATATATAATATAACGTATATAGAGATATATAAATAAATATTTGTGTGCTCTATCATTAGATTTTTCCCCTCAACTCAGATCCTAAAACACATTTCCAGCACATCAATGTCCCTGTGCACAAACCCACCTCCATCAAGATATACTTTTTGTAGTTGGAAGATCTTTAAGATCTTGAGTGGCATGCCATAGAGCTCTGACCTCAACCCTATTGAACGCATTCGTGATGAACTGGAACGGCACCTCCAGGCTGAATGAGCACAAATCTTCACAAGCGCACACTAGTGGAAGATCTTCCCAGAAGAATGGAGGTTGCTATAAGAGCAAATGGGGACCGAATGTTGAATAGAATGTTTTTTAAAAAGAACATTGATACGTTATCAAATCGGAGTGTTTATATGTTTTAATAAGTAGCCTGTGTTGGGTGAAGGGAGTGTGTAGTATAGGGGAGTTTTGAGCTCTTTTATACTGCGCTTTGTCAACTATTGGTGCGTGTTCAAATTATCTTCTGTTCGGAATGATTTTCTGCTCTACTTGCATGCTGCTCGTGTCTGCATAGAGACTTTGTCTGGAGGGGAAACAACACCAATTGCTGCAAACACTGTTCTGATCTTGTCATTCAATCATCCAGTATTCTATTCTATCTTATATTTATTTTTATTTATATATATATATATATATATATCTCCATTCATTTACAATCCTAAGACGAGCCGTGCAGTGAAATGTAACTTTCTTGCCCAAAAAGGTTTCCAGAGAAATGAACACTTCAAAGGTCACCCAAAAAAATGGCACCTTCCAGTCTATTAAAGGGGTGCTGCGTCCCGATAGAGCAGGTCCATAATCCAAGTTTTTTGCTCGTCTTTTTTTTTTTTTTTTTTTTTTTCCCTGGAGGTACGATGGGAGAAATCTTTTCCCTTCTTCTCCTCCTTCTTCTTCCGTAGTGGTTACCTAGGGAACCATAATCCTGCCTCAGCTCAGTATTCCCAATTATCCGCCGAGAGATGGGAAGGAGAAAATAGACTAGCTTTCCGAACTGCCTCTTGCTCTCACTTGGAGAATGTTAATGCTCTTATTAAGAGAGATTAATTGCCTAATGGGTTTTTTTTCCCATTGTTCTGTTCTCCACCCTCCTTCTTCTAGTTTACTCGCACTACCAGCCTGCTGCTCCCCCCACTGTTTCGCTCTGCGGCTGCTCCCATCCACTTGTTACACACACGCATACATTTATCACGCTTGTGTGTTGGTGTGTGTGCTGTTTGGACTCGGGACCAGACGAATGTGTGAGCGTAGCCTCATGGAGAGTGATTACAAAACTGAGACAAGGGACACTTCTGCTCAGCCTGCATAACGTCCTTCTGCTTCATCCACACCACCCGTTTTTCTCTCTCTCTTTTTTTTTTCTTCTTCTTTATGATTTCTGTCCGTGTTGAAGAATATAAAGGAGTGAGCAGAAACTACAGTAACTACCTTGCTGGATTATTTGTTATATCTACCAGCTAGCATGTTGGACCTGTTTTGGCCTTCAGGAAGGTTATGGACTCTGCAGGACGCTCGGCGCATTGTCGAATATTCGATTTATATATTTTTTTGCCGAAGAGATCGTGTTGCGCACATCAGATGGCCTGCGCAGTCCTGCTGCGAACCGTCTTTTTCTCCTTATTGTAATGAAGCTTGATAGGCTGGAGGAAAAGATCTTACTCTCCAAGTGCGTGTTGTAGTTTCACTCTTTCACCACCATCTCGTACTGATGAATCCAGTGTATGAGCCTGCAGGTAATGTGCTCCAGAGTGACAGGATGCTTCCGAATTCGTTCTGCTCCCATCGTAAGCTGCATCATCAATAAAGATTAGGGGTGTAAAAGGACACGTATTCGTACCGACACATTCGTATTATTATTAAACTTGAAAACATACACAACAATGCCAAGGGTATCAAATAGAGTTCGCACTTTATGTCCAGCTTTAAGAATTTCTCTTAAAAGGAGAAACTCTGCATATCGAGGCAGTAAATGAATGAAGGATTGAAGGAATAAACACATCCAGACTTATATACACGTCTGTATTACCCAAATGTTGTGTAACAAATGTAAACTATTTAATACAACTTTTTGTTTTATTTAATTTTGTTGACCGAGGCACAAGCTCGTCCCTTAACACTGCCTCCACTGTGATTGACTGATTTGAGCGTGTATGTTTCGGATCATGAGCAGATCCTTTCCTTTTTCCTCACATTGTCCTTGCCATTAATTAGAGGTCCATCTTGATTTGAGGTTGCTTCCAGAACTTTGCTTCTTTTACCAGCTTCACACTGACTTGTTTTTCTCCCACAGACAGCACTCAGATGCAGTCACAGATGAAACCAAGAGTGACTTTCAGAGCTATTAATTGTTCAAAGGCTCAACCTATCAGGGCAAATCTGTAAATATCATATAAAATCGTATTCATCCTTTGATCTTAAAGGCAAAAATCAATGTCCCTCTTTTTTCTTTGTCCCCCAGGCTTCATGTCTGACCATCTTGACTCCTGCAGCACTGTTAGAACCAAGCTTCAGAGACTTTTGTTTAATTGCACAAGATTGTGATTCTTCCATTACCATGATATACAATAATCTTGATTAATTCATCCGGCGCTTCATTCGTTTTCAGACATTTTCTATTCAAATTTTAATGAGCGAGGTATTCCGAGATAGAATTCTGTACATCAAAGTTGTAGTCGGTCTGCTCTGCCTAAATGGGGAGGACAAAAAAGCACTTTAGTGAAGTATTGGAGTTTATATGAAAGTGGTGGGTGTTAAAAATCAGACTAATCTTTGCTCTCGTAATGCTTTTCCTGATTTAATTGGTTGTAGGTACGTCTTCACGAAATTATTAGAGGAAAATGGGAAGAGAAGTCGGGGTAAAATGGGCTAGTCCTGCCTCATGCTGCTTATGCTAATGCACTCCTCGCTAATTGAAAGCTGTTATTCGGCAATCAGCTGCAGCCGTGTTCACTAGGAACCGCAGCTAGGGAACGAGAATGAAGCGAACGTGTCAAATTCATCCCAAGTAGAATGAGAGAGATCGAAGATCGAGTAATGCAATTCAAATGCAGATTTCTTTTCCGAATGTATTGGAACAACATTGCCATTTATCTCCCATTTTTTTGGCATACATTGATGACATTTGAGATCAAAAGATGTAGCTGAGATTATTAGAATTTGGCACACCGCCCAT
Organism: Silurus lanzhouensis; assembly: GCA_039877035.1. Lineage (NCBI taxonomy): Eukaryota > Metazoa > Chordata > Actinopteri > Siluriformes > Siluridae > Silurus > Silurus lanzhouensis. The sequence continues at coordinate 61,890 of JBCEWE010000105.1, read as the reverse complement.
TTTAAAGGTGGAACAGAAGCTCTGCTGAACAATTATTTGAAATTCGGTTGCATATCACTTGCTTGCTGTAACCGCATCGAGCCTGTGACTCAATTGACATCACCAAACTATTGGATTTTTCATTTGTGACGCTTTAACCGCATAATCTTTCGGTTGGTGTTTGTTTTGGGGCCTCTTTACCCTCAGTCCTCTCTTCAAGAGGTGAAATCTTGATCCATTGGGTTAAGGTCTGGCGATTGACACGGCCAGTCCATTACCTGCCTCTTTTTCCCAATAAGTTCCTCCTTATTAGATTGGATACATTTCTTTGTAAACTGAATGTGTCTGAACTCATACTTCTGCTACCACTGTGAGTAGTTAGTAACTTTCAGTTACTTCCAAAAGTAGCCCCCCCATAGACATCTCTCTGGTCTTCATGTTGGTTTATTCTTCTTAACAACTGATGTGAAACACTGAGTTCTCTCGGTTTAAGTTTTTGAAAAATTTCACTAAAGGTGGTACATTGTTCCCTACATCCTGATGTAAATAGGGCTGTACTGAATGTTCTGCCTTTGCAGTCCTGGGTTTGTTAACCTGTCACTAATTCTCCATATATAGCCGCATATTAGGATCCGTTCGTAACGATTAACACAAACACCATTAAATCGCGCTTTCGCCACTAAACCACGCTGCGTATACAGTGCTCATGTTAAACGATTGGCTTTTGTCCCCGACGCTCTGTGATGTATGAGCTAAAATGACAAAAGTTCACCACTCATTAGAGGCACTTTTCTGACATGGTCATTTTAATATCAAAAGGGCTTTTGTTCAGCACAGTCCATTAAAGCTCTGTATATAAAAAAAAAAAAGGAAACACTGTACTAAATATGGTTATATATAAAGCTACTTTCACCTCAGTATTCGAACATGTTAAATATATATATTTTTTAAAACTGTGTGCTTTAGTGCCACTTTGAAAAGCCAGTCATCTGCACCTATTCACTCGATGGTTGGGTGGTCTGACCTTCAAGGAGGAGAATCTGCATGTCTTTGCATGAGGTTATTCTGGACATATGCTATATATGGGCAAACTAAATATTTGGGGACCACATGTAGTCCTCCTTTGATATTCTAACCACATCCACTCTAGATTTTGGAGTGTGGTTGTAGAAATGTATGCTCATTCAGCCACATGGGTGTGGCTTTAATAATAATACTGATGTAGGTGAGATGAGGATTCCTAGGGTGCATTCTGCCCTCACAGTCATCCCAATAGGTCAAAGATCGCTATAGGAGGCCACTCCTGATCTAACACATCTTCAACAATTCAACTATCAGTTTGAGAAAGAACCACATATGGCTGGGAAAATCAGGTCTCCCAGGACATTTTGTCCATATAGTGTAGTTGCAATAGCAGGAGATATGTCAGGGTTGCCCACTTTCCATGGGAATTAATGAGAATAAACTGGGAATTTTTTCCCAAAATTGCCGGTTAACAGAGAACTTAAATGTAGTAAAAAAGCTTGCATGATAATTTTGGATCAAACAACCAGATTTACTGCAATTTCACTTGAATTCATACCCGGCACATTCGTCAATCACATGCACACAGCACACTTACTGCAGGGCCACTGAGGCCACGCCCCCTACATACACTGTGTGTTTTTCTATAACACGACACGCATCATTTCTTGAATCCTGCATGTCGAAAAATGTTCATCCAGTTCGAGTTTTCACGTAAATCACACAAAATTGCAACTAAATTATACTAACTATACTAATTCAGCACTTAAATGTAACAATTTAACGATTAAAGTAAAAAAAAAAAAAATTCTTTTTTTATATTAATATATAGTAAATGTTTATATTTGTTTGCATAATGATACAGTTTGTCAATTCCCCCGCATTTCTAATTAATTCCCATAAATTCCTGATAATTTCCAACTTGGAATTCCCTAGATAGAAAGTTTCCTACATCTACAATTCCTACATTCCTACAAACTACATATTTGAGTGTAATGGTCCAGGCTTCTCTATATTTTTTTCTATATAAGTCTTGTAGTTTTCTCCATTATGGGCTGATATACACTTGGCCTCTGCCCCCTATCCTTGTGTGCCTGCACTGATAACCGAGTACCGTGATGAGATCGCATGTGGCGACGGCGTGGGCCTTTCCTCCCCCACAGGTCATGCATCCCAACTGTGGGAAAATACAGCCGCACAGCATAAATCAACAGCTGGAAGCTTCCTGCTCTACTACATCACTCTGGACTTTTTGTTTTCCTTTTCTTCTTCCTGACATAAATAATCAAGTACATAAAAACGTGTTTATTATCACCTCAAATTATGGCTTTTACCAAGTGGGGGATGGCACTTTTACAGAATATATATACAGAGTTGTTAATGAATTTATGCTGCGAATCTGACAAGTCGTGGCTTCCCCCCACGTATCATCTGCGTCGCCTTGGGTTGCGTCCGCACTGTGACAGGGCTAGCGTTGCCAGGTAAACATCAGTTCGCATCACTTTCACTTCTGTACCTGTCAGTCCTCACACGAAGCGTGGGTGCGAAGAGTAAAGCCCCGAAACCCAGCAATGCACAGGTTCATTAGCATTTAAGCATCTCATTATTTTACGCTTATCAGGACAAAAGTACTGGAATGTCAGACTTTTCCAATCATATTTGGATTTTCCCAAAAAAACACAGTTAAGGACACAATTGTGTAGGACGTCTTCGGATGCAGTAGCATGAAATTTTCCCTTCGCTTGAACTCGGAGACCCAAACCAGCATGTTTCATGTTCTAGCATGACACTGTCCCTGTGCACAAAACCAGCTCCATGAAGATATTACATGGCTTGGAGTTTTAGATCTTTTGTGATAGAGCTCTGGTCTAAACCCTACTGGAATGATTTGGAATGCTGACTGCACTCCAGACTTCCCCACTTCACCTACATTACTAGCTGACTTGTAGCTCAGTGGTTAAGGGTACGGATCGCAAGGTCGGGGGGTTCAAGATTTGGTATCGTCACTCATAGGGCCCTTAACCCTCAGTGCTCCAGAGGCGCTGTATCTTTGCTGACCCAAGCTTTCCAGCAACTGTAGAACCTTTCTTTTCTTACTTGTAGTAGAATGATCTCCACAAACACACTCCAAAATCTAGTGGAACATCTTCCCAGAAGAGTGGAGCACATTATAACTGGAAATGGGGACTAAATGTGCACTCATATAATCAGTGCGCTCATATAACGTACGTACATTTTACACTCCGTAATCACTATGCTTTATAGCCGAGAGTGTGTGAGGATGTGTGTTTGCATTATTCTGCCTCTCTGCTTGTAATCAAACTCGCCGTGCCACCTGACAGATCGCCTTCCGTTTTCCTATGGGGTTTTTTTCCTCACCCTCTTTAGCATGTGTATTAAGTTCTGCTGCAGAACTTTCAGCCGGGCCAATTATGCACTAATGGAATTTTAAAACAGGACTTGGAGAACCGCATTCATCAACACGTGATACCTGGCCTTTTCCCTCCATTATACAACCTGAATTGTGTTATTGGAAGAAAGAATAGAATATTTATAAAAGAAAAAAAAAGGGTAAGAAATAATGGAGAATGTGAACAAAGAACAGAAAATCTCCTCTTTCTTTTCTGCTTTAACACTAAAATTACTGGCTGTGCCAGACTCGGAAATGATTCGCTTCGCTGCTCATGCGTGTGATGCGTTTGAGTTCGGACGAAAGACGAAGTCACGCGCTGTGGGCAGACGGAGCGATGGGTTTCGGGTTTGGGCAGGAAAAACACAGCACATCGGAGAACCATAATGATTCACGTTTCGTTTGATTTCCGTTGAAGAGGAGCGAAACGTGTGCCGTTATTTCCTGCGGCTTTTTACGAGCCCCCCGATTGCCGGATGATTTTTATCCTCAACAATGTTTTGGCTTTTTAATGGCTGTTGTGTGGTAAAGTCCAGTCCAGCAGCATTTGCCAGTGTGAGATGCTGTGGACCAGCGACAGAGGAGTAAAACTCACTGTGGTGCTCTGCAGGGTTATTATCAGTGCATGAGTCACTAAGCTCTGCCTTCAAACCCCGCTCCAAGTTTTACAATTGGCAAAGCTTTAATAGAGCTTCAAGTTCCTCTTCTTGCTCTCCTCCCTCCCTTTAAAAAAAAAAAAAAGCTTCCTTTTTTTTCTTTTCTTATCTACCAGCCTATGTGTCTTGCGCTGTTCTTGCGAAGAAGGAAATCTTCTCAGTCAAGCCATGATAGCATCAGTTATTTTTCAGAGAGAGGAGAATAAATTATTAAGCACCTATGTCTGTCTAGATTCCAAAGTAATCACCACCCATTTTGCCCCCTACCCACCCCACCCCATGGTTGTTTTCATTATTCTGCTTTGCCTCTTGCCTCCAAACGGTTGCTAGGATTTCGTCTTTCGAATAAAAAAGCCTGCTTTGAACTGACTGTCAGCGAACTTGAAGACTAGTCGTTCTTTTTTTTCCTTCCCTTCATCTTTACCGAACTTATTGCTCATTTACTAAAAAGTGAAAAATTGTTCCTCAGAGAAGCTCGCTCTTTGATGTCTGATTTCACATGCCTGACGTTCCTTTCGTCGATGTACGAGACGTGCATTATCATCGCCAAGTCGGTTGCAATTCTGGACGTGCACCGATCAGGCACAACGTGGGCACCCCGACCGGTCTGTGGCTACGCAGCTGCATAGACTGCGATGCACTGTGTATTTTGACACCTTTCTTGCATGAACTACTTCAGCAATTTGAGCTACAGGAGCTCATCTGTTGGATCGGACTCCCTACGTGCATCAGTGTGCCCTGGCCGCCCATATTTTACCATTGTTCCTTTCTTGGAGAACTTTTGATAGATACTGATCACTGCAGACCGGGAACAGCACACGAGCTGCAGTTTTGGAGACGCTCTGACCCAGTCGTCTAGACGTTTCACTTTTTTTTAAATCTCGCTTAAATCCTTACGCTCGCCCATTTTTCCTGCTTCTAACAAGAGAAGGGCCTGATACGTTACCTGTTTTTGATAAGAGAGCAAATACGGCTGCCCGGAAAGCACATGATCTAGAAATGACTGACTGTAAAATTCCACTTTTTGATCTTAGACCATTAATTAACGTAAACATCACAAACAATTGGCAGGGGGAATAGGACTTAGGGGTGTGCGATATTGACAAAACCTGATATCTCAATTTATATTTTTCTATTTCATTGATATCGATAATTAGACGTTATTTTGCTGATTTTGTTATTGTGCTGTACTTTAAGGACCATGGACAGCTGACATTTTTTTATATTCTCCATATTCTTTGTTTTAAACCTTCTTTTTTATTTCTTTTTCTTAAGTGCATTATTATTTAAATCACATTTGTACTTTTAATTAGTCAATTAAAATAAGACATTTTGGCTATTATATTATTATTAGTATATGATATTATACTAGAATATATTTTAACATTTTATTTTATACTTTTTTGCTAATTTTTGAAAAAAAAAGTCACTTTTTGTGTGATATTGATTAACTTAAAAAAAAAAAAAAATTATATAAATGAACACATTTTCTGCCCCCATATCCTGAATTTTGTAATCATTCTAAATGCATGCTGAATCACGCAGGGAAAGAACGCAGTCTAATCGAAAATGTCGAATCGCACATTTGTTAAAACAATGATTACGATATTATCGTACACCCCCTAATGGGATTTATCTAAAAAATAGTCAATTGTATGAGAAAAGTCCTAGTACTAATAGGAAGTGTTTTTTATACAATGGTTTTATATCAAGGCATGACTTAGTTGTCTATATTGAAATAGCTGCCGACTCTACTGTTTTCTCTTCACACGCTAATACAAATCTTAGCCAATTTGCAATCAGCCTCGTCGTCGCGTAATACTTTCAGAAGCATTATCCTATATCACTGGTGTACTAAGCCAATATTAGCATGCTACCCTAAAGTAATAAAGCTCCATTAGCCGCTGCCGCTTGATTTCCCTCGGCTTAAATTTCAGCCCCTGCTCAGAGACAGGCCCGGGTCCCCTCTCGCTATACGACACGTGGCCGTCTTTTATTGAATCGCTGCCATTTCCATTGATACGCCAACTTGATATATGGAAACACATCGGTATGAATATGACTGCTGGGTGTTTCTCAGTAGAGTCAATTATAAGCGCTCCAGCCGGATTCTGGGTCGCTCAGTGGCCCCCCAACCCCCCTTAATGCTCTGTCAGTCTAAATCCAAGGCTTAGACTTTAACCCACCAGGGCAGAGAGGTGCACTGGTGCACCAAAGAGGATTAACAAAGGAACGGAGGGCCAATCCAAACAGGGGTGAGGAGGTGGGGTGCGCTGAAACTCTCTGACAATCGTTCCTTCACATCCTTCGCTTGTCCAAAGTCCGGTTCTGCATTCCAGCTGTACGTTATTAGAATTGACAGTGACCACACCCACATATCGCTCTCGACTGCCTAAAAAAGACTTCGCGGATAATGCGTTCAGCCCCTCTGTGCACTGGAGGGCAAAAGACAGCAAGCGTAGTAGGGAGAAAGGGGAAGGAAAAACAGACAGGCTTGTAGAAGGGAGGACAGAGAATTGCATGTCTTTGTCAGGCAGCCTGTCCTGTAGATCTTGTTGCCGTGGCTCAGTTGGTCCCCTAGTGTTATTTGCATTAGCGAAAGAGCATGGCGATTCGTTAATCAGGCTAATAACATCTGATTACGCACAGCTTTCATTAGCAGTGTTAGAAAAATGAGACTGTCTGTCTCAAAGAGAGTGTGGAACACTTTTCTGGCCACAAGCTTCAGAAACGGCGGGCTGAAATCCACTCCAGAAAGCAAGCTTTAATTTTCTTGATTCTTTCGAGAAAATTAGAAGTCTGGAGGTTTTTAGTTCACACACGTCTGGGTCCTTGTTAAGGTTCGGAACTAGTAATCCGAGAACATGACAAGGACGTCCATTAAAACATCCTAACGTTATCCATCGTCTCATAACCGACATCTCGGCAAACCCCGGCGTATTTCCTCCACCCCCTCGGGCGCCCTAGTCTTCCGAGTTGAGAGCTATGAGTACTGTGTCTGCTCGCATTCGCTTTAATACGGCTCATAGAAAACAGGAGATGAGATTGTACCATCTCATCACAGCAGGAGTTCACTCGCTCTCTCCCTCCTTCTGACTCGCTCTCGCTCCCGCTCAGATCCTAATAACTCTAGGTTCATGGGAGAACCTAGAAACAGAGAAAATCAGAGAGGAGAAAAGGCGAAATCAAGCACCGATCTTTGCAAAAAGAGGCTCGTCATACGCCGTGTTCGAGCGCCCGCATCGCAGCTACAACAGAAGATGAATCTCCTTCATTTAGGGCGAGAACTCGGACACCTGAATCTGTAGGGCTTGGTTGCATAAACAGTCGGGGCTCAGGTGTGTAAAATCAGGTCACCCCGATATAACAGAGTCGTGTTTTTACAGGGTAGATCCTGTTGCACCGTGTTTGCTTTTAACAAGGGCACTGGGGCAGAGCAGGAAGTGGGCAGAATTCTGTTTGTAACCCATTACACATGGAGTGTTTACACACATGCACGTTTGTCCAGAAAGACTCGTACCGACGCAAGCGTACATATATGACTTATGCCAACACCAGGATCTGTTGACTCATTCCATGAATTTGTCTAAATTTCATAAAATCCTGCTTTTTTGTTAAATTCTCACTTCAGTGAAAGGTGCCCCTGACTCTCTCCTCAACCAAGCTAAAATGAACCCTAACGATTAGGCATTGGTTCTAGTTGAGGTCCATGTCAGACATAATATAAAGCTGACATACATTTTCCCATTTGCTGTCTTTCCCTACTGGGAAGAAACACTAGGTTTGGGAGGCCTGAGGTGCAAGTCAACGTTTCAATCCTTCTTAAAGGGTTTGAGGCAACAGTTCATATATAGCAGGCCACTCAAGATCTTCCAACCCATAAAAAGCATGTCTCCATAGAGTTGGCTTTGTGCAGAGGGGGTCCTGCTGGAACAGGTTTTGGTCTCCAGCATTGTGGTAACAGTAGAGTTGCAAAATTCCAGAACTTTTCAAGGCTGGAAACTTTTCAAGGGAATTAATGGGAAAAAATTGGGAATAAGCTTCTTTTTTTTTTTTTAAACAATTATGCTAATAATTAAATCAAAGTAAAAAATTGCATTTCTTTTTTTTAAATCTGTTTGCATGCATAAAAGTTTGACACAGTTTATATACATTCCTTTACATTTCGAATTAATTTCTTTAATTTCCTATAAATTCCTGGTAAGCGTTCAAATTGGAATATTTTTTTAGTTCCCTAAATAAAGTTCCATAGAAGGTTTTAGGAAATTTACTGAATATTTTCCGCATCTTCGCAACCCTAGGAGTCCCAATACTTTGGTCCATGTGGTGTAGCTGCCCATATGATCCAGAGGTAAAATAATGGGAATGATTGCATGCTCCAGAAGAAATTCCAGATCGGGTTGCTTTTATTTTTGAGATGTAGGTAACCGGTTTCTGATGCGTCGGTGTTAGATGAAGAGAAAGAGAGAGAGAGAGAGAGATGTAAAGCCAGTCAGAATGCTGCACCGTGCTGGCTGCTGATCAGATGCTCTATTTAGGTTTAGCTTTGTTTCTTCTCTCTCTGTGTTCTCCGTGTGGATGGTGGAGGTAATTGCGGGCGGAGCTCTGCGGGGAGTCGCGCTCACGCTGAGACGCTTGCCTCGCACTCTTGTCTCTCTGGCTTCCAGATTCGAATAATAAACCCGAAGTGATTGGAGTTATGTTGATATGCACAAATTAGGACCGTGGCGTCTTTTCTGAACCTTTGTGTCTGGTTGCGAGGGTGGGGCTTTCTGTCAGCTTTTTATATATGTATAAAAGCAATAGATGCAAGTTCTGTTTCACGGGCATCATTTAAAGAAGAACGTGAATATTCTCTATTTGCATGTCCCAGCGTGTTAGGAAACTGGGGTCAGAGCACAAGGTAGTGCCCCTGGAGGTGAAGAGGGTACACGGCCTGGTTCAAGGTCCCAATGTAACCCAGAGTCTTTACCATTGCACTAACACTTCCCACTTTCAATCATTCATTTAAATGACTAACCCTATAGGATCATTTATCCCCCCCGGCGTGACGTTTATATTTTTTCCCGCCACCACGAAAACTAATTAACAATTCCGCCGAGGTGTATGAGCAAATGCCCTCGTGTTCACCTCGCTGATACCAGGTATAATAGAAGAAGTCAAGAATGTCAAGACTTGTTCGTGCTGTAGCGTTTCGTTATATAGGAGGCGGTATCAAAATGTTTTAAGACTAATTTTGTAACACGCCAACAGATGGCAGCACAAAGCTGCACTCACAGTCACAGGGAGCACCGTGCCAAAAGATATGTGCTATTCTGTTCTGACCATGTGCGCACCCCATCACCGGACTCCGCACCCTTCCTGAAGAAGAAACTCCAGCTTAAAGGTCTCAGTTTTAAGAAGGTGCTTGATAAGCAAGTCCTTTCTTGTAAACAGAGCTTGTGTCAAAACTTTTCCATATAACCTCGTACCAGCGAAAATATTGGACGCTTAGTTCACAAGAGGGCGCCACCACTGTCTAATGCCAGATGCCTTAATTGTTTAACATAAGTAACGTTTAGACCACTTTGACTATTTTGTGATGATAAAAAAAGAAACAAATTTAAAATAATTCCTCCAGCCAATTTGTGTGTGTGTGTGTGTGTGTGTGTGTGTGTGTGTGTGTGTGTGTGTGTGTGTGTGTGTGTGTGTGTGTGTGTGTGTGTGTGTGTGTGTGTGTGTGTGTGTGTGTGTGTGTAGGCTTGTCATGTTACCCAGGACGCCAGATGACACTTCAGCAAAGTCGTAGAAATTAATTCAAGTATATTAGAGGAATGCGGTTATTAACCTCCTTTCTTCTAAAGAACCTGCCGCACGTTCGAGTCTCTCTAAACCACTCCAGAGCTTTAATTTAGCCGATTGACACAACAAAGGAGAATGGATTTATTAAACCCGATCCGGTGCTATCTGATATCTAAGTTCTTTTTCAGAATGAATTTGAAACGAGGAAACTGTTGTACAGTCGACAAAGCCATTAAGTTCAACACAGAGCATGAAGACAAAAGATTCTTGTAAATGTTTTAAAGTAATTGTGGTGTTTTAATTTACGCAAACTATCAGGACACCAAACGGAGCCTTCGCTACGGGCGTTTTTAATTGCCGGATGTTTGCGCCTTGGCGGATTTTGGTGCTCGATTTGAGACTTGGCGCATCAGTAAAACAAATGTTTCATTATTTTTGGTTGGAGTTGTTTTTATGTTTTTGTTTATTATATCTGAGTAAAGAAAGGACATCGTGACTAAATGTGTGTCGTGTTGAAGTTTTTAATTGTGCATCTTTTCTATTAATTTCATTCCATTTCTTTTTTGCGTTAACACGTTCGTTTTGAAAGCCGCTTATGGTTTCATCAGACCAAAACACCGTCACCACGTGTCTGTGACGCGTCAGACATGTGTCTCATCAAAGCTTCTCTCGTGTAAATTTCAAATACTGCATTGAATGATGTTTATTCAAAGTTGTTCATCTCGAGAACTTTGTACCTTTTCCGATCTTTCGATCAGCCTCAGAGGCCTTTCAGAAACAGGTGGATTTCTAATGAGATCATGTGACGCTAATTACGCACAGGTGGCCTCCATTCAGCTAATTATGGTCGTGCCGGTGTTTGGTTCGGGCGGTTCATAGCACCGGGGGGGAAAGCAGGTGGGGGGGGGGGGGGGGTGAATACTTTGAACACAAATAATAATTCGCGAACATATTTGCAAATTTCGTTCAATTTGCCTCCCACTTTTAATATTATGGCCTGTTCGGATTCATGACACGCGCTCGCCTCAATCAGAGTGCAGCTCAGTTCCAGGCTGCAGCACCAGCAAATGTCGAGTTAATGTTAATGGATGAAGAAGGTTTACACACAAGACCCTCTTTATTTATTTACATAACAAATGTTGATTGCATTTTTTTTTAGCATTAATTAGCAATTAATCAATTAGATCTAGTGTCACTGCTTTATATAACGGCGTACGATGCAGGAATGTTCACAATACTGTAATATTGTATAGAGAGTCTTTGCAGTGATTCATGAGGTAACCATCCACTGTAAGTGTTTACCTTTTACAGTCCTCCTGGGATCATCGGGGACGAATTCTCTTTCCGTGACGAATTGAAACGCTGGCTACTACTTTCCAAAAGGGCACTAGGGAGCAGGCTTCCTACGCATTTTGAAAAAAAGAATGGATGATTTCTTGTCTGGATTATTAGATCTTGTAGGTCTGGGGGGGGGGGGGTCTGCATCTGCAGTAATCCGAATTTGAAAATGCCGCTTTTGTCTAAAAAGAATTCGCTTTCAATCGTTTCCCGAAAGTTGCTGCTCCTCGCTGAAATGTCTGGAAAACGCTCAAGTCCCTGTATCGCCCGTGAGCAATACGTAAGACGCCTCTTTCGGAACGCGTTTTCAAAATACTTCCGTTTACATTGACTGAAAAACGCCGTCTCCGTGTTAACAGAATTGTGCCGTTAGGAGCAGACCCTCCGCATTGCCAAAAGATCGGTGCTACACCGGATCTGCACAGCTGTGATTGGTTGTTATGTTGTGAGGCAGCAGTTGCCATGACAGCACAGCGCCCCCTACCGTGTGACTAAACGCATAGAAACCATCCGGGATTGTGACAAAGCAGAGATTGTAACGTGACGCATGTTAGGGTTGGAATTTAAAATCATTATTCCTGATGTTAGATAAAACTCTTTACGGAGGTCTGCATTTTTGGAATTTTGACATGAAGAACGTTTAGGAACCCTGAGGGAAGTTCCAGGAATGAGCACTCCTTATATATATAACCCGGGCATTTTGGGGTAAATGGGAATACTTGGCACATCCCAGGCCTCCTCACACTATATCAGGACCTGACTTTAAATCTCAACAAACACACTACAAAAATCTAGTGGAACATCTTCCTAGAAGAGTGGAGGTTCTGAGAACAACAAACGAGGAATAAATATGGAATGAGTTGTTCAGAAAACACAAACCAGTCAAAGGTTTGTCCATATCATGTATACGTTTTTCCTTTAAGGTCCTCCTGGGGCACGTGAGAATGGATTCTTCATTTGTCATAGATTGAAATGCTCTGAAGTCACTAGTCCTTTCCAGAAGGTCATCAGGGGAGTTCTGGGAATGATTGCATCCCACCCAGGCACTCCTGATATACAGAGGAATGCAGTTCAGTTACAGCCCCTGTCTCCTGTTCACTTCCTCAACTGATTTAAATCAATAAGTTCCATCCAATCTCAGGCCTGTCACTGATATGGAATTCAGCACAATGTACTGCCCCCATTATTCCCGGCTGCGGTATTGCGCGTGAGCCGCTCTGCAGTTGTGTTGATTAGCTTCTCGTGCAATATTAATAGCTTTTAAATGTTTTTGTTTTGTTTTTTCTTTCCTCATTTTATTCCGTGCAGATTTATGAGAGTTCTTCGTGGCATTTTCGGGAGTGTTTGATGTATTTCTTAGCAGCGGGATAATCAAAATGGCAAATCTAGTTTTTTTTATTTAAGTCATTATCGCTTCTAATGGCATTTGTGCATTTTCTATTATTTATGAAGTTTTTTATTTTTTCCCGTTTTTTTTTTTTTTTTTTTTTTAATCTCCTGGCTAATTATGAACATGCGTTCACACACTCACACACACACACACACACACACACACACACACACACACACACACACGTTCTTGTGAAATGTGTACTTGATGTTATTAGGCTCCATCTGTCTCGTCTTTCACATGGCATAGGTTGCATGTGGTCATGGTACTTTCCTTCTTGGTAGGTCAAAAGACTGGTGGATGTTCAGAATACAGCAACTGTGTGTTCATGCAGGCAGGCAGACTGTGTACAGTGTGATGTGGGGGAGGACAAAGAAGTAACCTGCTGGGTCACCTGCTGAATAACACACTGCAGTCACACACCATTTACTGCACTCACTCCACTCACACACTACTCACTGCACTCACACACTACCTGCACTATACATACTACACACACACCACTCACAGCACTTACACACTACTCACTGCACTCACACACCACTCACTGCACTCACACACCACTCACTGCACTCACACACTACCTGCACTATACATACTACACTCACAGCACTCACACACTACTCACTGCACTCACACACCACTCACTGCACTCACTGCACTCACACACTACTCACTGCACTCACACACCACTCACTACACTCACACACTACCTGCACTATACATACTACACACACACCACTCACAGCACTCACACACTACTCACTGCACTCACACACCACTCACTGCACTCACACACTACTCACTGCACTCACACACCACTCACTGCACTCACACACTACTCACTGCACTCACACACCACTCACTGCACTCACACACTACCTGCACTATACATACTACACACACACCACTTACAGCACTCACACACTACCTGCTCTATACATACTACACACAACTGCAGTGCATTTTAAGTGGCTTTACTGTCATTTAAGTCCATCTCTCTTTCTCCCTCTCTCTCTCTCTCTCTCTCTCTCTCCCCCAGCTTGTGTAAATGAGGTATGATCTGAAGGGTTTGCCATATCATTTAGAAGGACATTGGAGAAGCGTAGCAGTGCATGTCTTTTTAATTGCTTTTTCTCTGAGTGCACGAGGCGTCTCCATGCAAACACATGCACATGTGTCACAGCAAACTGATGGGTAATTTGTGTCACCTCAGATCATCCATGACCTTCGCTGGAGTCTAACATTAAGTCTAATTGCAGTGCGGGAGTGGGAGATAAACCATTAGTTTTGCTTTTTGAGCCTGGGACATCTGGATGGACGCGATGTCCTACAGTACCGTAGCACAGAGATGGAAGTGAGAGTAGAAAATGATCAGCATTAGTGTAGTATTCAAATGACTTTCAATTGGCATAAGTATTGGGGCACCGAGCTTTTTTCCCCCCAAACTGTTACCACAAAAGATGTATGGTAGGATGTTTCTAAATTCACTGAGACTCAAACCTGGTTCAGCATGACAATGCCCCAGTGTGCAAAACCAACCTCATGAAGATACTGTTTTGATTGGAGTGTGAAGATCTCCTGCATTAGAGCTCTGACCTCAATCCTATTGAACACCTTTGGGATGAATTGGAACACACCCCAGAATCTGGTGGAACATCTGCACAAAGCCATGCTTCGCATGGTTTGGACTGGAAGCTCTCACTATAGAGCTCTGATCTCAACCCATCGACTGCACCCCAGGCCTCCTAACCTCTTCATACATCAGTATCTATTGCCTTCATGTCTAAATGAAGAAATATTCAAATAATATCTAGTGGAACATCTTCCCAGAAGAGTGGAGGTTATTGTAAGAGCAAATTGAGACTGAATGTGGAATGAGATGTTCATAAAGCACATACCAATCTTATGGTCATGTGACCACAGCGCACACAGCGAGGGAGTCACTAATTATTATGAAATGTAGCCTGTAATAGCCGTATTTTAGAAGTCGAGGTGTGAAGCTGCAGAGATAAACACTCTTCTTCATTTTTTTAAATAAATGATATATTATAATCCATCACAATACAATCTGGTTTGGTTTGCCGTGACGTAACGAGGTCACCGGCTTTTAACGATTCCACGCCGCTTTACGAGAAAAGTCCGCTTTTAGCAATTATTCGTCATCACCTCACGAACCGGCATAAATCTTTCGGACTTCCCGAGAGTACCTCGGAGAGAGTTGCGCAAGATTAATCCGATCCACACTAATAACACCTTATCATAGTTAGGCTAATGACCCCCACAGAGCCTTGCACGGCCCTGCTGTAGCAGTCACAACATATATTCATATTCATTAAGGTGTACATACTCTATATATTTTAAGTGTTGCTACTCAAAGTAGCACTCGGTGGAGATTTCCCTCATTAAAATCTTCAATTAAATACGGGCTTCCTTTATTTTATTACATAACATCAGGACGAGAGAGAGAGAGAGAGAGGCTGAGAACCATAATAATAGCTGACCTTTCACAAAAATGCACAAAGCATCTGCCGTTATCGCCTACGCCAAAAGTCTCATTAGAGATTTCCAGCTAAAACGGTTTCCTTCTCTCTCTGTGTCTCGCTTTTGGCTCCACGTCATTCGTTTTGTATCTATAAAATATCTAAATAAATATATTTTTTAAAAGTTTATATATAATTTGACCTCGAACGTTCTTTTTTTAATTTATTTATTTATTTATTTATTTATTTTTTATTAGTAACACTAAGCTGTTAGCAGGAGCAGGCCTTCACGGTGCAGGAGACAAAGCGTCTCCTCACACACAGCTCCTGGCCAAGGGGTTAACTTATAGGTCAAGTGAGAAAACAAGTATTTGTACTGTGTAAATGTCAATCTCGGGGTAATAGATTGGATCACACAAAAGGCCTTTCAGCAGCTCACCTGTGGTTACTCAGAGAGCAGGACTCCCTTATTGTCTTTTCACAGCTCTCTGATAGATTTTGAGCACCTGGTGCATTTTAAGTCATCACTTATAACCAGGTTGCAAAAGGGCGGAAAATGTCCGGTAAATCGGTTAAACTTCATCTGGGAAATTTTGGATATGTTCCAAGTTGGAAACCTTTACCTAGAAATGTGGGGAAACTGTATCATATAAAACCATATATGTAAACATTTAATTTGGCCATAAACTCAAATGCAGGCAGAACTAATACAGATTTTAATTTTTTAAATGGAAAAGTTAAAAAGCTCAGGTTCAAATCCCACAACCACTGAGCTGCCACTGCTGGGGCCCTTGAGCAAGGCCCTTAACCCTCCCCTGCTCAGTTGTAAGTCGCTCTGGATAAATCGTCTGCCAAATGTCGTTAATGCACTAATGAGGTTGGAGGAGCACAAATCTCCACAGCCAAAATCTAGAATCATCTAGAACAATTCCACCCAGAAGAGTGAAGAGAAAATTGGGACTTAATGCCGAATAGGATCTTCTCAAAGCTCGTACATTGGTGGAGGTAGTGGCTCAGAGGTTAAGGTTCTGGGTTACTGATTGGGAGATCAGAGGTTCAAGCCCCATTATCACCAACCTCTCTTGGGCCCTTGAGCAAGACTCTTAAACCTGTATCAGGGCTGACCTTGTGCTGTGACCCCGGATAAGAAAGAATTTCACTGTGCTGTAAACTACATGTGAAAAGTCTGAAGCGCCTTTCTTTTTGATTTGCCTTCCTTTTCGTTTTTCTGCACACCGCACTTAAATTTGATTGCAACATTTTTTTCCACGTTTGGGGCTTTTCACATCCCGATTTATTTCTCCTCATCCATTTAGAGGATCCTTATTACTATCGATTTTTTCACCCTTTCATTTAGAACATCGAGTGCAAAAGGTATGAATAGCAGTGTAATTTAGGTGAATGGTAAAGTTGCTCCCTGATCCATTATTGCAGCGCAATCTGGTGTATTGTAAAGAAGGAAACACGATAGACGAACCTTTGACACACACTTCCTGTTTACCAGGAAGGCCACATCCGCTGGAGAACAGGAAGCCAGGCTGTAATGTAATGTGGCGTGAAAGATTGCTTTTTTTGGGACAGCGAGGCCTCAGTGAGAATGGTTTATAGGGTTTTGAGTGGGTTGATCTTTTTAAATATTCAGCTTCAATGAAATATGGAGCATGACTCTGGGCTGTTTTGAATTCATAAGTACGTTTCACAAGGCTGGATGTGCATACTGAGACCTGTGGAATTGAGCACAGCTAAGAGAACAGCCTGGTGACTCAGACGAGGTGTGTATGTGTGTGTGTGTGTTGGTTGGCGTCGGCATGGGCAAGGCTCAGCACTTCAAAAGAGACAATAATTCTTTTCGAGCCCCCGTGTTGGGGTGAAACACAATGCTCCTAATCTGAATTTCCTTCTCTGCGCTTTGTGCCTCGTGCTCGATACGATCAGCGTAGCGTCCTTTAGATCTTACAACTTGCACTCGCTTCCTTTTATGTGATGACAGTATTGCAGCACTCCGTCTCGCAGCGTGAAATCGTTCTCACTGCCTGCATGGTCCGTACCTACAGTACCGAGCTGATTTCGGCCGAACACGAATCGACTCCTGCTGTCGAACGCAGAAATAATCCTTAAACTACAATCTGATTTGGAGGCACACAATTGTGCAGGACGTCTCTGGACGCGGAAGCACGAAATCTTCCTTTTACTATAAAACGGGAGAATCGAACATGTTCCAGAATGAACGATGCTCCTTTTTTTTTGCACAAAATGGAACGGCACCCCAGGTCTCCCTCACCTTGCCCACATCGGTACATCTGTGACTTTACTAACTGGATGAATGAGCACAAACCTACACAAGGACACTCCGAAATCTCTTCCCAGAAGAGTGGAGGTAATTATAAAAGCAAAATGTAGACTAAATGAGAACCAGGGTG
Organism: Silurus lanzhouensis; assembly: GCA_039877035.1. NCBI lineage: Eukaryota > Metazoa > Chordata > Actinopteri > Siluriformes > Siluridae > Silurus > Silurus lanzhouensis. Next base: position 44,410 of record JBCEWE010000105.1, on the reverse strand, counting down.
TATAAAAGAAAAAATAATCTAGCTTAGTCCAGAGCAGTTTTGCTTCCGCTGGGACAGAGACCTTCAGTGGGGATGTTTTCTAACGTCCCAATCATAACTTGAAAATATCGTAAGTCGACCAAGCCTACCATGGAGTCTTAAAGAAAGTGATCAGTAGGGGGCAGTATACTGTAATTTGTTAATTGACACTGCCGTATTGTATAAACCCTACCGCATATATGGAAATGACAGCGAGCGCGTGGACGAGTGTACGTTTGCCTGCCGCACGAAAAATATTTTGTCATATCGCTATCATCATTGTAGGATCGAAAAAGTCGAACCACCGTAACTCGGGGACTGTGTGTGTTTCTTTTCTCTCTATATGTATTTAAATAAGCCCAAAACATAGAATCAAGCACGTAGAGCTGCCAGTGCGACACTTCGTTTTTCAAACAACGTTGTATTGATGTAGTAACTAAGGCCACGAAGCGAAGTGTCTCGAGATCTATTTTTGTGGCCTTGAGCAGGTTCGCTTGTAAATAAATCAGTACAAATCAAATGAATTACATCCCTGTGGTCACCAGAACCTACGCATGAAGATCGAACGACATTGGGGAGTCACTGTGACGTTGATATCACTGTTTGACCTTAAGAAAAATTCCAAAAAAGACTTTAACACACGAGCGAGACCGAAATCGCTGAATCTAAATTAAGCCTTGTTTACTTAGTCCTGCTAAGACTGCAAATTTTGGGGGGAGTTTCTGTTTATTAGGGATCCAAAAACTTCCTAGATTTTTTGGATCTCTAGAAACATTTTACAAACTGCACCTCTATCAGTAAAATATATATATACTTTTTTATCTTTTTTTTATATATAATATGATTAAACCTGGCATAGCATTTTTCATCCTGCGTTGTAATCGTATCAAAAGGATCGTTAATGCATCTCAGGCTGTCGAATAATGTTCCAGACTTTAAGCAAGACATCAGTCATAGGGATGAAATCTTGGCTTTAGCCAGCAGGCACGAGCTTCTCTTCGCCGGTGGTCATTTTCCTCACCGGCCCCCCCGAGCTTGTGCTATTTTATTCCAGCCCAGTCGGATCAGCGCCATCACCTCGTCCTTCAGTATGTAACAGACCCACTGTCTGCACCCCTCCACTCATCCTGCCTCTCTCGCTCTGCCCGTCTGCAGCTCATCAGTCTGTCTGCTCATTAACCTAAAAGACAATGAAAGAGTGGAAGATTGTGTGGGTGTACGGAGGGATGTTGGGGAGCAGAAAAGACCCGAGATGGATGAAAGAGGCGTGCGAGAGACGGATCGAAATAAATATTAATGCGTCAAGGAGAATAATTAGCAGGCTCCTGGAGAAACGGCGAGCTCTCCGGGTACAGACGTGGATCCTGGATCGAGCCTTTCTACAGCCACGTCAGGAAAATGAGGGAACGGGAGGAGGGAGGGGAGGACGAGTTTTGAGCCAAATGATTAACATGTATTTATAAACCCTTAGCGTCGAGCAAAATCAATATTTAAATTCCACCCGGTCCGGCTCGCTGCCGCTCCGAACCTCAGCCTCTGTATCCGGTCCGTTCCAGTGAACATCATAATCGAGAGGGGTTTTTTTTTTTCCATTCTCCTCCGTCTCGTGTGTGATTAGTTTTTTTCCGTCGTCACGATTGCGAACACGTTCGGTTAATCTCGATAAGTTATTCGGTTGTAAATAGAAGCTGTTTGGAGCTGATCCCGGATTACAGCTGTGATACAGCTCTTACAGTCCGGACAATGTTTATCTCTCTGTCCTCTCGAAGGCTGGACTGGATTGAAATTTTTTTCTGCGGGACAGATCATCTGTAAACATCTTTGCAGCTTACCGCCAGAGCATCGAGCAGAAACGGGGGGCAGCTACAGAAGAGAATAAAAATGACCAATATGTGCAGAGGAGGGACATGGGGTACATCGGTAGGAGAATGCTGAGGATGGAGGCACCAAGAAGGAGGAAAAGAGGAAGACCAAGGAGGAGGTTTATGGATGTGGTGATGGAAGACATGCAGGTAGTTGGTTTGAAAGAGGCAGATGTAGAGGACAGGGGGAGATGGATGATCCGATTTGGCGCCCCCTAATGGAGGGGGCTCTCAATATGGCGGTGATGGCGGTCTGCAGTTCTGATTGGCTACTTGTATGGAAACATTGTCTGTTTTCCGGCTCTGCGTGGGCCACGTTGCAGTAGCCGTGATTAGCTTTTTAGCGCCTCTGCTCCAGATCCGTCCCCGAGAGTTTCCTAGTCTGACGAACCTCGTTGCTCTTCACTCGCGTTTTGATTCGGTGCGCTGTAATTAATACCACGCCGTCGACGGCTGCACTTTACTGCATTCCGGCTCCGGATTGAGATCAAACATCAAATTGCTTTATGGCCTAAATTATTCTCTCGGTGTTAAAGCCCTTGGGTTCAGATATTTGTGATCGTTAATAAGCGTTTGTGCAGGATTGAATAAATATACATTCATAATGATGATTTATTTCTAACTGAAAGCTATAAAAGTTATTTTCTGCATGATCAGAAGCGGGTGTAGGCGTCTCGGATCGCGTGCCGCTCGACAGCAGCATCTTTTCTCCCCCCGAATAACACTTTTGTTTTTAACCATGCGAGTCATGAGCAGCGCCTGACGTGGACTTTTGCTGTTAGAATAAAAACTTTTGGGAAGACACTAGATTTTGGATGGATTTGTCAGGTCAGGTACTGATGTAGGTGAGGTGAGGAGGCCTGGGGTGCAGTCAGCTTTTCAACTCTTCCTAAAAGGTTCGAGATCAGAGGAGGGATGAAATGATTTCTCAAATAACTCGAATACAATCGATGCTTCATTTAGTCCAACTTCACACAGAGCACCGTGTTTCCACACAGACCTTTTTTTCTGACGCACCACCCGCTAAACTCTGGAGCGCTCCGGACAGGTAACACAGAAGAGACTGCAGAATAAAAAATTAAGAAACGGAGGGAACAGCAAGGTGAAGATTTCAAACTAAAACATGAAGAAAACACAGTGTTTATTTCCCTTTTAATCTTTTTTTTTTTTTTAAGAGTAATTTGAAGTAGATTTAGATTACTTTTATTAGATTTTTTTTAATTTTTATTTATATTTGCATTTTGATGTAATATGGCAATTAAATGCACTTAAATGGGTTGAATTTTCACAAATTGCAATTTCAGCAATTAAAACGTTCATTTTTCCAAAAAGGAAACAAATCACTTGTTCATTTTAAGAGCGGCGTCTTGTTTACTCCTGCATATTTAGTGCTGCACTTTAATAAAGGAATTTCGATTACTGGCCTAATCGATAGCTGCAGCTCTAATCAGAGCAAGATCTTCCAACCCATGGAAATCATATCTTCATGGAGCTGGCTTTATTTATTCTCGATACAGGAACAAAGGCATCCTATACAATTGTGTACTTCAAACAATGTGGGAAGAGTGTGGGGAGCAACCACATATTAGATGAATATTCGAGGCGGTAAACGTACGCCGTGTCACGTATCTGCGTGGCCCAGTTTTACGCAGAATTTCACTTTGGCTCTTCCGTGATGAAATCGCAGACGAGGGCAGAATAGCAGCGTTAGTCTCAAATCTTTTTGCTACCATCTCGTATACAGTGTTTAAATGCAACCCCGCACCTGTTACTACGCCCGTTATAAGGAGTCGCGTCGCGTCTTCATAAACAGTTCTTCCGGATCACAATTATAGCAGCAGATGTTTTAATCCGAAAGTCCTTTAACGCCTTATCAGCTACACTTTACTCCAGTCTCCTTCAGTCGCCTGATCCCCTAAACAAACATCATTTGCTGACATTTTCTTTTCTCCCTGGGTTCAAGTAAGCATTAAGGCATTTAAATTTCTAATTAATTTTTTGCACGGAGCTGAACGCTTTGGGATTAGAACTCCCCGTTGCGGCTTTTTGTTAAGGACTCGATACAACCACGGCACCGCGACCACAACAAGCTGTCTATTAGACACAGACAAGCAGCGTCTGCGTGCAGATGCTTTCCGGGAGTCTCACGCCGCCTGGGGGAGTTGCAGGGGGAACTGAGAGTGTTTATGGATCCGAAGCGACCCCCACCCCCACCTTTAGCTAACGTGGTGTGGAGTCAAGTTTACTTTTGCACTTAAAGGGCATTTTGCAGAAGCAATTATCCAGATCTCATTCACACTCCTGAGCAGGTAAGGGCCTTGCTCAAGGGCCCAGCATTGGCAGCTTAGTGATGGTGGGATTTGAACTCATGACCTTCTAAACAGTCCAGCAATTGAACCAACCAGAGTAGGGGAATGAAAAATCTAACCCAAAAATCCAAGTAGATCATCAGGACCAGGGTTCCTACACATTCTGGATATTTGAGAGTAATTTTGAAATGGAAAATGTGTAGGAACGCTGTATAACACATAGATATGACTCACACTAACCCCAGCAGGCTCCTGGACAAACACAGGGAGAACACTACGACTCCGAACGTCAGCGGCGTCTCACCTCTCCACACTCTCGTTTCCGTCTTAATTGGGTCCCGTCCTTAATTATCAGGCGGTAGAGAAGCATAAATATGTGTTTTACGCGATGATGTGCGGGGAGAGGAGCAGTCATGGATGTGCTACGGCAGTGATAATGCGCTTAATTACTGTTTAACTCGCGCGGACACGGGGAAAATGTGCAGGCCATCGCTCTGCTAGTCCTCCGCCTGACATTAATGCCTCCTTGTGTGCCAGATTTATCACCGCTTTGTATCATTAATGCCTCTCACCCCCCCCCCCCCCCCCTTCTTTCACCCTTTTATTTTTGTGCCGGGGATAAGGCCATGCACAAAAATTCACTGATTCCCTCATGCACTCAAACACACGGTCCTGTCTGGGTTTTCGGCGTCAATTAAGGTATTATTTATCGCTCGTGGTTCGGGTTCAGGTCCACCCTCTTACCGAATTAGCTCTGATTTTCCCCAACCTTGTCACCCTGTGTCATCCGGCCTTCTTTTTTTTATTGCCCAAATGTAGATAAACGAGTGCGCCGGGACTTCACAGAGAGCGAAATTGAGAGGTCCAGCAGGAAAGCCCGATCATTAGGCCAGATTTAGTCATCAAGCGGTAGCATTACATCATCCTGCATCGCTTTACTGCCAGCTATCGAGACTTCCCCATTCTCCTATTGTTCTTTTTCTGTTTAAATACCATTTTCTTGGCTTTAGACCATCCAGATTTTGTATTTTTTTCGCGATTAAGAAAGATTAGCATCAAGAAGTGAGAGTATTTATGCTTTCGGTGTGACCCTGAGTTCGGTATCTGTAAGCGTTCTGTCATAGTTTCATCAGCATTCAATCTGAATTTCACATCGTTTGCACTCACGGTTCCCGTCACCTCCAGTCCGTTATGGCTGCGGTTTAAAGAAAGTCAGGTCTCTTTGTGGATACCTAACCATAAGATCGGTATTTGTTTTTAAACATCCCGCGCCACATTTAGTCCCAATTTCCTGTTATAATAACCTCCATTCTTCTAAATGTGATTGTGAAGACTTTTTTGCAGTTCCAATTCATCCCATAAGTGTTCATTAGGGTCCAGACAAGATCATCCAACCCATGTAAAGCATCTGCTCATGCGATATGATTCACCCCTATTACGATTATTGCTTCGGTTCGGACAGACAGCGGATCGTTAAAGCGACTTCTATCGCATGACCCCTTCACATACATACACGCCTCTGTAGTGCAAAAAGATGAAATAAATCCAGACCTTCTTTTCCTGTTCTGTCTACAGGAAGACGCAGCTCTACCTCTGCCACGTCAATCTGTATTCTATTCCGAAGCGTGTCCGCTAATAATCATATAGAAATAGTTTTTTTTTAGAGATGCGAATGCCTACTTGTATCCGGTGCACACTTTTATGCCGAGGCGAATCCCTTTGCGAGTATATAAAACAGGGTTTGGGTGATGGTTATTGCCTTATTAGAAAGTCACTGCACTTCGTATGCTTGCCTGCGTAGCAGCTCGTTAGCCTGATCAAGCGTCCTTGTCGTCTGTCACGTTCTGTTCAGATGCCTGCCAAACTTTTGGGTGGAAGGAGATGAGGGGGGGGCGGGTTATAAACAAGAGAGATGAAAAGTCATCTTTTCCTAAGAGCTTCTGTGCAAATGCAAATAAAGAAAATGATCTCACGAGTCAGAAATCTGTTTTGCGCTCCTGCACTATTTGGAGAGAGAAATGAGTGTCGGCTAGCCGGCCCCGGACGTGAGCAAAATCCTGCGAGCGCCGAGCCGAGCGGCACACGTGCCGATAAAAGGCAAGAGTGACATCCATTATGCCAGAACATGCTGTGTGGGAGAACAGCCATCGAAACGGTCCCAATGCGCATGGACGGCTTGAAAGGGCGGCTGTAAGAAGGGACGCCACCATCGGTCACTGTGATTGATAGATGAATCGGATCGGGTTAAGTTCAGTCTGACCCACATGACAGGATTCATAAAATTCGAAACTGATGCTGAGAAAGCGAGAGGAGGCCCCCCAGACGTTTTTTTCTTTTATGCGCATTATCTTTAGTTAATCTTTTCCAGAACCAAAAAACACAAATTTGACCTGACCCGTCTCAACCCGTCTTGTGCTCTTTGTCATAAGTATTCGGACACCTGACCGTCACACCAATATCTGCTTTTTATTCTGTTCCCACACTTTTATTTTTATATCATTTAGTAGTACAATTTCCCTGTACTGGAGCTCCAACCTGCTCCACAATGCGAGACGAAGACGTGTTAAGAGATTGAAAGATCTCAAATGTCCTGACTTCCTCAAGTGTAGGATGAACTGGAACAACGACCAAACCGCATTACCTGATCAGCTTCAGTGCCCTAAATGCTCTTGTAGCCGAACGTGCAGGAATCATGAAATGATGTGTGCACAGCTCATGTAGGGGGCGTGGCCTCAGTGGCCCTGCAATAAGTGTTTTAACGTGCAGGGTATAAATTCCACTGAAATCGCATTTAATCCAGTTGTTTTACCCAGAATTATCCTGCAGAATTTATTTTTTCCAACTACTTTTTAAGTTCGCTGTTAACCTGCAATTTTGTAGTTTATCCCCATTAATTTGAAGTTTTCTGTCTTGAAAATTCCCGTAATTTTTCCGACCCTAGTTGTAATTTGGTGTTGATGTGTTTGGGTTGAAAGTTGAAATTAGTTATACACCTTTCTATTCTATAAGTTTAATCGGATAATAAAGATACCGATTTAAGGCCATCCTGAATTTGGAACGTTTTGCAGTGGATATGAGGTGCAGCTCGACCTCGCTTCGAAACCAGAACAGTTTCAAGCTACGCAAGGATCTAAAGAGGCTTCGGATTAGCGAGCGATAAGAATTTCCTCACATGACCCTTCGTACAGTGGTCTTCACGCAGGCTTGATGCAGTCGTATTGTATCATCCAGCGGTCAAGAGGTTTTTTTTTTTTTTTTTTTTTTTTTTTTTTTTTTTTTTTTTTTTTATACAAAACCCTCATTAAGTCCTGCTCATCTCACACACACACACGAGCACAGAGCCTGGCACGGTCGTACTGCATCATCAGAGTCAAATGTCAAACAGAAAAAAAAAGCAGGAAAACAACATCGGAGTGATCCGGGAGTAAGAAAGCAGGATAGAGCGAGTACGATTGAAGGCCTGAAGCACGGGGCAACGAGGCGACAAACAAATGCGTTTATTATTACACACCGGTAATGAGAGAGGAACGCAATACAACCTCGCGGCTCCTTCCATAGCATCAATTATCCTGCCTCTACAGTCCACCCAGCGCTCGTGTGCTTCACATCCCTCCAGAACTGCTTCATTTGCAATTAAAATGCCATTCAATCATAACTGGATGGAGCTGTCGCGGGTAGTTTGAGTTTGTCTGTAGGGTTAGTTAGTTGTTGTCTGTCACCACAACGTCGGAAAAAATTCCGGAGGTCCGATGAGTCTGACAGTCACGGCCTCCTCTCTGGACCGAACCGAACTGGAACAGCTCTCCATAAAACCTGATCAAATACAGGCGGTTAAGGTTCCGGCGCTGAAAAAACTGTGCTCGTGTATTGTTTAGCAGTGTTGTCATTGGGTTTGTCGTTTATCAAAAGCGGTCGCTATGTTTTACAACCCCATCCTGATCCGCCCCTGTCACTTTTTGAATCTGCCTCTCAGACGGTCGATGAGAGATGCGGCCGAGCCGCCGCCGATCTGACAACGCGTCCTCGCGCTCCGGAAACGGCGCTCAGATGAAAAACACTTTCCTCCACTGCTCTGTTTAGAAGAGAGGTCACATTAATATGGATTTATTTATTAGCTTTCTTTCGCTTTCTCACCATCCAAGCTCTCTTTCTCTCTCCCCCCCTGCGATCTGTCGGTCTATCTACATCTCCATTTTTTGCTTCTTTCTTCCCTTTAAGCCAGATAAAGTTTAAATGCACTCAGCTCAGGGCTGTAATCCATAAGAGATGGCAGCTCGTCTTTGCTCGCCAAGCTGGGGAGAGGGAGAAAAGAGGAGAAAAAGGATAGCAGAGAATCTTTTTTTTTTTTTTTTTTTTTTTGTGGTGGTGGTCGAGTCAATCATGCACATCTTTGGCTAATGATCCGTGTGGTGGAGTGAAGCGCAGGAGTCCAGAGGCCTGGCACTTCTGATCACTCCCACTGCACATGTGAGGGCGGAGCTAAAATGAAAAAGAGAAGCCGGGTCAGAGAGAAAGGCCAGGGTGTGTGCCTACAGCAAAATATTGTGTGTGTGTGTGGGTTTCCCCAGGGTATTAAAAAGTCTACAACATAAAAATCGAATTTTTAGGCCTTAAAAAGGCTCAAATTCGCAGTTCTGAGCCTTAAATCATTTTAAACCGATCTTTATTTTCTGATGTCTATCTAACGCTCATTGAAATGCTGCTGCAGCACTTCGGAATTGTTTTTGTTTGTTGGTTTCCGTGGCGTTAAAGTTCTTTCTGTTACCGGAGCAAATCTCTCTCGGATCGTAAAACAGATATTCTTTATCAGCTATGGGGGGAAGTGCAACGTTCAGCAAAACTTGGCTTGAAAATAATGAATGTAGGGTTCGGTTAGGGCCGGTTGCCTACAACGTATTTGTGTCTGTTTGATGTCGTGATGTAGGTTTTACATTTCTTTCTTTAAAGGTCTTCAAAAGGTCTTAAATTTGACTTGGTGAAACCCGCAGAAACCCTGTGCAGGGGGGGCTCGTCGGTGCCGTCCTTCCCTTGTACAAGGATACGCATGGATTTAATTACGTTAGTGTTTGTCCCACAGGTGTCATTTGCATGGCTCGATGATTGACACCTTCTCTCCTCCTTGGGCTGCCTCTCATTTGTCTGATGACTCCCCCGGCTTCTCGCAGCCAATTTTCTAAAAGCTGCTAACAGGGATAAATACTTTGATGAGAACGCACTCATATTTTTTTCTGTCTCTCTCTCTTTCTCTCTCTCTCTCTCTCTCTCTCTCTCTCTCTCTCTCTATTTTATCCTGCAGAAAACACAAAGGTACCCCTGCAAAGGTCACGGTCTCGGCAGAATATCAATTTCAGCTCGGCGCGAGCCCCCGCTTCCAAGGAGGCTCATTACGAGAGCGAGGCCCATTCATCTGCGCCGCGGAGACCGGCCCACCGCCCAGAGAGCGAGCGAAAGAGCGAGAAGGAACAGACTCCTCCAAGCTGCCTGGCTAACGGAGAGACCGACGTCGAGGCTCTTCTAGCCCGGCTCCGCGCCCTGTGAAGACCTTGTCTCCATTACCCGCGCACTTTACCCTCTATGTTTCGTGTGACCTGCCATTTCTCTTTGCTCTAGCGATAACAGCCGGGGCGTGAGCACCCAAACGGACAAAAAGTCTCCGGAATTAACCTTTCCTTTAACGTGTCTCCGACCAAATAGTTTCGCTCAGGCCGAGAAAAAAAAAACACACTCCGAACATACGAGCAAAGACGTAAGCAGAGATAAAGCGTATCCTCGACAACACAGCGGTACAGTGCTGCTGAGCTCAAGCGGAAAACCAATATAGACACTACAGCACCTCGTCTTAAATGCAATGCGCGCACTTTCGGATCTTTTTATTATTATTATTATCATTATAACTCTATGCAAAATCTCAGGGCGAATTGTTTTATAGAATGCCCCTAGAGGTAGTACGTATGTAGTGCGATATTCCTCATAGTAGAATTGTTTGCGAGATATATTTCAGCTCTGTAGATGGAAAAAGAATTGTAAAAATTCAAACCTGGCAAAGCGGCACGGCGAACCCTGTGCCATCTCCTTAATAGTCTGTTAAATTCCATATAATTATCCTTTGACACTCGCTCAGGACCAAGAGCTCCGAAAGCAATTTTCGAAAAACGCAGAGCAAGTCATGTTGAGTGATGAGTATTTTTAATTACATTTTTTTTTTTTTCTTCTCTCCTCCTCATTCTGTAATTCCTCACTAGTTCCCCCTCTGTACAATACCTTTTCCTGCCTATTGACGGCTAACACATGAAGTCCGACGCTACAATGTTACAGGCTAGCTGCACACTCCATGCTCATGAAATTCCCTTCTCTGAGTTCATACACACCAAAAATGTTCGCCTCTGCCTTATGACTGAATACGGTATGAATTCCACCATGATTGCGGTTTGTATCAGTAACATTGTATCGCCCCACCCTCACACTTTTGGTACATACGATATACATGTTCACGGTCACGTTTGTGTGCTTCGTCATATATTATCTCTTATTATATTATTATATCATATTATTCTCAAAGCTGCTTCCCTTCTCTGAACAAACGAATTTTTGTGATCTGATTGACCTGCAATTCTCTTTCCTTGTCATCGTGTTATTATCTTGTCTTTTCCCGATTTAATAATCATCATCGTCTCACGCAGCATTGTCTTCAAACTTCAAAATTGTCTTTAAACGGTGAGAAAACGATCGTTTGGATATAAAAAAAAAAGTCGTCTTTTTTTGTTGTTTTTTTTTGCTTAGATTTTGTGTAAAAAGTGTGACTTTCTGGTGTCATTTATATTAAAGAAAAACGAACTCTGATTGCACTGTTTCGTCGTTCCGAGCTGTGGAGCTGGAAAAAAAAAGAGCAATTTTGCCCTAAACACCACCACGTCACGTGGGATTGAGGGTTTCGTCAGAGGACAGGGGATTATGGTGTTTGATTCTTCGACCCAAAAACGAGTGAGATGTGTAGAAAATGTGTTCATTTCAAGCTCTCCGGACCACCAGAGTGGAGAAAGGACAAGACAAACAAACAAACAAAAAAAAAAAAATTCACCAGAGATTCATGATAGGGACAAAAGTATTGGCACACCTGATTTTTCCAGCATTTTTTTTTTTAGTTCTTCCCCCCAAAAAAGTTGAAGGCACACAAACGTCTCTAGATGTGGTAGCGTGAAATTTTCCTTTCACTTGGGAAAAACCCAAATGTGTTCCAGTATGACAATGCCCCTGTTCTTCACGAAGCTCTATGAAGATATAAAGATACGGTCTACAGTAAATGGGTTGGAATGTGTGAAAGATCTTCAACGGCCTGCTATAGATCTCTGACCTCGACCCCCATTGTTATGAATTGGAGCACTGACTCCTGACAGACCTCCTCACTTCCTCCTACATCAGTACCTGACTTTTGTGAGTGCAAAAGCACAAACACAAGCGAACATATTCCCTGAACTTTCAAGGTTATTATGGAATCTTCAAAAAGCACATACTAGTTTTATTTTCAGAAGACCATAAACATTTGTCTAAAAATTGTTGCATAGCAGGTGCACATCATGAAAATACCAGATACCCACTAATGAACGTTTCCACTTGTAGGCATGTGACATCAACACCTCGTGTGATTGTTATTGCTTTTTGTACAAAGCCAGCATGCGGAGTGGCTCCAGCTAAGCTTAATATAACTCGATGACGTGTCTGAGTCGGCCGCCACGGTGAGTTCCCATGTAACAATTCGAGCTCATTGCACAATCACTTTTTTTTTTTTTTCCTTTCAGGAAAAAAACCGTAACCAGCTGAGCGCCGAGTGAAGCAGCAGCATTCTGCAAATGGAAGGCAGTGGAAAGTCTGCGAAATAAAACAAGCAAAGATTTCAGTGTGTGGAAGTAAAAAATAAAGTCTGTGTGTAATGTTCAATAGAAGTAAAGACCACGATTTGAGAGGATATGTGACCTCAAATGAGGACCGAATGTGGAATTGGATGTTCAAAAAAAAGCCACGTACGGATCTTATGCTCAGGTGTCCACAGACGTTCATCCATATATGATATATGTCATATAATTGTTTATTCATTTGGTTTTGTTGGGAAAAATACACAATGGGGAAAAGATGTCTAAAGAAGTAACTCACCGATTCAAATTTCCTTTTATCTGCATTAGTTTTTCCACATTAAAAGCTGATACACAGAAGAAAATACCTCAGAACTCAATAATCTGTGACTCCTGAAGAATAAAAAAGCATATTTGTCCACGTGAAAATGTTTGTAGCATGTACACACAGTACACTGTACATGTCTTGACAAACAAATGATAAAAAAAATGGCTTGTTTATACAATGGCACTTAGTTTGGAATGTAGAGCCACAAACAGGAGGTGTTGGCAGAAAGCCTTGGCAGACAATGCCATTAGCATGTGAGTAAATATACAGACAGAACTGTTCTGCCAGTCTGAAAGGTTGGTACTGTTACAGCATAACTTGTGCAAGTGTCTTGGCAACCAGTGCTTTGATGCATAAAAATACTTCTGCTGGAAAAGTAAAGTGCAGTATGTACGATTTAAGACGATTTCTTTTCAGCCCTCAGTGAGCCGTCGCTGCCAAGGCCACTCTCGTGTGTTCAAATGCAAAGATGTACTGATGCTCTGCCAGGAGCCCGAAGGTTTGATGCCATTATGGCGTAAAAATGCTCAAGCACGACTTGGCAACCTTTGTGAGTACTGTATATTCTTTTGGGGGAAAAGGGGGAAAGTAATGAAAGGACAACTTCTGAAAAAGGATTCTTCCATTTGTTTTTGTTTTTTTGGCTCTCATTAAGCTGTATCTTAGAGCGTATCACTTTGCGTTCCAATTTTCCCAAGTTTAGTCCATAAAACTTAAGTCTAATATGTTTGCTTTGTTTGTAGAGCACTTTTATCAATAAACATGGTCTTCGTGCAGCTTTGTAAGATTTAAAGAGGTTATAACGTTGTATAAAACTGGTTTTGTGCCTATAAATTTGTTCCTTAAAATTGTAAGTTTATCCCGATGTGAGAACCAGTGGCGACTGGCAAGGAAAAACTCCCTGAGACGGCATGAGAACCCGTCCTCATCACTGAACGTCCATTCATTACAGTTCCATCATTGTTGCTGTTCAGTGACAGGTGCTGAAATATAGAATTGTTAATTCAACCTGTGGTCCTAAACCATTGTAGCAGATTTTTAATATTAATTACAGTCCAAAATTATTCTCGAAGTTCTATGATTGCTCAGTAACCTCACGGAACTTCAGGCTGTTGATGTGGAACCATCCCCAGCTGCACACAATGTTCGCCGATTGAAGAGAAACTTGGAGGCACACGATTGTTTAAAATGTCCTTTGGATGCGGCATGAAATTTACCTTTCACTTTCACTAGGAGACCCAAACCTGTTCCTGCATTACAATGCCTCTAATGATATGGGTTATATGGGTTGAAAGATCTCGAGTGGCCTGCTGTCTGAATGAGCACACATTTCCACTCTCCGAAATCTAGTGGAACATCTTCCCAGAAGAAATGGAGGGGGGGGGCACATAGCAATCTTATAGTCAGGTTTCCACAAACCTTTGTCCTACAGTGAGCCTGGATTAATTCTTGATTTTTAATATAGCTACAAGAGCAATCACTAGTATGTTCTGGACTCTGATCAGGATTTGAACCAGATGAACCCAAATGTAGAGAAATAAATGTGCTGCCTTGGATGAGTTACTTTTATGAAAGGAAAGCTGCTCATTCAAAGAGCTAATCTTCGGAGAGTAGATAAATATGACTGGCCACATCGTTTGACTCTAATGCACAAACTAAGATATTTTTTTTTGATCAGGGGTCTCTAAGGTTTTGTACACCACGGGCATGTTTTTAAAATAATATACAGTATATAGGTAATTAGATTCAGTAGCAACTCTTTCTCAGAACTAGGTAATATTTGGGGACCTCTGGTTTAGATGACTGGGGCAGAGATTCTTCAAACAGTAGGTCTAACTGTCTTACTTGGGTCGTTCCTGGGATACTTTGGTTAATACCTACCAAACGTGGTCCCGGGAACACCTGGTGAACCAGTGACAGGATCACAGGCACCCAAGCAAATGGGAAGTAAAGGCTACCACATCAATCCAGAAGATGTAATATATATATAAATAATTAATAAATAAGTAATGCCAGGAAGGTGCATTACCATGTTCATCACAAGAATACTTTGAAGAACTTGATATAAAGTTGACTTTGCCTCCAAATGTTCCTGACCTCAATCTGAATCCATAAATCTGCTGGATAATCCACAGTTTATTGAGCCTCATCTTGAATCTTGCAGGATGTAAAGGATTTGCTGATAACATCTTGGTGCCACCTATCACACCTTTGAAGGTCTTCAGAAGGTTCGAAAGGAGAAACTTATCAATATTTGTTATCGCTATGAGATTATTATGTGTGTTTGAGTTTATGTTTAGTTTATGTGGCGTATTTTTAGCCGGTTCTTTGGACAAACAAGATGCTGATGATTCCTCCACGCTGCCCACTGCTTTCCTGGTGCAGAAACAAAAAAAGACCAGAAATAATATTTGACTCATTCATTTGTGGTGTTTATTCAGAAAACGAACCCATGACTGCAGCAGCTGTATGAGGATTGTATTCGGAGGAAAAGAGAGAGAGAGAGAGAGAGAGAGAGAGAGCGGGTGAAGGAGGATTGAGGCACCTACAGTGATGAAAGACTCTGCTACCCATGATCAGAGTGTTTATTGTATTATAAATAATAATTATGGCTGTTTCTAAAGGTGTGCGCACTGCAATTTAATTAATCCGGGGGAAATGTGGTGAGCTAACTCCAAAGAGCCCCCCCTCCTCACCCCCTCCACAATATATCTCCGACGCTAGCGGGACTCAGAAGTAATTTACGCTGTGATTATTTATATTTGCTTGTGTAAGCGGTGTAAAATGAAGCCATGAATGCTGATGCAGCACCTTCTCCAACTTAACCCAGGCTTAATTGCTTTGGTTACAGAACAACTCTTTTAAGGTATCTTTTTTATCCTTGCACGTCATCGGTCTATTTGCTATGCTAGATGGCTTTCCTATTGTGTTTCCTACTCCCTCTTTTTTTTGGTGCTTTTTGAGCTGGGGTCAGCAGGAGGCCCACTCTTAGGCACTGATTGCTGAAGCAGGCTCCATGCAGAGCTAATTTGGCCCATTTGTGCAGTGGCTGATGGAACCAGCCTGCAGGAGACCTTGTTTTTCAGAATGTCACTCAAAGTCCGACAGCTAAATGTCATACTTTCATAAAGTGTGTTTTTTTGGGTTTTTTTTTTTTGTTTTTAACCAAACTCAAGGATGTAATTAAACAGCCAAACATAATTCCCAACTAAAACTTTGTGCTGTATTTATATTATTCTGAGTGGAAGTTCTTGTTATATATACACACACACACACACACACACACACACCAATCAGGCATGACATTGGCATTTTAAGCTTATGAGCAATGAAGTGAATAACACTGGTTATCTTTTCATCATGGCGCCTGTTAGTGGGTGGAATATGTTAGGCAACGAGTGAACATTTTGTCCACAAAGTTGATGTGTTAAAAGCTTTAAAAATGGGTGAGCGTAAGGATTTGATTGAGTTTGACAAATTGTAATTGCTAGACAACTGGGTCAGAGCATCTCCAAAACTCGGCTGTCTCAGAATCTATACAACAGATTAGCTCCTGTAGCCCAAACTGCTGAAGAAGTTCATGCTGTTCATGATCGACAGGTCAAGACTGTTTGGGCAGCACAAGGGGACCAACACAATATTAGGCTGGTGGTCATAATGTTATGCCTGATTGGTGGCTGGAAATTATGCCTGGTCGGTGTGTGTGTATGAGACTGGAAGATCTCACCTACATAAATACCTTGGAGAGATGGTAGTTTAGTGGGTAAGGTACTGGACTTGGGATCCGAAGGCCATGAGTTCAAATCCTAGACACACCAAGCTCCCATCTATTCCCCTAAGCAAGGCCCTTAACCCATAGCTGCTCAGTCATATGTATGAAATAAATGTAAGTGGCTCTGAATACAGGTCGAACACATTAAATGTAAAAGTACCAGACTTTACTAATGGCTGAATGAGCGCAAATAGTACTGACAATCTAGTAGAACATCTTCCCAGAACATTGGAGGTTATTATAACAGTAAATGAGGAATAAATGTGAAATGGAAAATAAAAAAATCTTATGTTCAGCTGTCCACAAACCTTTCTCCATATAATGTACTATTCAGAAAAAGTTAAATAGAAGAATGTTGTCAGGTTGTAATCGTGTGGGCTTCAGGATTTCATCTATTTCTCTTTCTAGGCAGTGTAGTAGGATTTTTATCCCTGGATTGTTCTCTGAATGTAGTCCGGTGTGTTTGTGTGTGTGTGTGTGTGTGTGTATGTGTTCTTCTCTGCAGTGATGAACACGTTGCCCACGCCGTGCACTTCTGCTGAAACACACTGTTCTTCTCCAGCACCATGGACAGAGACAACATCAGACAACATCTACTTCCAATAATGTGATGTGCTTACTGTAACAACTCTATCATTATTACACCGACACCGGCACTAGGGGTCAGGGAGGGCAGAATACAAGGTATACTGTACTGGACAAAAAAAATGATTGCTCTGCTCTGCTTCCTGCTCAGAGTCTTTCACAGTGGAGACATGTTGTCTACAGCTTGTTTAAAGTGGCCAGGCTCTGGAATGATGGGGAAAAAAAACCAGCTTACACTCCTTACATTAGAGTGTGTTTAGTGTAAATCAACTGCTGCATTACCGCTCTTACACTGCAACCAAAAGAGAACAGGAGAGACAGCTGTAGATATATTAACTCCCTCTCCTTCTCTTCCCCTTCTTCCATCCCTCAAAGAGATTCTGGGTCAGAAATAGAGACGATTCATTGGGTGATGTTTGAGCAACTCCAGACTTTGCTTCATCCTCTGAGAGGGAAAGAGCTTGTCTCGCTGAGTTAATTCGTTCTGACAGGCAGCCTTGTAGAGAGGCAGACATTGGGAAGAGAGTCATAAAATTGCCAAGAGTGCTCAACTATTTTCATGACCTCTCTTGTATTCGCTCCTCTCTGCATGTAACATGTTAAGATTCCAATTTAGGGTTCTAATATGCATGAATACGTTTCGCCGCTTCTACATACTTCATGGGTTTTTTAAATAAATAATCGTGTCGGCAAGTTTCGTGATTTAGAAAAAAAATAAACAGGAAAAAAAAAAACACATCTTTATTTATTTATTTCCTGTTTATTTTTGCGCTGACAGTTGGTATCTGCTGGGCAGAAAGAGGTCGAGTAACAAACTAAGGAGAGATCTGGCGATCTTGGTACATTAGCTCTCCGCAAAAAATAGCCTGTCAAACAACAGACGAGAGATGGCTAGAGATGAGAGAATCGGGCATCTGTTGATTCCGGGAAGGCCTTTTTTTTTAAGGGGTCTTTTGCAAGACGGCGCTGAAAGAGGAGCAAAACCAAGCTTTTGGCGTACAAGAAGAAAGTAGACACCTTTCTCTTTTTTTCCAAAGAGTAATTCTTTTTTCCCCTTTAACAGTTGTGCAGTAAGTGTGCTTGTGTAGCAAAGAGGAACGGAGCATATTGTCCAACAGATTGCAGTCTGCTTAGCCTTAATTGGCAGTGGACGAAAGAGACAGTTTGGACAAGTGATGTTGATTCAGGGTCAAGTTCTGCTCGAGTGTGATTATGAAAAGAAAAAAAAAAGGATTTTTTTTTTAAATGCATTTTTTCTTTCAGTTCATGTTCTCTCGGTAAAGCTGATGTATTGATTTTGCTCAGGGTCGGATTATGAGGTTAGTCATTTCAAGTCCTGTGAGCAACTAGTGTGGGTGGATTTCAAAGTCAAATCTTCTTAGTTATGTTTATGTGCATGGTTTCAGGTTGTTGAAATCGGTTTGTTAACAGAGGGGATCATAGTGTGGAGTGCATCTTGCCTTTTTAAACATCCAATTCCACACTTATTCCCCATTTACTGGAGCCCTTTACTCTTCAGGGATGATGTTCTATTTGATTTTGCTTGTGGAGATTTGGGCTTGTTCTTTCACAAGGGTGGTAGTAATAAACTCATAAGGTGAGGTGAGGAGGTCTGGGGTGCAGTCAACGTTCCACTTGATTAGAGTTGAGGTCAGAGCTCTATAGCATTAGATCTTACACTAGGATCTGGCTTTGTTACTGCATCTAAGGGGATCCAATGCAATTGGGTGCCTCCAAGTTTGTGGTAACAGAAGCACACAGTGCTGGAAAAGTCAATTGTCCAAAAATTGTCCTACAGTGTATTATAAAGGTTATTTTTTTTATTTTTTCTTGCACACTTTTTTTTCTTGAACCCCCACCGAATTCTGATCGTTCGACTTACGAGTTTTCGTTTTTACGCTGACGACAGCGATACGACAAAATTGTACAAATATTTCAAATTCCGAGCAACATATATATACAGTATATATAAATACACTAATAAGGCTAATGAGAACAGTTAATGCATTCACCAGCCCCAATCTTTATATTGTATCATCCTTGTACTGGGTCCTGATACCATTCAGATCCTTGGAGCTCAGGAATTCCAGTGGTACAGGAAACCTCACTGGTACGCCGTCCTCCTAGGGGCATATTTACACCAATTAGTCCATTCGCAAACTCTGAATCAGAGCTAAATTGATCGTTTAGTTTGTTTGCTGCTTCGCTTTGGTTTTAAAAACAGCACGTAATTAAGCGAGCCGAGTAAAAGCTGGATTGGATGACGGTTGTACGCGGTTGTATAAAAACATACTTTGTTTAATAAAAAAAAGCACGGAGACGAGTGCGAAGTAAATGATTATTTAATTATAGTAATATTTCCGAGCGTTTAGTAGCGTTCCGCACCCAG
The DNA here is from genome assembly GCA_039877035.1 of Silurus lanzhouensis. Classification (NCBI taxonomy): domain Eukaryota; kingdom Metazoa; phylum Chordata; class Actinopteri; order Siluriformes; family Siluridae; genus Silurus; species Silurus lanzhouensis. The sequence continues at coordinate 25,300 of JBCEWE010000105.1, read as the reverse complement.
CGTTTATATTCTCTCTTTATTTGATGCCTCAGATATCCAGAGCACATGGCATTCCTGCAGCTCTACAGCTCTGTCCAGATCTGCCAGTTTAACAGCTTGCATCTAGGGGAAAAAAAAACTTTGCTCACGGCCCAAAATACACGACATGTTTGGTTGATTTCTTGCAGTTGGCAGAATTTAGAATTGAATAGTTTTTTTTTTTTTTTGGTTACTGCAATCACATAATGCGAAAACATGCTGTAAAGTGCAAAAATCCCTCATTTTGAGTGGTTGTTTTAATCCACACTTGAGTATGACTACTGTCTTCTTACCTGCTAAAAATGGGCAGAACCGAGTCAAATGGACTAAATGCTGAATATTGGAAAGCACTGTTAGATCATGTTATTCAAAAGATGTTAAATGTAGTATGTTCGACCTGCCAGTGTCTCCCATTTCACTATAATGAAGACAGGGTCCACTATGATGAAGACAGGGTATAACATGATGAAGACAGGGTACAACATAATGAGGACAGGGTTCACTATAATGAAGACTGGGTCCACTGTGATGAGGACAGGGTTCACTATTATGAAGACTATGTCCACTATGATGAAGACAGTGTTCACTATGATAAGGACAGGGTCCACTATGATGAAGACAGGGTCCAGTATGATGAGGACAGGGTTCAACATGATGAGACAGGGTCCACTATGATGAGGACAGGGTTCAACATGATGAAGACTAAAAGAGTGACTAAAAGGAATGTCTATGATAGAAAGAAATGATTGAATGGTGGAAGGAATGACACAAGGAATGATGAAAGGAATTAGTAATTAGAGAAAATGAGTGCGTGATGGAAGGAATGACTAAATGGTATAAAGAATAATGTGGAAAATGACTAAATGAAGGAAGAAATGATTTCATGACAGAAGGAATGAAATCGATGAAAGGAGAGATTGAATGATGGAAGGAATTAAATTAATAAAAGGAATGATGGAAGGAATGATTAAATTATTGAAGGAATGAGAGAAAGAATGACGAAAGAATGATTGAATGATGGAAGGAATACCTGAAGTAATTAATTTATTAAGGAAGGAATGATGCAAGAATGACCAAGAGGAATGATGAGTGAATAAAGAAAAGAATGCCAGAATGATTTAAGGAATAACTTAATGGTATAGGAAATGACAGAATGAAAGACTGAATGATTAAACAAATGTCTAATAAACATGTGGACAGAAATAAATAGATGAAATGTACGAAAAAAGGATGGATGAACGGAATGAAGGGAAAATGGTTTAGTTAGGACTGTCTACCTTATTAAAAGAAAAAGAAAAAATGAGAGGAATAAAAAGCCTGTATACAGGTGATGTATGGAAATAAAATCAATAAAAGGCATTAATAAAATTCTGCCCATTTTAACTAAGTCATTGTTCTGCTTCTTCCAGGCTCCTGAATCACTTTAATGAAGGCCGAACTCCAGTCCTGAGGAAACCATCTAATCATTCACTAGACTTCCTTCCAGATTGTAGTTTGTGTCCCCTTCTGATTCAAACCTCCATGAAAATACCAGGAGGATTTTCACACCTGCTAACAATGCAGGTAGACTGGCTGTCTCTTGCCTTGCTCTCGACAACAAGCTTGTTAGCTGATATGTTCTGCTGGGAGTTTGTCCTTTTAGGAGTTAGAAGCCCTGGCAGATCCCACGGTGTGTATCTCTGGCTCAGTCGCACTTCCAGACTTCCTGTGTTTAAGTGTTCGTCTGATCCCCTTTCGTCTCTCCGAAAATGGTTTTGTTTTTCTTCACCACAGAAACACGGTTCTTACTTTCATCCTGCTCGCCAGTCTGACCTTCACTGATCCCTTCGTCCTTTTTCAGTTTCTATTCTTGTTTTTTATGCCACTTTTTTTCCTCTCATGGATCGTACCGCACCATCGGGACAAACAGGCCTGGTCGCCTTGCGTTCCTGGCTTACGCTGGATCCAAAATCTTCCTGCATGTTCCTGCTTGATAAATGGCCACTGAGATTTCAAAGGTCTTTTCACTTTCAAGTGCTGCTTAGAACAGTTTCTCGCCTCTTTATGCGCAGTGTCTCTCTGAGAATATCAGCTGATGGAGACGCTAAACGGTGCTAAACACTGAGATTCCCAGTTTTCCAGTCACCTGATTTGGTCGGGTTGGATTCAGGCGATCCACCTCTGGCTTTTTTGTGTTCTTTTGGCTTCTTTTGCCAATGTGAATTGCTCAAGAAATCTAAGAAACCAAATGGAAAATATTGCTGCTAAAACAAAATACATGGTCACATAACCATTACATTCATATATGTTCTGTTCTTGACCCAAAGCATGATGTTCCTATGCACAAATCATGACGACATGGTTATTAGTGTTAAGATTGGAGTGAAAGAAGACCTTTGGGATGAACTGAAACACTGATCCCACTGACTTTCTGATCTCACTAATGCTCTTGTCTCTGAACGATCACAAATCCCCACAGCCACGCCCCGTAATCTACTGAACAGCCTTCCCAGAGGAACGAAGCTCATTATAAGAGTATAAAGGGAGATTTCTTTGAGCTGGGATGTTCAACAAGAGCATTATAGTGTAATAAGGGGTGTCTATATATAGCCATGTTTATGGCTACACTGTTTAGTTGGCTACACTGTTTGACTTCTTGAGAAGTGCATTCTCCTGAAGGATCCATCAAGCATCTAGCATCTCTCTGTCTCTATTTTTTTTTCTCTGTATTTATATATCCATGGGTGCTGTGTTGTGGGTATGGGGATAAAGTACTCCATTATGGACGGTATTAAGCCCGGCTGCATAGGGAGGAGGACGGTTGTTGGGGTAGCAACCTAACCCTGTAACAAAACTGCTACGGAAACGGCAAGTAAGCCATCAGGCCCTTGCTGCCCAATGCGCCTCATGGTGTGGGAGAAATATAAAAAGTAATATTTATACAAGGATATAAAGGAAAAAAAAATACACTTTAGTACCCATTTTGGCTTATGCATATGTATGTAAAAGAAGCATGTGCACATGTACAAAAGAAAAAGACAGCGGTGATTATCCTTGCTTAACATGGGGACTGTGAACCTTCTTTTCATACTGACAGCCTGGTCAGATTCGCCCTGGACGGATTTTCGAGTGAGGGTCACCCTGTCCACTGCGCACATGTTAGCCCCCGGGCCAAGAGGTTGGCCGTTCAAACGGCGCCGCTTGCAAGGTCACATCACCCCGAGCAGCCGCGATAATGGGCGACGAGGGCATCGCTCCGAGCCGATCGGATGAAATGAGGTCATTGTGCCTCGATGACACACAAAGTGCTCGTCATCTCAGCCTGGCGTGACCTAGCCAAACAAGGAGGACTTGTTAACATCAGCATAGGCGTAGTGGTTAGCATGGACTCCTGCTGCAGTTTAAAACTTGCTGAACAGATCTCCTTTTTGGAGCTCAACGATGGGCTTGGGCATGAGATTGCCACACGCTGTTGCCTGCAGGATTCATGGCCCACAATCAACCCAGCAATAACCTCACATTCAACCACACACTGATACAGTATAAGCAGGCTGATCAGGCTTTCTGAGAATCGTCTAGACAGAACAGTGCTAAAGAACAACCAGTGTTCCAACACAACAAACGAGCATTTATCGGGAATAATCTTTATCGAATCCGAAACCAATTCCGTTCACCATGATATCGCTTTTGTTGTTTGGTTACGTTACCTTTGGCTTACGATTTATTTTGCTAGATTTTGGGTTGTGGTTGTACATGTTTGTGCTCATTCAGAAATCTTGTTAGTAAATTCGTGTACCGATAAAGGGCAAATTAGGTGCCTGGGGTGCAAGGTACAAGGTGCTATCAAAAGGTTTCGAGACTAGTACTAGTATTGTAACATGCCAACAGATGGCAGCACAAGGCTGCACGCACAGCCACAGGGAGCACTAACCTTCATAAGCAAATTTGCCAAAAGACATGTTCTGACTTCGTGCATTACCACGTCTGCAATTTCATCATGGACAGCAAGTTAGAACAAACATGTAATTCTGCAGGCGTGCCTCAGGAGCGGAAGAACATTACTGGAAGATGATGAGAGATCAGGAAGACCTTTGACGGGCTTAACCCCTGAACATTGTTGTCTTTGTCAGCTTGTCAACAGTCCAGGTGATCCTCACGTGTGATTTAACCATGCGCCCTGTTGCTGCCAAGTTCGTCTCCAGTCCTCCAGAGAGCATAAGAAATACCACGTCAAAGTCTGCCAAGAACTCCATCAGCATGCCATGGTCCTTCATGTCGACCAAGTGCCTGCTCATTGTCTTTTACGACATTCGTGCATCATTTGTCCCCAGAGGCCAAACCTTTAATAGCGAGTTCTACTGCCAGGTTTTAAGGCATCTGAGGAGGACATTTGTTGAAACGCCCAGAACTTTTTGCTACAAATGTAGTTTCTTAAATAAAATGTAAAAAGACTCCAGTCATTTCACTTCATTATTCCCTCTTGGAGAAAAATTCACGCTTTATGGTAAAGAGATTGTTACGTTTTGAGCGCTCTCTCACTATCTCTCTTTCTCGCGTGCTCTTTCTGTGCTAACCGAGAGTCCCATGATTCAAATGGCATGGTGGTGAGGAATGTTAATGTGAAGTGTCAGCCCTTTGATCTCCATGGCAGTGATGGCAGCGATGTGGAGCGGGCGACGTTCCGGAGGGTCTTCGGGGATTCATTATCCTGTTTGTGAGCTGTTTTAATGAGGAGGCAGGGACACTGCCCTCAGAAAAGCATCAAAACAGCAAAGCGTTAAGGCAGCGTGCACAAATTACCACAAAAGAGCTGTGATTTTCTTTTTTTCGATTACTAATTACTCTTTAAGATCTATCGAACTGATTTCCTGCTCTGAGAAAACCGAGTTTCAGAGCGAGCAGCAATCGTGTTTTCGTTTGCGTATGAACTCTTTCCCTCTCTACATGTATGTGTGTGTGACGGAGACGGACACAATTCATCCTCCGTTTAGCCGAACAGGCGTCTGTGTGTGTGTCAGACTGCCAACGGGAAAGTCATAAAGGACGCCCGAGCCTTTGAGTGCCGTCTGACCTGGTGTATTTTAGCCCCAAATGACTCCGCCTTACCTCAGGTGAGGAAACAACATATTTCTGTTTACACGCCGACTTCGGGCCACGATGGATCATTCAGCATGTTTAACCAGGGGAGGCTGAGTTCAAGCCATTTATCACAAAAGAACTGCAGGCAGCTCTTTATTTATATTCGCAATGAATGTGCATAGTAATTTGTGCGTAGTAAGTGTAAGGGGTATTTAAATATCTTGAAAAAAATCTAAGAAAGAATGGAATGTGTGCCCATGCTGTCTAGTGATTAAAGTAATTTAACGCCAAGGAACCCAAACTGTGATGACCTCGACAGCCAGCACACGACTCGGCATTCAACTTAACACTGCTCTCATTCGTTTCATACGAGGCGTTATCAAAATATTTCGCGTATTTCTAGTTTTGTAACATGGAAGCACAAGGCTGCACGCGCAGTCACAAGGAGCACCGGCCTTCATAAGTCAGAATCACAAGAGGTGCTTGACACGCTTGGTAAAAAAGACTTCCAGAAGTGACAGGATTGCTGGGAACATTTCAGTTCCATACTCGGTCATGGTGTGGGGGTCATGGCTTATTTTTTAAATGATTGAAAATGATTCATTTCCAAAATATGAAAAATCAAGTCCTTACAAAAGAAACGTCCCTTTTATAAACCCTTGTCTATAATAAGGTAAAAATGCTTAAATTTTTTTTTTTTTTCACTCAATTTGCTCATTTTGTCAACACCCACCCGCTTAGCGAATCTTTCTCTTTCATGCAACAGCTACCAATCAGGGAGGGTGGTAAAGACGAGCGCAGCGTTTCCTTCGAGACGCACGAAGCCATTCATTATCAAACAGCCCCTCGTGATATATCACGGTGCAGCCGAAAAAACCCTAAATGTCCTTTAACACATACATAAACTGACAGACAGCATAATAGGTTCGTGTCACTCGGAGTGACATGGAGGAGACAGAGAGAGAAAAACAATCCTTTCCATCCAGAATCTAGACTCTCTTAAATTCTCTGAACATCCTATTCCAGATTCATTCTCATATACATATTCTCTGTATGTACATTACTGATCTGTCTTGTCCTCTGTATATTGTGGTCTTATAAAGTTGTCTTTGTCTATTAGCTAAATGTTATTTATGTCTGTACCTTTGAGAGTCACCAACAGCTGGAACCGAAGGCGGTTCAATCAATTTTGTTGGGATTTGTGTTGAGGAGGTTCAGTCAGGGTTCCAGTTTATTTCAAAAGGTGAGTGGGGTTGAGGAGGTCGAAGTAGGAGGTAGGAGTGCGGGACTACTTAAGAGCTTCCAGCCCAACCTTAACACCTCATGTCTTTATTTAGCTCATATTGTGTACAAGAGCAGTGCCAGTGAAGAGGCCTGCGTGTGGCTAGAGAAATTAAACTCGGGTGCGATAAACCAGTTTTAACAGGGGGGCAAACACTTTTTCACACAGGGCCATGTAGTTTTGGATTTTGTTTTTCCCTCAATAATAATAACAACCTTCATTTCGAAACTGCATGTTGTGTTCACTTGTGTTCTCTTTTACTAATATTTAAATTAGTTTGATGATCTGAAACATTAAAGTGTGACAAACATGCAAACAATCAAGAAATCAGGAAGGGGGCAAATAAATATATATACTTACCTGCACGTGTCGGGGAAAGCGGACATGTTTTTCCTGAAGTGACTCTTGACTCGACACGCTGCCGTGCGCCGAGGTGTCAGGTTAAGCCCCTCATTAACACAGCCGGGGTATTCGAAAGAAAGAGCAGAGCCGAAGCCCTACTGTTTTTACGGCTCTCTATGGCATACGAACGTCGACTTCTGACAAACCTGCGAATCCAAAAAAAAAAAAAAAAAAACACTCCAGCACCTACTCGAGTCACGCCTGAAGTTTATCGTTAAGTGTTTAATATTGCAGAGACGTAATTTTGCCGAGAGCCGCGGATTAGCGCACTGTGCTTCGTGAGTGCGAAAGGCAAATGATAGGAATTGGGTTTTTTTTTTTTAAGGGGGGGAAACAAATATTATAAAGCTGATATCAAAAAGACGTGTTCCAGACGTCTCGAGCGAAATTTGCATCTGCTCTGAATGACTCGGTATAGATGGCGCTTAATGAGAGGGAATTAAGATAGAGAAAGCCGAAGGCCATGAGGACTGGTTTTAGAATAAATAAATAAATAATCTTGAGCTGATGTCTGAACTCGTATGCAAAACCCCTCCACGTCGTTTCCGAATCCCATTCTTTCCAAGGCGCTATGTAAAACAAGGCAGCCTCATTAATATGTATAGCCAGGCCCTGACTCCTGTAGCACTCAGTTGTCAACAATGGTTTGTAACAAGTCTTTTCCAGCGACTGCTCTTAAATACATTATCAGCAGCGCGGCATGTTACGAGCATCTCCTCCCGCGTGCAACCGCTAACAAACTGTACGTGCGGTTACGGCGCGACGGTGTGCAGGTTTTGAGGCCGGGCGTGTTGTTCATATGGTACAATCCCAACGCACGCAGAGACAAAGGCAAATAAATATCCGACCGAAATTTCTCCAATTATATCGGAGTCTCGGAGCACGAGGGGTGAACGCGTATGCTAATTATATTCCCGAGTTATGTAAAACGCTCGCATTGTGAGCGAATCCGAGATCGGTTAGCCATTCAGGTTTTTAATGGCTGCCTAATTGCTCCTTTCCCGTTAGTCGTCGACTATTCATGTGAAATTAGCCTGTGATTCAGAGTGTGCCCGAGCACCACGGAGAAGCTTTGATGTGCCGCTTCTGACTGCTGTGGCAGCTCTAATTTGGAGAAAACCGCACTCCGGAACAGAGTTCTGCCGCTACTGTTTGCTAACAGTGAAAGGTGGTTTTAAAAAAAACAAGTTTTACTTGATCAATTTGCGAGAATTGAAGTGGACATTATATTTGATTAGATGCTGTTTCTCGCCAAAAAAAGAGCTTGGGTCGGAGTCACTGTGAGTCTTTGGACACAAGTTAAAGAATTCACACCTGGAGGGAATTTAGGACAGTGGGAGGAAACCTGAGAACCCAAAAGAAATCTACACAAACATAAGTCAAATTTGAGCTGCCTTTTAATTCTTCCATGTGGAGAAATGCAAAAATGTATGTTGAGTGATTGTGAGTAAATAAGTGAGTATTTGGGTTTATGTGAGTGAGTGTGTGAATGATTGTGAGAGTGGGTGTGTGAGAGAATGAGCATGTGAACGAGTATGTGGGTGTGTATGAATTTAATTAAAATGGGTGAGTGTGTTTATGAGTGAGAGTTTTGGGTTTGAGTGTGTGTGAGTGTGAGAGTGTCTGTAAATGATTGTGTATGGGGGTTTGAGTGTGTGTGAGTGAATAAGTGAGTATGGAGGTGTGTGTGTGTGTGTGTGTGATTGAATGAGTGAGTGAGTAAGTATGTGGGTTGAAGTAAATAAGTGAGTATGTGGGTTTGAGTGAGTGAGTGAGTATGTGGGTTTGAGTAAGTGAGTGAGTATGTGGGTTTGAGTGAGTGAGTGAGTATGTGGGTTTGAGTAAGTGAGTGAGTATGTGGGTTTGAGTGAGTGAGTGAGTATGTGGGTTTGAGTGAGTGAGTAAGTATGTGGGTTTGAGTGAGTGAGTGAGTATGTGGGTTTGAGTAAGTGAGTGAGTATGTGGGTTTGAGTGAGTGAGTGAGTATGTGGGTTTGAGTGAGTGAGTGAGTATGTGGGTTTGAGTAAGTGAGTGAGTATGTGGGTTTGAGTGAGTGAGTGAGTATGTGGGTTTGAGTAAGTGAGTGAGTATGTGGGTTTGAGTGAGTGAGTGAGTATGTGGGTTTGAGTGAGTGAGTAAGTATGTGGGTTTGAGTGAGTGAGTGAGTATGTGGGTTTGAGTAAGTGAGTAAGTGAGTGAGTATGTGGGTTTGAGTAAGTGAGTGAGTGAGTGAGTATGTGGGTTTGAGTGAGTGAGTATGTGGGTTTGAGTGAGTGAGTGAGTATGTGGGTTTGAGTGAGTGAGTGAGTATGTGGGTTTGAGTAAGTGAGTAAGTGAGTGAGTATGTGGGTTTGAGTAAGTGAGTGAGTGAGTGAGTATGTGGGTTTGAGTGAGTGAGTGAGTGAGTGAGTGAGTATGTGGGTTTGAGTGAGTGAGTGAGTGAGTGAGTGAGTATGTGGGTTTGAGTGAGTGAGTGAGTGAGTATGTGGGTTTGAGTGAGTGAGTGAGTATGTGGGTTTGAGTGAGTGAGTGAGTATGTGGGTTTGAGTGAGTGAGTGAGTATGTGGGTTTGAGTGAGTGAGTGAGTATGTGGGTTTGAGTGAGTGAGTGAGTATGTGGGTTTGAGTAAGTGAGTAAGTGAGTGAGTATGTGGGTTTGAGTAAGTGAGTGAGTGAGTGAGTATGTGGGTTTGAGTGAGTGAGTGAGTGAGTGAGTGAGTATGTGGGTTTGAGTGAGTGAGTGAGTGAGTGAGTATGTGGGTTTGAGTGAGTGAGTGAGTGAGTATGTGGGTTTGAGTGAGTGAGTGAGTGAGTATGTGGGTTTGAGTGAGTGAGTGAGTATGTGGGTTTGAGTGAGTGAGTGAGTATGTGGGTTTGAGTAAGTGAGTAAGTGAGTGAGTATGTGGGTTTGAGTAAGTGAGTGAGTGAGTGAGTATGTGGGTTTGAGTGAGTGAGTGAGTATGTGGGTTTGAGTAAGTGAGTAAGTGAGTGAGTATGTGGGTTTGAGTGAGTGAGTGAGTGAGTGAGTGAGTATGTGGGTTTGAGTGAGTGAGTGACTATGTGGGTTTGAGTGAATGAGTAAGTAAGTATGTGGGTTTGAGTGAGTGAGTGAGTGAGTGAGTGAGTGAGTTTGTGGGTTTGAGTGAATTAGTGAGTATTTGGGTTTGAGTGAGTGAGTGAGTATGTGGGTTTGAGTGAGTGAGTGAGTATGTGGGTTTGAGTAAGTGAGTGAGTATGTGGGTTTGAGTGAGTGAGTGAGTATGTGGGTTTGAGTAAGTGAGTGAGTATGTGGGTTTGAGTGAGTGAGTGAGTATGTGGGTTTGAGTGAGTGAGTAAGTATGTGGGTTTGAGTGAGTGAGTGAGTATGTGGGTTTGAGTAAGTGAGTAAGTGAGTGAGTATGTGGGTTTGAGTAAGTGAGTGAGTGAGTGAGTATGTGGGTTTGAGTGAGTGAGTATGTGGGTTTGAGTGAGTGAGTGAGTATGTGGGTTTGAGTGAGTGAGTGAGTATGTGGGTTTGAGTAAGTGAGTAAGTGAGTGAGTA
>JBCEWE010000105.1:0-5000 GCA_039877035.1 Silurus lanzhouensis | reverse complement strand
TTGAGCCGTCATTGCAAGATAAAAATTTTTTTTCCCTCTAATAGAAATTGGTCTTTTGACAATGTCAGTTGCCTAACCCTCGCTTGTCGCTTGACAGCTACCAATAAGGAGGCTGAAAATTTGCGTCTGCTTGGCCTGAATTTCTGAGCTGCCGAGCAGATTCGTTATACGGCCAAAGGTTCGTGGATACCTGACCATAAAGTTTGTATCTGCTTTTAAAACATCCCCTTCCACCTTCTCATTTTCTTTTAGATTTTGGAGATTTGGAGTGCTGGGATTTGTTCCATTTAATCCCAGAGGCGTTCAGGAGGTCCGAGCTCTATAACGGGCCGCCACCACCGTTCTTCCACAATACATATTCCATAATGTGTAAATCATATAATCATGGAACTGGCATTGCGATGGTGGAACTGGTTTGAGTCTCCTAGTCTCAAGTTAAGGGATAATTATATGCTACTGCATAAGACCTCCAACATTTTGAAGAAAAGATTTACATATGGCCTGAAAAGTCGGGTTTGTCCACAAAGACTAAGTAGAAAATGGAAGCAGAGATCTTACTGGGAGAAAAATAAAAAATCTCAAGATACAATACATTAGAAAGCTCTTGAAAATGCAGTAATTGAATAATTATTATAGGTATTCAATTTGCCTGAATTTTTAGTCTTCACCACAACTGGAGATCAGTCTGTAAAAGCCGTACCCTGCAGCTAAGCACATTCCCTATATACAATAAAGTGATCGTTCGCTTTTAAAATAATTCCACTTTATCAGTAAGTCACGTGATTTAAAAACCTTCAACGGTGTGGAAAATATTTCATGCCACCGCATCCAAAGACGTCCTACAGAAATGCGTGGTAACAGTTTGTAGAAGAACCTCAAATGGCTGGAAATGTCAGGTGTCCCAATACTTTCCATATAGTGCATTGTTTTTTGCTTGTTTAATACATTTTTGAAAATTTTTCAGACTTGAGTCAACAATAATCTTTTAAGTTTCAAGAGTTTGTTGGGTTTCTTCATGGTAATAGATGACACTCATTTTTCTTTCTTTAAAAGGCTGTCTTTATGATTTATTTATTTATTTTTTTAATTTTTTTTAGATGTATTACAGTTCGGTAATTTTCCCCATTTGGTTTGTTTTGCACAACCATGGAAAAAAGTGTTGGGACACCTGACCTTTCCTGCCATGTGGTTCTTCTCTAAACTGTTACCACACAGCTGGAGGCACACAAATCTATCGGACGTTTTTAAAGATCTTGAGTGGCCTGCTATAGAGCGCTGATCTCTATCCTACTGAACACCCTTGGAATAAATTGGAACACTGACTGCACCCCAGACCTGACTTTACTAAGACCCTTGTGGCTGTTGAACACATGTCTGCAAGCACACTTTGAAATCTAGTGAAACATCTTAGAAGAGTGGAGGGAATTGTAAGTGTTCCCTCTAAATGTGGAATGCGATGCACATAGCATACCACATGTCTGCAAACATTTGCCAATATAGTGTATTTAGTAATTTTTTGGGGGTGCCAATAATTTTTGAGATTACTTATCTGTATCTCTCACTCTAGTATAAACACTTAGATTACGCTCAATTTAAGCCTAAATAAGCGGTAGTTAAATACCAATGCTCCAAGACTAAAACGTTTGATCCCTCTCATGCACATGAAGTGAATCTGGCAGTAATTTATACTAATACCACAATAATAGACATAATATCCAGCCATAGTTCTCAGAGAACACACACACACACACACACACACACACACACACACACACACACACACACACACACACACACACACACTCTCTTTATCAGTAGATCTTCTTATACCGTAGAAACAGAAGGTCAGCCTGGTGAGACTCTTAAAGTCCATGACACTAATGGTGATGCACACTCCCAGTATTTCATATCAATCCCCTCTAAATGATCCTGTGTTGTCTCCCAAGTTCCGATTCCAAAAATTGCTATCCAAGAAAGTTACCCAAGAATATCACACACTTGCACTCATTTTTTCCAGCTAGAATTTCAGATTTTAGCAGAATAATAGCTTTTTTTTTCTTTCTCTGTCAAGACAAAGGTGATAAAGTCCGGGGTTTGGAGAAAAGCTGATTCGGGTTGATTCATGGCCTGTTGGTGGTGGCACATTGAAGGCTTTTTGTTCAGCCGTCCTCTCGCTGGAGTTGACTGATTGAGATTGCTTCGCCTCCACGGACTCCCATGGCTCCTTCTGTATCTGGAGAGAATGGGGTGATCAGGAAGAGGAGGAGTGAACGAGGTCTACACAATGACCAGTGGACTAAATCAGTGAGGAAATTCTTTCTTTCTTACATGAGCAAATCTGTTGGCAGTCTTAAAATTTCCTGTCCTTCTGACCTGCTGTCAAGCCATTTATCCATCCGCCATTTTGTTCCTCTTTCCACCAGGCCACTCAGGATCTTCCACTTCAATCCCTATCTTCATGGAGCTGGTTTTGAGACATTGTAATGCTGGAACAGTTTTGGGGCTCCTAGTTCAAGTAAAGGCAAAATTTTATACCTGCTTTACAAGTCCCAATACTTTTGTCTGTATAGTGTACCTTAGTGCAGATGTTTGTGCCCCCCTCTAATTTATTGTGACGAACATTACATTTACATCATTTGGAAGATTCCCCCAAGTTATCTCAGTTAGGTAGTGCTGGGATTTGAACTCATGACCTTCCTTCCGATCAGGGGTCCAACATCTAATCCACTGAGCTACTACTTCCCTATTAGATCTCATAGGTAAATAGATGCATTTACTTACCCATGTACATTACAGCACAGTGAAATTGTGTAAAATCTTTTAATTTATTGTATTTGTATAGCGCTTTTTACAATGGACATTATCTGTGTAAAGCTGCTTTGAGACAATGTGGTAAGAAAGAATGAATGAACTGTTCTTTATAAGTGTAAGTTTGTCAATAATGAGAGAGCTGGTGGAGACTGTGGCAAGGAAAAACTCACTGGAATAGCATTAGGAAGAAACCTTGAGAGGAACCAGACTCAAGAGGGACCCCCAGATTCTGTTTATTACAGCTAAATGTTGAGGTGATGGACAGGATTAGAAATGAGTTTATTAGAGGGACAGCACATGTAGGACGTTTTGGAGACAATATGAGGAAGGCGAGATTGAGATGTTTTGGACATGTGCAGTGGACATGGGGTATATCAGTAGGAGAATGCTGAGGATTGAGCCAAGGAGGAGGTTTATGGATGTGGTGAGGAAAGACATGCAGGTAGTTGGTTTGAAAGAGGCAGATGTAGAGGACAGGGGGGTATGGAGACGGATGATCTGCTGTGGCGACCCCTAATCAGAGAAGCCTAAAGAAGAAAAAGTTAAGGTTTGCAGTGATGATCAAATGCAAACTGTGCCCAGAGGGGCAGGAACAGTGGTCACTGGTACCTCAGAAGCATGTTTACCTCGACCGGGAGAGAGAGAGAAGAGGGGTGACAGGAAGAGAAAGATATGGATTATTAAGTATCCTTATTGTTGTATAAAAGTTGCAAGATTCGCTCTAGCAGCATAACTCAAAGGGAGAGCCAGAAGGTAACACAGATATAAGAGATCTCTCGGATAAGAGACGGCCCGCCACACCACCGTCAACAAATCTGAGTGAACATGTGAGAGCGAGGGGACGGCAGCATACAAATATCCCAGTTAACCGAAGCCTCTATATCCATGATCGCTCCAGATCTGCTCCTTTACCCAAGAAAAAATCTACCGATCAAAGGCTTGACTGAATAAATATGTTTTTAGCCTTGACTTGAACACTAAGACTCTGAGTTCGAGCACTAAATGGAAGGCTGTTCCATAACTGTGGGACTTCATATGAGAAACATCTGCCTCCTTAAGAACATTACAAAGAAAGTTAGACTCTGTATACCAGCTGAAAGCTGACAAAATAAAAATGAATTCATTATAAGGCTCTAAATTTAACATTTTGCCCAGAAAGACCGAAAAAAAACCCAGAGTGCTGCATGAAGATATTAAAACCAAGAGGTCATATTAATTTGATGACCTCTGGCCAGTAAAAGCTCTTAATACTCATCATTTATAACTCGCTAGGGGCACGTTCATGGCCTTTGCCGCTGACATTAAGGCATTAGAGCGTCACCTGGAGCTCGCTCGTGGTCTCATAAGAGCTCCATGCTAGAGTGCTCCATTAGGTTGCCATGGTGATTGATGAGCAACCCCTTCTCAGGCGTCGGGGCAGGGACGTGACGCTTCCTCACTGAAAATCTGACCTTTTCTGCTTTTGTCCAGAAAAAGCAACAGTTACTCTGGGCGTTTCGTAACACCGCCGTTTTCGTTTCTCCTCACGCTCTCTTTCAGACGCATCGGCCCGTTCTTTTTTCTAGTTCACTTTTTCTGTGTAGGGAAACATCCACAGATATATTTCAAACTGGGTCTTTGGCAATCAATACACAGAAGATACAGTAGTTGATGCAAAGTGGATAGGAAAATAATATATATAGCTGGGGTCATGTCTAACCCCGGGCACTTACAGTAACAAAAATGGCTGCTGGTCGAATTTATTTGATTTGATCTCATCAAGGCGTTTGTATTCAGTTAGGACAAATAAATGCCACAAAGAAACAACTCTCAGGAAATACATTTTAAACTACACTATATGGACAAAACATTTGTAGCCTTGTGATACATGTGTGCTTTATGAACATCCCATTCCACATTTTTCGTCCCTATTTGCACTTATAATCACCTCCAGTCTTCTGGGAAGATGTTCCACTAGATTTTGGAGTGACCACAGATTTGTTTTCATTCAACCACAAGGGTATTAGTGAAGTCGGGTACTGATGTAAGGAGGCCTCGGGTGCATTCAGCATTCCAATTCATCCCAATGGGGTTGAGGTCAGAGCTCTATAACAGGAACCTTTTATGTCTTCAAGGAGCTGGGTTTTCATGCTGGAACATGTCTGGGCCTTCTAGTTCCAGTGAAGTGAAAACCCACTGTATAGGATCTT
>JBCEWE010001170.1:0-33980 GCA_039877035.1 Silurus lanzhouensis | reverse complement strand
TTAATCAATAGTAAATCATACCACATTTTATAGAGCTTGCTGTGAGTTATGTGGCTACTGCTTGTAGCATTTCTCAGTCATGGCAGAATGAAGAGATTGGGCCTTAGAGAGAAGGGTAGCGCCTGCCTAGTTCAAATCCAGTCCTTCATTATCCACCAGTTAAATGCTCACTTGTCCTTGGGAGGGATTCTTTGTGAATAATTTACTGCATCAGACTTGTATTCTGCAATTTAATGTCTGTGACCCTTAGTAACAAAGAAAATAGTTAATGGTCATTTTATTACCTCTGTTGTTTGTCATAGTAGCAGCATAAGGAGAGGATGTGGGTTTTGCCAGCAGTAACATTTTGATGTGTTACTCCTACATGAAAACTTCAGTGCATTAACTTACTGTTTTCCTTTTCAGTTACCTGAAAGAGAAGCAAAACAACGTTACTAAATTTTAAGGTAAATTATACTGTTTTTACTTAAGTGTACTTAAAAATATATCATTGTGTCCATATTGTCTCTAATGAGATGTTGCTGTCGGTATTTAAAACATACTTCGAATCTCATTAACAACATAACTGATATTCCTACAGATTCTACAGTGAAGGTGTTGAACAACAGCAATGGTGAGTGTCTGTGTTCTTTGCTGTGTTAACACTACTCCAGTGACGGGCCGTGCATTTGGTACCTGGGCCTTCAGTGGGACTTACCTGACTTAATACACCTCTTAATACCATCACTATCATGTCGCAATTCTAGAGACCATCAATATTATAAAAAAAATAAAAAATACATTTTACTAAAGCAAGCGCCAAACCTTTACACTAAAACCGCACTGTACCACCAATATCATCTGGAGCAGTTTAGAATCAATGTTTGTCTAAAAACATGACAAAAACATAAAAAATTTTAATAAAATACAACACTTTCCAGAGATGCATACTCATAATGCATACTCCTAATTTGCAATGCTCTTTAGAGGCTGTAAGCCAGTGGTACCGCCCGTGTTCACTGGTCTGGAGAGGTGAACAAACCCTTTCCCGGGCTGAGACAAGCTAGCTAGCTTTGAGGGTTGGGTGACTAGCTTTTTTTTTAAATGGAATTTTAAGAATGTCTGTGACCAAATCAATTTATCTTCCTCCATCAGCCATTGTGGGGTGTAAAAAAAAAGTCTAATCAATGTGTGCAGATCTCTACAGACGTGTTTGCCAGTCGAACTTTAACAGTTTCCCTCTGACCAACCAATCAGAGGACAGAAAAATGTTGATGCTATTCTGGGCCAGCTAGCTTTTTAACATTTTATTGCTGTAGTTGTTTATGTATCTGAAGCAGGATTTGTTTAATAAATATGTAATTAAAAAATAATTAGACATGATCAGACATATTATGAATGTTTGTTTTAATGCACAATCCTTAGTCACAGTTTTATGCTTTTAGCTAAAATATTCCCTGTGGCGTGTAAATTATTTTGTAGGACAAGTTTTTGATTGCACTCGGCTGTGCACCAAAAGGTTTTACCACTGTCAAAGGCTATAACGAGAAATTAACGGAAGAAGCAAAACTCGGAGACCTGTTCCTTGTGAAAGAAGATAACAGTAGCGATGGATCCAGTCTAGGATACTACCAGGCTGGCGTTTACTGCTGTAAAGACCAGGATATCATTCTCTTTAAACGTAAATCTCTAAATATCCATGCAATGTTCAATATAAATGACACAACAATTTATTTAACTTAATATATGGTTGTATACATTACAGCATCTCAGGCTTCTTTTTAAAATAACAAACACCTAAAGTCTAATCATAAAATCACAATGTAGAGATTATTGCCTTTGTACTGAATTCCATGTTTATGTGTCCATTTAACACTTAACTGCTTCTGTCTATCTCAGCCCTCTTTATTCCTGTAGCTTTACAATAAACACAGAAAAACAAAAAACTATTTATATACTCTATAACATTAAATATCATATCTTTTTTCCAGTCTTCCCCGAAGGTTCCGTATACAAATCTGGTCTACCAGAAGTGGGCAAATTAGATGTGGATGTGTTCTGTGGAGACAAGAGTTTTGTGGTTCACAGGAAGGACAAAGGAATTCCTGAAAACTTTACAGACAAGGTTCAAATAGCAAAGCGGAAAGTACCAGTATACGATGCTCTTCATTACAACTCTATCCATTTTGCTCTGGAGCTGCTGGAGGTCGAATCAGAGGTAATACATTTCTTTGTAGCTTCACCAAAAAAAAAAAAAAAAAAAAAATCACTGTAAGCACTATTCTAAAGATCGTAGGACACCATACGTATTAAGGAAAAAAAAAAACAACAGGTTCAGTACAACAGAATAAAACTGTTAATTGTCTGCATATCATTAATTAAAGCTCTTAATCTTCTGAAGTGTCTATATTTACATTTCTGGAGCAAATTTCATACTCGTTTTGCATCTTCATATTCAATTCCATATTTGGATAGTAGTATATGAACATTAATGTGAAAAGTGTGAAATATATATTATATGCACTGTTTGTATAAATACACACACAAAAATAAGAACTTTCACATGTTTAAACCTGTGTAAAAAGAAGTACATTTTATGTTTGCTATCAGTATGGTTTCTTATAAAATGTATGTGTTTTCTTATATAGACCATAAAGGATTTCATTAGAAGAATTTTGGAAATAATTGAAAACGAATCTACAGAAATGTAAGTATTTTGTAGTGCAGTGACTCTGCTGTCCACATACTGAGGGAAAATGTTTTATAACTATAATTAAATATCTTTAAAATGTATTTACTTTTTGTATTTGTTTTTAGGGATAACCATAAAATCCTTAATGCTCGTATTTAAGAGTTTGCTGGGAAAAAACATTGTTTCTTCTGAAAGATGATCAAATCATTTTTTTAATTTAATATATTAATAAAATGTTCATTTGTTAATTTTAAATAAAATCAGTTGATTATTTGTGTTTTTATCAGCAGTCATTGCACAAATCTATTTAGTAATATCATGTCACTTCTTACTCCATTTCTACAACATGATCAGCAACAATGCATTCAGGGATGTAAAAGAGGCAGCAGTACTTCATTGCATTTCTCAGTCAGGAATGGAGGAATAAAGATTTTGGACTTGCAGTCACATGGTGGACTTTTGCCTTTGCTGCTACATTGCTATGTTTCTATGAAGTAGAAACTAGTGGTGGACAGTAACAAAGTAAATGTAATTTGTTGCTGTACTTAAGCAGTTTCTTGACATATCTGTAATATACTGAAGTATTTCCATTAAGGATTAAGAACTACTGCTTGATTTAGAATGAACTGAACTACCTGTTCATCAATATGAATGACTATGACTGTAAAACAATAGCTTGTTTGGCTACCTGGCCATACTCTTTTCATACACGGTCTCTTTTCACATTAATACCTGACCTTTAGCTATTCGTTATACATGTTTGGCTATTGATTTGGCATTCATGTTGATGGCCAGGTAGTCAGACAAGCTATTGTTTTTACACACACACACACACACACACACACACACACACACACACACACACACACACACACACACACACTTTTCAAGCATTTCACTTATAAAAACAAATTGACAATAAAACATACAAAATCGTATAAAACTGTAAAGGGAGATGATTTTCCATCTCCATGCAGATCTCCAAGTCTCTGTGGTTACTCCGCTTCCAAGAATATTTTCCTCATCGCTGCTCTGTGCAAAACAACTTTTTGACATATGAGATAAGACGGCTTGTTTCAGTGTCATTGATTTCACAGTTCTAGGAGATGCACACAACCAATTCTGCAGGTGAGGCATGTCAGGTTGGGTGACAGTGTGGTGTGTGAGAAAGAGAAAGATTAATATTCAGCCTTATACATCACATTATATATGAGACAGTCATATTTTAATCACAATATCTTTATTTAAGGCTTTCATGATCTTAAATTGTACGAAATTAACAATTTACTAAACTTGCAATTGCATCACGTTCCTTTTTAACATGCTTGAAAAAAAAAATGCATATCGAAAGTATATTTAATGTGTAAAATCATTTGGAGGGGTGCCCTTACCAGCAGCAGCCACACATCCCCTGGCACTTGTCAACATTGAGTGCAAATGCAACACGAAACCTTAACACTACAAACATGACTGCTCAATTAGCAGAAAAGGGCATACAAGCAAATGGGCCAATCACTTGAGCCAGTTTACTGAGCAAACAGCTGACATTAGCCAACTCGATTGTCCTGCTGTCAATACTTGAGGATTTCTTATAATAACAAGACATCAAAGAAAAAAAAACAGTGACAAATGAGCAACAGAAACAAGATTTGGCTCTTATATACGCATGGTCATCAAGGTAAATATTTTAACAAGTAATTCTGTAGTCGTCTTAATTACAGAGTCCATTTTGTTGCAGTGTTTGGTTGCAGTAATCGAGGGAAGCTAATGAGTTTTATAAATTTACTATTTATGCTGAGAACCTGCATGAAGGTGGTACTAAATTTAATAAATTAACCATTTACATGTTAGGACTCAATTAAACTTACTGTTAGAACTCAACTTGATCTGACCTCAAATCAGGGTCAAAACTGTAGCAGTTCCTCCTCCACCCACACGGGGGAGACTCCTCCATGGAAGTTATGCTGAGTCACAGAAAGTTACATTGGGTTTCTGTAGGTTCTGTAAGTGGACAATTGTATTGCATCTTATGTAAAAAATGCAGTAGCAGTTCTACAGAATTCACGTCTCAGTGAGAGAAAAAGCTCAGCTTTAGTAACTCATCCTGCTGTTTTAATAAAAAGAGAATCTCAGCATCTCCAACTAGAAATACAATGTGGATTCTGTTCAGGTTCATACAGCAGGTGATGGAACTTTTCATCAGTTTGCATGTTAATGAGCTGCATGAAGCATTTATTCATTAGTTATTTATCCAGTTATCATCTGTTAACCTGTGTTAGATTTTGATCATGCCCAAACGAAACTTAATTCGTGGAGAGGTTTTCCATACGATCTGCGATACCCGTAGGCCTTTCTGAATTCAGGTTAGAATCACACCACACACAGCAAATGCTTCCTCTTCTGTTTATTGCAGGCAGCAGAACGTATATATACACATACAGAGAAAAGGCTGTCCTAAACTTGTTTCCTGTTTGGACAAGAGGATATACTAGCTGGAGATGTGTGAGTCCAGATAAGACTCCCTGTTTCGTAAATCGTAAATATTCTATAGACACTGAGCAGACAAAGGAATGTGTGTGAAACAGTGTGAAAACCATCCTAACACTAACAATGGCCACTTTAAATCATTTATGATTTAGCATCACACACCAAAACATAGGATGTTCATCCTGGGAACAGAATCGGTGACACAAACTGCAAATGAAAAGATAAAGACCAACAAAACATACAGATTCCATTTCATTCTTTCCCAACATGCATATAATCCTTCATCATCACCGCTCCAATCGAGGCCTTTATTTCCTGTCTTACCATCATCATCAAACATGGCAACATACAAAGTATAATTCCAACAATCAATAAAAGAATCATTCCTAAAACAAAATAGTGTTCAACACTCGTAAACAAACTCTTAATCTTTTCAAAAAAACTTTGTTCAGCAGTTGTTTCACGTTCTCCAAGACATCATGAGACATTTGTTTCTCAGTGCTTATTCAATATGTCTATTAGCAGTATTATAAGGTATACAGGTACAGTCTCTTCTCACTGAATAATGTATTCAAGAGAATAAGGAGTGTAATTATGACTATGCACATATAGTTATAGAATTTAGACCTAGAGCAGGTATCAGGGTGAGCTAAACAAACAGTTAAGTGAGTCAGATCTTCACCCCGGAGGTGGCCCCCTTTCTACTATACTGTAAAGAAAGGATCTTTCCATGGGCTCTCAACTGTTTCAGCCCTGAATACTCACTTAGGCAGGCTTCTTAGGCCAACAGACCAGTTAGTGCATAGAATAAGTGGGTGCTGATTTGATCCTGCTTGCGTGTATCCACTGTGGCTGATAATCAGTCAGAACTCCAGTTCTGGTTACAGCTAGAACAGTCGCTGGACCCAGATACTTCGGCTCAACGACTTTGGTATGCTTCAGACTTCTTATCAGGACCTGCTGATTAGACACAAAAGGGTGTGTTGGCTTATCTGTAGGCAGAGGAAGAGTTAGTGAGACATCAGCACTGATAGAATTCAATTTCTCAACCAGGGCAGAAACGTAGTCGTCCACCATCACTTCCAGGTTACCTAAGGAAGAAATGCCAGTGCATCCCCTGACCCATGGGGTCGGGAAAGGTTAGAACATAAAACTTTCAAAGGTTAGTTTTGTTGAAGATGGGGTCATTCTCATTCTGTGAGTACTACCGGAAAAACAACAGTCCAATTTCGGCCTGTTTTAATGCAGGCTTTAGTAATACGCTCCTTAATGGTTCTGTTTGTTCTCTCTACCACTCCAGCTGACTGTGGGTGATAGGGAATATTAAAATGCCAGTCAATTGCTAAGCTTTTAGCCAAAAGTTGTGTTACCTTCGAAGCAAAAGGTGTGCCGTTATCACTTTCAATCACCCTAGGAATACCGAACCTAGAAATGATCTCTTTTGTTAATATTTTGACAACCGTTTTAGCATTCTCTGTCGCACATGCAAATGCTTCTGGCCACTTACTGAATCTGTTAACTATAACCAACATGTATCTCAAATTTCCTACAGGTGGCATATGTGTAACTATGGCCACTTTGGCAGGGAGTTGAACAGCTTTTAAAAGGTCGCCTATAAGATTAAAATGTGCTATGGGCTTTCCATCAGCTGTTTTAAAGTCTCTTTGCTTCCATGTTTCGGCAAAATCATGCACAACACCATAAGCATACTTAGAATCAGTGTATATAGTCACTACTTTACCTTCAGACTACTGACATGCTCTTGTAAGTGCAACCAACTCTGCAGCTTGTGCTGATGTGTATGGTAATGATTTAGCTTCAACTATTACATCAGGTAATCTTACAACTGCATATCCACATAAATACACATCATCAGAAGGTTTTAAACATGAACATCTACATATAGACAATCCCCCTCTTCCAGGGCCGTATCTAAAAGATCGGGCCTACAAGAGGTCTCTTGTTCAATGTGTGTGCAATCATGTGTGTCGTCAAAACCATCTAAGTCAATATCGTCTAGCAGATCACGCAGAGCTACTACAGCTGAATGCGGCTGAGAAGAGGCTTAATAGTTAAGTTTTCTGTAGCCAAGAGCGTGGTCTCATAACCAGATCTACGTTGTGCTGTCATATGTTGTGTAAAATAGCTGTTACCTGATGTGAGGTGTACAGTATCAAAGGATGTGACAGCACCGTTTTCTCAGCATCCCGGACCATCAGAGCCGCAGCAGCCACTGCACGCAAGCACGAGGGCAACCCTTGTGCTATATTGTCTAAAGATTTGGAAAGATACGCAACAGGGCGATATCTGTCAC
Source organism: Silurus lanzhouensis (assembly GCA_039877035.1). Lineage (NCBI taxonomy): Eukaryota > Metazoa > Chordata > Actinopteri > Siluriformes > Siluridae > Silurus > Silurus lanzhouensis. Next base: position 26,508 of record JBCEWE010001170.1, on the reverse strand, counting down.
CGTGTTCCTGGGCTAGAATCTCCGCAGCTGTACCACCATGTTCGTGCACATATAGGTGAAAAGGCTTAGCATAATTCGGCTGACGAGTCAACAAAACCCTGAGGAAGACGGGTCCAGGTGAATTGACGTCCCCTATAGGTAAATGTTAAAAGCGGCTGCGTCTCTGAGGCCAAAGGGACACAGAAAAAAGCAGAACAAAGATCAATCACAGTAAAAAATCTGTGAGTCGCTGGTATAGAGTTAACAATGGTAGCTACATCAGGCATCAAAGGAGCCAACGGAATAACTAATTTATTAATCTCTCGTAAATCTTGTGTTAACCTCCAGCATTTTTTATCTGCCTTCAAGAAGGGATTAATCGGTGTGTTATACGGTGAATGTGTCTCGATCAAAACATCTTGTGACAATAAATTGTCAATAACTGGAGCAATGCCAACATTCTTCTTTTTCGACAATGGATATTGTTTAACAAAAATCGGATGGTGTGTTTTCATGAGTGCATGATACGGGTTGACCTGGATTAAACCTGCCTCGTCTTTGTGAGAGGCCCATAATTTAGGGTTAACTTCAGCTTAATTTGGTTCATCAGGCAGGACCTCTGTGGCTCGGTTGAGAGCATGAGGACAGAAGAAAAAGAGAGTGAAACATTGGTTTCAAAAAACAGAATCTTCATTCCCATTTTGTGCATCACATCTCTTCCTAAAAGGTTTAAAGGCGAATTTGGAATTATTGTAAAGCTATGATAAAAATTTGTATAAGTCGGTGTCACCACAGGCAAAAGGTGAGTTACAGGACATGAAATTGGAAATCTATCTATTCCCTAATAGATGAACTTCCCCTTTTTCCTAGGACCTCCTCCATGAGTTTTGTGATGAGGCTGAAATGCACCACTTCCTGTTGCAGTGCAGAGCATAACGGGTTAACTTAACCTGGAGCATAGCAGAAACCTCTAGCAGCATCTAAATCTATCATCTAGATGTGACACAATTTCACTCCATAATGCCAAATGATCTAAATAAGGATTAGTTCAATAACCGGCACAATTCCTATACATCCAATCTTTGGGATTTTTTTCCGGCAGTAAGCGAGAAATGTCATAACCCATCTTCTTTACACAGAACAAAGAACAGACACACAACACTTAATACACAGACAATACACACAACACTTAACACTCAGACAATACACACAATACACACCGTAAAAAAAAAACGTCTTCTAATCTTGCATCTTACATCTAAGGTGAGGAAACCAATGTCGCTACAAAATCATCCCTCCAAAAGAAAAAAATCATTAATTAAACAATTAATGCATAACCAAGACACGAACACATATGCAGCCCTATTGGCTGGCAAATGGGACAATCCCCGCCAACAAGGAAGTATCCTAAAACTTACCTTGATGCGTGATCTCCCTTTGGATATTGCTGAAAGTATCTCGCTTCTGACACCAAAACTGTTAGATTTTTATCATGCCCAAACGAAACTTAAATCTTGGAGAGGTTTTCCATATGACCTGCTATGCCCGTGGTGCCTTTCTGATATCAGGGAAGAAGAAATACACAGCACACAGAATGCATGTTCTTCCTCTTCTTCTGTTTATTGCAGGTAGCAGAACGTATATATACACATACAGAGAAAAGGCTGACCTAAACTTGTTTCCTGTTTAGACAAGAGGATATACTAGCTGGAGATGTGTGAGCCCAGATAAGACTCCCTGTTAACCTTACAGACTAACATCGTAAATATTCTATAGACACTGAACAGACAAAGGAATGTGTGTGAAACAGTGTGAAAACCATCTTAACACTAACAAGAACCTTTACAGGAGTGGCCGGTTGACCAAAATTACCCCAAGAGCACAGTGACGACTCATCCAAAAGGTCACAAAAGATCTGGATAAATGCTTGAACATCAACTGATTGTTATATCTGCTATCTGCCAAAGAAGGTTAATTATTTAATATTTTAAATAAATAAAAGTGAGTGTGCATTTGGTAACCATGGTTTTAAATGTTTAGTGTTTTTTTGTAATGTTTTAGATGTGGATGAAGGCTGAAATGCTGATTGGTTGCCATTTTTGGTAGCCGATGAAGGTAAATGTGGTTAAGGTAATCAAATGAAATGGGGCAGTTGGTAATTGTGTTTAAGAAAATGTTTATTGTTGTCAGGATCTCCTGGGCACACTGCACTTCCGGTTTCGCGGCACGCTTTTCCGGTTCCGCGGTGAGCACTTCCGGGTCGGCGGCCATCTTGCCGTTTTTTCCATCACATCACATTACATCAGTGCTGAGAGGATTTCAGTTGTAAAGTTAATATTTAGGCGGCATTTTTAGATATTATATTTAATACAATAAGATCTCACAGGGAAAAATTGGGTAATTGTTATAGTGTTATAGTGATGTTTCTGTGAGGAAATGTTTATTGTGCATTTATAAATAAAGTTTACAGGATCAGTGTTCAGACAGTCAGAGAGAATTCTGTAACTTTAGCTGTATTTAACCATGAGAGGGTCTTTTTTCAGGAAGTGGTAGCTCAGTGGTGAAGGCTCTGGATTACTGATCGGAAGGTCGGGGGTTCAAGCCCCAGGATCACCAAGTTCCACTTTTAGGCCCTTGAGCAAGACCCTTAACTCTCTGTGCTCCAGGGGTGCTGTAGTCATGGCTGACCCAGTGCTCTGCCCCCGGCTTTCTATCATCACTGTGGTTTGTGGAGAAAGATTTTCTCTGTGCTGTAAGGTACATGTGACAAGCAAAAAGCACCTTTAACCTGTGACCTAGTTCTAATTCCTGACTTTTTCCATTAACGGTCAATAATCTAGTGGTCGTTTGAAATATTGCAAAGTTCCCATTCATGTTGCATAAAATCACAAGTGATCATAAAACCACAATGGCTGCTCCATAACCACCACAAAGACCCTCAACATATCCATTTCTCCTCTTTTTTTATTTACTAGGAAGGACCTTTGGCTGATCCTGAAAACTTGGCTGATGCAAGCAAAAACAGAGCAAACACCGTTCCGAGACGTCTGTGTAGCAGCAGTTTTCAGGCTACTTGGTAAGTTTACTGTAAATCCTGTTTCGGAGCATCATCTCACATTATTTCTGGATTCTTCAGCTTTTTACTCGTGGTCTCTGTCCTTCTCAAACAGGGCGACTTGGTCAACTAGGACTTAAGGAGAACATGCTAACGTCACTCGAAAACCTGGCAAAAAGCATAAATCAGTTTGGAATTTAAAACTTCTCAAAAGGTATTTTTAAAGCATCAAATAAAGATGTTTTTATTGATCTTTATCTTTATTCTCTGATGTTTAGTTTTGTGCTTCAGCAGACCCTAATTTTGTATTGGATGTTGTGTGTAGGTATGCCATGGGAAGTGCAGCTCTCAGTCATCTATGCCATTCATGATCTGGCACCCAGCAACCCAGAAGCAGCTCTGAAGACTTTGGAATCATAGAGGAAAAACTGCACACAGCGCGTTCCCCCAGCCGTCATCAAATGAATTATGCAAATCAGCTTCCTTTGTCATCAGAACAAGTCACAAAACTCTAAGAAACTACTGTAGTGATTATTATAGTGAGCACTGCATCCCCCAGGTCTGTATCCTCAGTCACCAGCTGTTCACACTGTGAATCATTACTGTGCTGCAATGCACAGCTCCAATCATCAAGTTTAGCAGTCACATGACCGGCATGAGTCTCATCAACAAGAACGACGAGACGCTTTCAGACAGGAAATGCAGTGGATAATGGACTGGTGCTGACTCAACAATCTTTGTGTTCAGCTGTGGAGAACCTCATCTGGTCTTACAAAGCCACCAGCATTGTGGATGACCACATACACCCTTTATACATTATTGATTATATCAGTGGAGGGCCGTGCATTTGGTACCTGGGCCTTCAGTGGGTACTTACCCAACTTAATCCACCTCTTAATACCACCACTATCACGTCGCAACTACAGAAAACATCAATACCATAAAAAAATGCAATATAACAACGTGTGGCATTACAGAGACAGAGGCATTTTACATATGAAGGTGAAAACCATTTTACTAAAGCCAGAAACCCAGTTAAGACTCCAAAAATCTACACTACAACTGCAACTGTGCACCTACATCATCTGGAGCAGTTCAGAACCAATATTTGTGTAATAACATGACAAAAACATAAAAATGTAAATAAAATACAATCTACTTACCAGAGATGCAGACTCATAATGTGCAGCGCTCCTCAGAGGCTGTAATCCAGTGGTACCGCTCGTATTCACTGGTCTGGAAGTGGAGAACAAACCCTTTTATGGGCTAAGACAAGCTAGCTAGCTTCGGGGTTTAGCCAACCTCCTCATGATGACTAGCTTTTCTTTGATATGTATTTTTAAGAAAGTCCGAAACTAAATAAATTTTTCTTCCTCCATAGGCATAAAAAAGTCTAACTCAGATGTATTCATGTGTACACAGCGCTACACACGTGTTTTGTTAGTCGAACTTGGCTGTAACAGTTTCTTTCTGACCAACCAATCAGAGGACGGAAAAATGCTGACGCTATTCTTGGCCTCATTTCTATTAGAGACTGAGATTAAAGGCCAGCAGTACAGACTTTGAAGGCCCTGGGCGGATTAGATCGACATGGCAGCACATAGAGGCTGAAATCTGATTGGAGAAACGCTACGAAATGAAGAGAAAAGACTTTTGGGAAATAATTAATACAATTTCATGAAACAAATATTACAATTTAAGTTGTAAATGTAGGTCAGTGCTTGTGATAGTGTTTAGGCCAGCAGAGAAGGCTTTACTGGCCCTGACCGCCCACCAGTGGATTATATACACAATATATTTGCACTTCCACATCGATCATACTGTGATGATGTTTGCACACATGTAGTCTTTAGATAGATAGATAGATAGATAGATAGATAGATAGATAGATAGATAGATAGATAGATAGATAGATAGATAGATTCATTTAAATCCTAGCTAAAAATTAAAAGTTTAGTTAGAATGCAGCCTTATAAACCTCTATGTATTATGTAACAGAGATATCTACTGAAGTTAGCATGCTAAGCTAGCCCCGGTCCGTCCCCAGAGAGCATGGAGTCCCGCTGACCTTCACTCGCTTTATACACAGTTTACAGCCGTTTTTATCTTATTTATGACTGTAATATCGCTCTTCTCTCAGGAACAACAGAAAAGCTGTGAAGACAACATTTTATCCTCCCTTTCCCTCTGTTATGTGCGCATGCGCATAATGAGTGTGCACGTGTAAGAGAGAGGGAGAGAGAGAGAGAGAGAGAGAGAGAGAGAGAGAGAGAGAGAGAGAGAGAGAGAGAGAGAGTTTGGAGGGCGGAGCATCTGGTGTGACATCACAGTAAGGCAACGTCTATGTAAGTCAGAACGCAGCTCTGTTTCTCTCATTTACAAGTTTTGTGCATGTGAGTAAAGACACGTAAACATGGAGCTCTTCAGAAGGTTTAGAGAAATTTTTCAAACCAGAAGAAAGAGGAAAACTAAGCAGATCCCTGAAAAGAATGAGAAGCTGGAACACATGAAGAAAGTAGTAAAAGACTTGGATGCATTTTCTAATCCAAAGATAGAGAAGATAACAGAAAAGAAAGAAGAGAAAGCCATTCTGCTACAGACGGTGCAAAAGCTGGAGGCTACTTTGGCTTCTGAGCGAAAGCCCACCATGAAGCTCCAGTCTTCCCTGAAAATCCATAGGGAACTGGACAAAACTGTAGAATGTGAAAGAGAGAACAAAAACGAGACTAGAGAACAAAAACAACTGAATAACATGTTGCTCAGCTTGAGGTCACTTTGGAACAGACGACCAAGGAGCTCCAGCCGTCCCTGAAAATACATGAAGAACTGGAGAAAGCTGTAGAATGGGAGAGAGAGAGCTGGGTGAGAGAACAAAAGCAACTGCTGGAACGTGTTGCTCAGCTCGAGGCCAATTTGGAATTTGAGAGAAATAAATGGGAGGAGAAAAGCAAGAAGGATCAACTAAACATGAGGGAGAGAACCAACTTACACCTCATCAGAGAGGTCCAGGATACTCTGAATCTCTGTAAAGAAGAGAGGAAGACTGCAAAGCATGAGAAAGATCATTTTATGAGACACCAAGAGCGACTGGAGGAACGTGTTGCTCAGCTGCAGGCAACTTTGGATTTTGAAAAAAATAAATGGCAATTAAAAATAAAGAAGGCCAAACAAGACATGCAGGAGAAGACCATCCTACATCTTCAAACTGTCAGAGACCTTCAAGATTCCCTGAATCAGTGTGAGGAAGAGAAGAATTGTGCAGAGCATGAGCGAGATAATTTGATGAGGGAACGAGAACAACAGGAGGAACATGTTGCTCAGCTGAAGGCCACTTTGGAATTTGAGAGAAATAAGTGGAAGGAGAAAAGTAAGAAGTCCAAACTGGACATGGAGAAGAATAACAATTTACAGCTCCAGACCATTAGAGAGCTCCAGGATTCTCTAAATCACTGTGAGGAGGAGAAGAATTGTGTAGAGCATGAGCGAGATAATTTGATTAGAGAACGAGAACATCTGGAGTACCATGTTGCTCAGCTGAAGGCAACTTTGAATTTTGAAAGAAATAAATGGAATGAGGAAAAAAAGAAGGTTGAACTAGATATGGTTGGGAGTTCTTATATGTTCCTCTCCTCCATTCGAGAGCTTCAGGATACCGTGAATCACTGTAAGATACAGAAGAAAAGCAATTAGAGAAACATGTAGCTCAGCTAAAGGCACTTTGGGATCTGATTATAAGAAACAACAGCAAGATGAGACGAATCTGGACATCAAGAACAGGAACAGAAAGCTGAACCTCTACAAGCCCAAAGAGTCGCAGGAAATTGCTGAGGAATTGAAGATTCTTAGGTGAGGGAAGAAAAATTATGATGTAAACCTGATAGTGACTGCATGCTGTACTGTTAACTGAGCTGCAGCTTTCCAGTGTCCCAGGTGAGATAATTCTTCACCTTGGCTGCTATTTCAGGTCATTTAGGAATCCACCTCCTTGGTTCAGGCCTCGGTTTTTTTCTGGGTTTCTCTCAGCCTCACTGCTTCCAGTAGGTGTATGTGGATGTTGGATTTTTTGTCCAATCAGATTTCAGCCTCTATGTGCTGCCATGTCAATGTAATCTGCCCAGGGCCTTCAAAGTCTGTAGTACTGGCATTTTTATCTTGGTCTCTATGATCAATGAGTCTGTTTCTTTAACCAATCAGATTTCAGATTCTCCTCACAGGGCAACTCGCTGCCCCTGAATAGCGTCAGCATTTTTCCGTCTTCTGATTGGTTGGTCAGAGGGAAACTGTTAAAGCCAAGTTCGACTGGCAAAACACATCTGTAACTCTGCACACATTAATAGATCAGAGTTAGACTTTTTTATGCCTAAGGAGGAAGAGAAATTTATTTGGTCTCTGATATACTTAAAAATACATTTTCCAATAAAGCTAGACATCATGAGGAGGTCGGCTAAACCCCGAAGCTAGCTAGCGTGTCTCATCCCAGGAAAGGGTTTGTTCTCCACTTCCAGACCAGTGAATACGAGCGGTACCACTGGATTACAGCCTCTGAGGAGCGCTGCACATTATGAGTCTGCATCTCTGATGAGTAGATTGTATTTTGTTTACATTTTTATGTTTTTGTCATGTTAATACACAAATATTGGTTCTGAACTGCTCCAGATGATGTAGGTGCACAGTTGCAGTTGTAGTGTAGATGTTTGGAGTCTTAACTGGGTTTCTTGCTTTAGTAAAATGGTTTTCACCTTCATATGTGAAATGTACGGTGGCTGATAAGTGCAAAACACATTAACAAATCTAAAAACAAATTAAAGCTGTAAATTAAAAGAAGAAAATTATTGAACCAACCTAAAAAATTAAGTTAATTTGCTGCAAAGCTTTTTTGAGTTTACTGAACTTCAGGTCTGTATTTCTCCCTACTCGTTTCTTAAAGTTCACTTAACCCCCTTTTTAACTTTAAACAAACTCATGATTACCCAAAGGAGCTAAAATTCCCTTTTGAAGTGATGCAGCAGCTGTTTATTGGAGTTGGATCAGATTCTTGCACCGCAAAAGTTCACTCTTTAAAGACCAAGTTGCTGCGATAAGACAGAAAACAAAGAAAACCTTTTTTCCATTTTGCTTCTGTTTAATGGTTGTACTGGTTTATAGTTTAAGAGCAGTGTTGTTTTTAGATCTCATTGTTTTAAGTGGGAAACTGGGATTCTTGAAATCTTTTTAAACTGACTGTTTTCTTGTTCGCTTGTACTGCTTCCTCTTTCCTTGGTTTTACTATGATTGGGAATTGAAGACTAGTTGAATGTAAAGTTTAACACGGCTTATTGTGAATTATTCATGTACACTTGTTCTTGTAATGAATATATCTGATGACAAGGAGAGTTATTTGTACTATTTTGGCTTGAGGATGTGGGTCTGTGCATACAGAAGTTTGCTCCTGTTTGTGTGAGCTGTGTATATGTGAAGGTTTTTCTTGTCTAGTGTTTTATATCTTTGTAAGAGAATTCTTCATGTCTGTGTTTTTGGATGCAGTGTATCTGTTTAAAAAATAAATGCTGAGAGTTTGAATTTTGCAGTTGTGTTGATTTCATAAAATAATCTGGTTAGATTTCCAGAACTACTTGTCAAACCAAAGTCCAGTAAACTCACAGTTATGTTGAGGAAAAAAGACTATTTTATGTGAATGAGACTCGATCTATTGTTGTGAAAGCATAAAAAATGATGTTTTACCAATAGGTGTTTCAGTTGCTTTAACTAAAGATTTGAAATGGTCATTAATTGATTCAGAACAGTGGCTCAATAATTTCAACACATGAATAAAAGTTGAGTGAACTTAACACCTAATGTGCTAAACTTCACTGAGTCAATACAACAAGATGACTTGACTAAGACAAGTTGTGTCAACAAACCATTTTTTACAGTGTAGGACCACATGCAGCTAAAAGCAACCTTTCTGATTCCGTAGCATCTCTGGATGGTGTTTCTGTTTCAGCGTGTACAGCAGTTAAAGATCTTGCTGTGATTATTGACTGTAGACTTTCCTTTAAGACTCACGTGAATAATATCACCAGGTTCGCCTTCTTTCACCTTAGAAATATTGCTAAAATTAGAAATATGATGTCGTTACAGGATGCAGAAAAACTAGTTGATGCTTTTGTTACTTGTAGATTAGACTACTGTAACGCTTTACTGTCTGGGTGTGTGAGTAAGTGCAGAAATAAGCTTCAGTTAGTTCAGAATGCAGCAGCAAGAGTCCTCACTAGATCTAGGAAATATCACCACATCACTCCTGTTTTAATTAGTCTACACTGCTTCCAATCAAATCTCACACTGATTATAAAATACTACTACTGACGTATAAAGCACTTAACGCTCTCGCACCGCAAAAAATGCACAGATTTTTCTGTTTCTTAAAGTAAACGCCGTTCTGAAGCGTCTTTACATGTATTTTGACCGCTCCCACCACCCATACTGTACGTGTACGATTAGACGTGCAACACAAAGAAAAGTGCGGCTGCTTAACCGTGTATTTTAAAGATGTGGCCTCAACCTCAGTGTGGAAAAGCGACTGATCCGAAGCTGCTGCTTTTCAGCTGATACACACTGTGTGCTCAAAAGTATTTGGACACCGGTCTTTTCGAGTCAGATGTGGTTCATTCACTATTTATGCTGAGACCCTGCATGAAGGTGGTACTAAATTTATTAAATGTACCATTTACATGTTAGAACTCAACTTGCTCTGACCTCAAATCAGGCTCTAAACTGTAGCAGTTCCTCCTCCACCCACACGGGGGAGACTCCTCCATGGAAGTTACGCTGAGTTACAAGAAGTCACGTTTGGGTTTCTGTAGGGTTACGATTTTATTGCATCTCATGTAAAAATTAGAGTAGCAGTTCAATATAAAAGATTTCAATAAAAAGAGAATCTCAGCATCTCCAACTAGAAATACAATGTGGATTCTGTTCAGGTTCATACAGCAGGTGATGGAACTCATCATCAGTTTGCATGTTAATGAGCTGGATGAAGCATTTATTCATTAGTTATTTATCCAGTTATCATCTGTTAACCTGTTATTTCAACAAAACCAGATTTTCTCCTGCAAACCAAGTTCAAGAAAATGCTACAAGGAATTGACTCCCATGTCGTGTTTGCTGGACTTTAGAATGTAATACTTTATTGCACTGAGGTGCTTTAGTACCTAAAAGTCTACAATTTATCATATTTATGATTTTATAATGAATAATTTGTATTAATATTATTATATGCAGATTTACACATTTATGAAACCCAAAGTGATAAAATGATTAAATTCCTAATAATTGATTTTGCTTAAACAATAAAACTGGACTGGACTGATCTTGCTGATCAAAGCAAGAAACATTCATAAATCCCCCAAAACTATAATAATAATAATAATAATAATAATAATAATAATAATAATAATAATAATAACTGCAGTTGGTTGTCAGATGTCAGTCTCACACTGCCCTCTAGTGGCTCTGTCAGAACTTTCTTTTTACTTAATTCTGTACAAATATTATTAATGGTGTTTTGTTGTCTAGTTATATGTGATGTTGATCTTTTACAAAGCAACATATTTTTCTTAATAATATTAAATTGTCTAAAACTTAAACTGTTGATTAAATCAGCTGATCAAAATTAATATAATAAATAATGTAGAAATAACGAGTACAGATTTAATAACATTTAAACAATTTATTTTGTCAAAAACATTTTATAAAATCCAGTCTTTATGTTAAGAAACTGCATGAAGTTACTATTAAATGTATTAAAAGTATCATCTACATGCAAGAACTCAATCAAACATGTTAGAATCCAATGAAAACTTGATTAAGCCTCAAATCAGACTCTGAACTGTACGAATGCTTTTTGTTCTGTTATTGAACTAGAAACAGTGAATGTTGAGATGTTTGGGAACTGATTATTGTCTGTATATATGCAGGTCAGGGGTTTTTCATGCTGGAACACCGTTCATTACAATGAGACGATGATGTAAGATGACGAGCCAAACCACGGAGACGAAGCTGACTGAGGTGAACCCCTCAAACTAACCCAGGAACAGAGAAGGAACTTTCTGACCACCTGCTGGTTTTGCACAAACAGAACAGAAGTTTCTTTTTCTTGAGTGAGACTGCTGAAAGAAATATTTTTAAGGAGACAGAATGTTTCATGTTACTGATTTTTCTAGAACTGTGGAATCGAGTCATTTTCCAGTGAATCTTTAGATTCAGACTCAATTGAACCGAAACCAGTGAACCGACTTTTTTGAGTTATTGTTACACTGTTAATAACATTATTATCAGATTTATTATTATTATTATTATTATTATTATTATTATTATTATTTATATTATAATTACTAACACATTATTAGATATTACGGTTATTATAATAAAGTTTTATAGGAAAAATTATAACTAAATGAACAATTCCCTATGTTATGTTATAATTATCTCATTCATACAACTGAGCAGTTGAGGGCCCATGATAGCAGCTCCAACAGCCATTTAGTTAATTCTTCTGAGGAGAAGTGGCTTCCACACACCAGCCATCAACCAGAAAAGAGGTTCAAGCAGTCTCCAAACTCAGCACCTGTTTCATCTCTACCAGTAAGAGTGAGAGACAGAAAATCCCAGTCTTCACTGGTTGTATCCCCCAACACACCTGAAGAGAGGTGGAATATTAATTTTACACCCCAGCCAGTCTGTAGACCATCTGTTATGGCATTGTTGATGAGAAGATGTTGGGAACGGGCTACAAACTGTTCGTTGACGACTTTTACACAAGTCCAGCACTGTTTAGAGATTCAGTCCACAAACCCTCAAACCATCACCAACAAGCTTCTGAAAAAAGCTCCTCGAGGCCTCATCACTGGCTGAGAGAAGAGGATGTGCTGTTTGTAGAATGGAAGGATAAAAGGAAGCTCCAGATGTGCTCCATCATTCACAGAGGCACTGAAGGAAGCATTGTGCTACTTTTATTTTCATTACTTTCTTCTTCTACTGTTTTTCTAATGTTCAAATACCAGTCTTATGCTTATTGTGTGAATGTTATTATTCCCAGTACATTTGGTTATCAGGCTGCTTTTCCTCAAACAGACGGAGGGAGAAAAGGACTACACACAGTCTCAGAATAATGTTTATAGGAATCTCCTTTTTATTGTATTTTCTTCAAAGTTGAAATATAAACTCATTACACATGTGACTTTTAACCCGTCACTATTCTGGATTGTTTCAGGACTGAATTCATGTATTTATATATAAAAACTAATGTTTTATGAAGTACACATTTTTTTCTAAGGAACTTCAGCATCTTTGGATGATGTAAAGCCCAAAGTGTGTTCTTTCAAAAGAGATGTAAATTGTGTATGTAGCACACTGTTGTCAGGAACTTTTACCATTGAAAGTCAGGAAGGTCATTTTCAGCTGTAAGGCCCAAAAGTGGGGCTGAAACCGAACAGGGTTCAAGAAACCGGGTTTATTTTCATATAAGTAACAGTATTTAGTTCAGTAAACTTCAGTTCATTTAAAGGAGAATTCAGTGCTGTTTAGTTCAGTAAAGTCTTCATTTAATCCAAAACTATTCCATTCATTAAGTTCAATTATCCTCAAATTAATATTTTTACATTCAATAAAAACAAATCATCCAGTTTTCATTTATGTTTATTTAGTGAATAATGCATTTAATAAACAATTGGTTTCACTCAGAATGATGTTTTATTTTTTAATAAGTAGTAAAAATGTGTTTTTTTATAAAACTCATCTGAAGCATGTAGATAAAAATGCACCAGTTGGTTAAAAGAAAACATTTAAAAGTAAAACATTAATTCCAGCTCATAAATCCTATAAAACATGCAGCATTAAACATGAACTTCCAGCAGATGAACATCTCATAATACTGTCTGGAAGTGAGAAAGGTACAGGTTGTTTTTACTCCATACACATGAACTTACTTTGATCAGAAACACAATCATACTCCAAATCAATTAATCAATAAAGTCAATAAAAGAATCCCAAACTGCTGTGTGTCTTGTCCTTGCTATTAATGACGTCATTAGAGCTCCACTACTTCTAATGACCTGCTGTGACAGTGAGCTCTAATACACATCACACTGCCACCTACTGGTCATTTATGATTCTGCAACATTCATAGAGTCACTCCGGTCAACTTCCGGTTCTCAACTCGGATTCACTCGCTTTATACACAGTTTACAGCCGTTTTTATCTTATTTATGACTGTAATATCGCTCTTCTCTCAGGAACAACAGAAAAGATGTGAAGACATGACATTTTATCCGCTCTTTACCTCTGTAATGTGCGCATGCGCATAGTGTCAGGTTAAAAGAGACCGGGTTACGACACAGACGGAGGGCGGGGCATCTCCTTGTGACGTCACAGTAAGGCAACGTCTACAATTGGGAATGCGTCTCTGTTTCTCTCATTTCCGAGGTTTTTGCTTGTGAGTAAAGAGGCATAAACATGGAGCTCTTCAGAAGGTTGAGAGAGTTTTTTCGAACCAGAAGAACGAAGAAAACTAAGCAGATTGCTGAAATGAAGGAGAAGCTGGAACACATGGAGAAAGTAGTGAAAGACTTGGATGCATTTTCTCTTCTAAAGATAGAGAAGATAACAGAAGAGAGAGAAGAGAAAGCCATTCTGCTTCAGACGGTGCAAAAGCTGGAGGCTACTTTAGCTTCTGAGCGAAAGCAGCAGGAACAGGACATAACTGAGAGAAGCCAGAGCTGGGCGAGAGAACAAAAACAACTGGAGGAACGTGTTGCTCAGCTTGAGTTTATTTTGGATCAGACCACCATGGAGCTCCAGTCTTCCCTGAAAATCCATGAGGAACTGGAGAAAACTGTAGATTGTGAGAGAGAGAGCTGGACGAGAGAACAAACGAAAGTGGAGGAACATGGTGCTCAGCTTGAGGTCACTTTGGAACAGACCACCATGGAGCTCCAGTCTTCCCTGAAAATCCATGAGGAACTGGAGAAAACTGTAGAAGGTGAGAGAGAGAGCTGGAAGAGAGAACAAAAACGACGGGAGGAACATGTTGCTCAGCTTGAGGTCACTTTGGAACAGACCACCATGGAGCTCCAGGATACTCAGAATCACTGTGAGAAAGTAAAAAATATTGCAGAGCAGCAGAGAGATCATTTGATCAGAGACAAAGAGCGACTGGAGGAACGTGTTGCTAAGTTTGAGCCCACGTTGGATTTTAAAGAAAAACAAGAGGACGAAAGAGAGAAAACTAAACTTGACATAGAGGAGAGGAACAACTTACAGCTTCAGACCAACAGGGGGCTCCAGGATACCCAGAATCTCTGTGAGGAAGAAAAGAAGACTTCAGAGAATAAAACAGATCATTATATGAGAGTCCGAGAGCGATGGAAGGAAATTGTTGCTCAGCTGAGACAAGAAAACATTCAAAAGAAAAGGAGAAATAGAAAAAAAAGAAGACGACAAGAGAAACAGAGAGTCTGAACATGCCTTTTTCCTCTTTCTGTTTCTCTTATGGTTATTTATGATAATTTTACACTTATAGTCAATAGTATAAAGCTGAGTGTAAAACTATTGTATCTTGTAGATCGTCTCATCTTTTAATCATTTTTTATTTGTCTTGTCAAATCTTTTTTTTATCTTTTTTTTTAATCTTGATTTTAATCTTTTACTACAATAAGACACAATAAACACTATTAACAACCATTATTTTTGTCTTCCTTACAAACGCTGTATGACCTCCTCATGGATTCTTCCACTTAGATTATATCCCTCTTGTGGGGCAGGGGGCTGTGGCTCGGGGTCATAATGCTGAGGGGGAGGGAGGTCAGGAGGGAGAGGGAAACTGGTCCTCAGTGCCACATTGTGCAAAACACCACACACCCTGATAATCTTACACACATTTTCCAGGTGGTATAGAAGTCTTCCACCTGAGACATCCAGAGCTCCACATCTGGATTTCAGGAGGTGAGGAGCGTCTGAGGAGTGAAGCCTCTGTCACATGTCATATTATAGACTACATCAGGACAATGTTTACAATTTCTACATGTTGTTAAACTCAAC
Organism: Silurus lanzhouensis; assembly: GCA_039877035.1. Lineage (NCBI taxonomy): Eukaryota > Metazoa > Chordata > Actinopteri > Siluriformes > Siluridae > Silurus > Silurus lanzhouensis. The sequence continues at coordinate 11,399 of JBCEWE010001170.1, read as the reverse complement.
AAGAAGCCAGTCATCACGTCCTGCAGCTGCCTGTAGTCTGTTCCCTACACTGCTATGTGTCAGGATGTCAGGCTGGAAGGACGAGCAGAAGCCGAAGTTCAACAGAACAAAGATTTGTTTAATGAAGTAGGGAATGTAGACAAACCAACACAGCAGTAAGCACAGGATCACTGAAGGCACAGGCAAAGAGCAGTTCATAAGATATATCCACAGACTAGAACCACAATGAGATAAGTCCTTGGTGACAATCCACAAAGCGGTAGTCCATAGAGAGCAGTCAGAAGGTCCAGTGAAGTTCTCCAGACTAACTGGTAGAACAGACGGGGAGCGTTTGGAAGTGTGTGCTTATGTAGTGTGAGCTGATGAGAGACAGGTGTGTGTGATTAGTAGGACGGGGAGCTGCTAGGAGGAATGTGTGGCTCAAGAGAGGGTGTGGCTGGTGGATCCCTGACACAGGATAAAGGAATCATGTGCTGAAGCAGGTCAGTGTGCCACAGTGAAGGGAAACCTGATGTATCAACTACCCACCTTAATAATAACATTTAAAATGACAGGCATTATGACACTCAGGGGCAGATACCAGACCTCTAGCATGAGATTTAATAGAATTATATTATATCTAAAGAAGGTCTTTGTGAAAAAGTTGATTATATATAATATTTATATAAAGTATTTCGCTGTCTGCCATTTCCCACTAAAACAACCTGTTGTCATTAACCCCAGAGTGGTGAGGACCTGTATTTGGACGGGGATGGCATGGTTCTGGTGTGTTTCCCTCTGTAGTACTGGACCCAATTCAGCACATAGATCCAGGAGCACAGCTGTAGGAATCTAAATCAGCTTATTATCCAGTCATCATCCAGGCCAAGAAATCATCATGGTCCCTGGAGACTCTTTTTCTCCTTAATCTTCCATTGGCACCGCAGCATTTATGATTTATTCCAGCTCATTATGGAAAGATAAAATAAACTGATATTTGGTCCTGTGCCATGAACAGAAAAGCAATAATAGCTACAGAAAAGCTCCTGCTTCCCTCTGTAGCGGGTATTTAAATCCCATTTAAAATGCTTTCAGTGATTCTACATTCTGTTTATATGAAGTGTTTTTACAGTTTGCATGTTAATTGGCTGTATGGTGCATTTAAGAGCATTTTAGGTGAATTTATGAACCACATCTGTCTGGAAAAGACAAGTGTCCAAATACTTTTGACCACACAGTGTGTATCAGCTGAAAAGCAGCAGCTTCGGATCAGTCGCGTTTCCACTGGGATTCAACTCTGAAATATTACTTTTGATTTTTATTATATGAAATATTTTATATTCTTTATTTGATATTATTTAAATTATTAATACAGTGGAACCCGGTTATGTCGATGTCCTAGGGGGTCGCCAAAAAGCATCGAGGTAACCGATGATCGAGATAAACAAAAATCAAAATGGCGGCAGTATATTAACGTGCTTGAAATTTCTTTATGTACATGATGTGCGTTAATAAATGAGAATGTGCATGCACGTGTTTTTGAAGGGTTTTTTACACAACAGCGTTGCCGCGATTTGTTTGATGAAGGCATGCTATAAAAATACATACAGTACATGTTTATCTGTCAGGAATCCACCTGCCACGCCCCCTTCGGCCCCCTTCAGCGTGTCAGGTGTTTTCTCGGCCGCTTTCTCTGAAGCTCCGCTTCAATCGCGCACATATGGTGCTCGTTTATCATCATCACCAGCTCCTATTTAAACTTCCACACTCTCACTGTCCGTTATTGTTGGTATATGTTGGTTCACGGCGGTCGTTGTTATCGCTCATGTGTATCCCGGTACGTGTCTTCCCACCGGCACTCTCTCAACGGCTGCTCTTTTCTTCCCAAAGCCGCGCCGCACCCCTACTAACACTACTAACACTACTAACACTACTAACACTACAACACTAGCACTAACTAACAGCAGAGATTCACCAGTATACAATACAACACCTGGAGCAGCTGTAAGACTTGATTTTTCCGCCACTTCCGCGAGTTCTTCTGCGGCTGCACCGAGATAACCGACGTTAAATGACAAATTTTTTCTCCCTTGTGCTCGAGATATTAGGGTTCGGCGACATAAAAAAAGTCGACACAACTGATAAAAAATGCTTAGAAAAAGCATTATATATATATATATATATGAACTTTATATGTTTATGATGTAAACAATTATAAACTCAATCTGAACAGATTGGGGGCCATCCTGATTATGTTCCTCATCAAAAACCACTAAGAACCTGAACGTGATCTTCAGTCAATTTAGTGATCATCAGCACAGACCTCATAGTCCTCACCAGAGTCTGGATTCTTCTGAAAACACACACAAAAGCCCTACATCACCTCTAATCCTTTTCATCTAGTAGCAGCTCTACATTTAGCTGCAACTGCACTAATAATACATTACAAATGATACAAATGTACTATGATTTAAGTGAATCAATGCTTCAGTTCAGTGAGATTACAAGTTGGGTTTAAAGATGTAGATTTTATAGGAGGGTTTATTTTATTTCTACATACTGTTCTTTCCTTTAAAAAAGGATTAAGGGGATGATTCGGGAAAAGGTAGAGGTTTATTCATGTTTACTCCAATAACATCACTTGGGAAGGGCAGATTTGATTCTACCCCTCTGACATCTACTCGGGGGTCTGCCCTGGAGAATTAGTGAAATGAAACGGTACGTGACTCTAAAGCAGATGAAGCATCAGTGAAATTCATGATGGAGATGCTGAACCAGCTGGACGTTGACACTTTTATTTAATGGTTTATATATTTATAGTGTTTTAAATGCTTTTATTATACAGTTACAGCAGTAGGAACTGTTATGAGAGCTGGTGCACAAATAGAGGAAACACCCACACATGCAGAATAAAATTAGAAAGAAGAATAAAATTTGTATAAAATCTCTATGAAATAAATGAAAATCATCAGGCTATAATACTGCACTGTATGTCACTGGCTAAAAAAGAGCTATTGTAGTTTTAAAAATATTGATACATTGAAAGCTTTGATATTATAAATATGTATGAATGAAGGTTTAAAAGTGTGATGTTGATTTGTTGCTGGTTTCAGGAAAATATTTATTAAAATGTTCTTTTTTCATGCATGTGTATCACAATCACTTGACAAGTTCCTCTTAAAGTTCTTATAAAATGTTTAATAATCACGATTCGAAACACTCGAAAACATTAACATTGTGGATTGTCTTTATTTATTTCCCTAAATATTATATTAATAAAAAAGAAAAAAGAAGTATATAAACATAAAAAATATAATAACATGCAATATTAATATCATATTTTTAAAAATCATCATTATTATTATTATTATTATTATTATTATTATTATTATTATTATTATTATTATTATTTTAAAGATATTTTTTTCTTCTTGTTCTTCCTCTTTTTCTTTGTGCCGAAGAGCATCTTTGTTTCCTGAAAGAAAAATGCAGAGAAGTTTTAGTCTACACATCATACGTGTGTGTGTGTGTGTGTGTGTGTGTGTGTGTGTGCGTGCGTGTGTGTGTGTGTGTGTGTGTGGATACTCACCGACTTGACTCCTGCTTCTCCTGTTTTTAGGATCATGTTCATTTCATCCACCTGCACACAAACACACACATATACACGTCTATCACACGTGTGTCACGTGCATATAAAGAGTGAATAGAGGAGTGATGTGTGTGATTATGAATAGATGTAAATGAGGAATTGGTGGGTGGGGTTTTGTTACCACATGACCAAAACTTAATCATCATATTAATATAATATTATTTAACATAATAATACACTCGTTACTACAACCACTTATTACAAATCATTCCTAAATATAATATTGTGTGTGTGTGTGTGTGTGTGTGTGTGTGTGTGTGTGTGTGTGTGTGTGTGTGTGTGTGTGCATGTGTTTGCTCACTTTGGCTCGCAGAAGATCAGGATCAGAAATCATCTTCATGATTTCGAAGTTGTTTTCACTTCCAATCAGCATCCATGAAATTTTACTCGCTTCAGCCGGGTGGATTTTCTCTACCAGAGGCAACAGGTGATCATCTGCAGAGAGAGAGAGAGAGAGAGAGAGAGAGAGAGAGAGAGAGAGAGAGAGAGAGAGAGAGAGAGAGTGTGTTACTGAAACTGCGTGTGTGTGTGTGTGTGTGTGTGTGTGTGTGTGTGTGTGTGTGTGTGTGTGTGTGTGTGTGTGTGTGTGTGTGTGAAGCACTTACGTGCCATCTGGATCTGCATTTCAAAATCTGCAGACTCCAACATGTAAATAGTTAAGCGCTTCTGAGGTGCTGCAGCCATGGATACATCCTGCACATCTGGAACATGAGATGGAGCTGGACTCTGTTCTACAGCTGGAACATTAGATGGAGCTGGACTCTGTTCTACAGCTGGAACATTAGATGGAGCTGGACTCTGTTCTACAGCTGGAACATTAGATGGAGCTGGACTCTGTTCTACAGCTGGAAAATGAGGTGGAGCTGGACTCTGTTCTACAGCTGGAACATGAGGTGGAGCTGGACTCTGTTCTACAGCTGGAACATGAGATGGAGCTGGACGCGGTTCTACAGCTGGAACTTGAGGTGGAGCTGGACTCTGTTCTACAGCTGGAACTTGAGGTGGAGCTGGACGCGGTTCTACAGCTGGAACTTGAGGTGGAGCTGGACTCTGTTCTACAGCTGGAACTTGAGGTGGAGCTGGACTCTGTTCTACAGCTGGAACTTGAGGTGGAGCTGGACTCTGTTCTACAGCTGGAACTTGAGGTGGAGCTGGACTCTGTTCTACAGCTGGAACATGAGATGGAGCTGGACCGTTCTACAGCTGGACTGAGTGGAGCTGGACTCTGTTCTACAGCTGGAACTTGAGGTGGAGCTGGACTCTGTTCTACAGCTGGAACTTGAGGTGGAGCTGGACTCTGTTCTACAGCTGGAACTTGAGGTAGAGCTGGACTCTGTTCTACAGCTGGAACTTGAGGTAGAGCTGGACGCGGTTCTACAGCTGGAACTTGAGGTAGAGCTGGTTTCTCATCCGCAGTTGTGCGCTCTTCTACAGCAGGAACTGTGTTTACTGCTGGGGCATTTTCTTTATTTGGCTCTACCTTCTGGCTTGGTGTGAAGGGAGTCATATTCTGAGTCTGTACACAAAGACACACACAGCTGTTAACACTTCATTCCATTTTGTTTTATCAGATCATCATCACTGCTAGCAGGAGGCTCTTGAGGGAACAGCTAGAGGAGGTTCTTTAACCTTTTCAGCCAGTAATCCATTTAACTGCAGTATTGAACTTCAGCATCAAATCATTTTAATGTGGACAGCATGGGGTGGTAGATGTTTAGGGTACAGTCTTCACCTGCACATTCTTCATCCTCTGCACGTTATGATGGACAGGGTTATCCTGGTGTTCTGGTCTCAGTAAGGTCTTCTGCTTGTTAATGAAGACCTGGGTGTGGTGGTTCCTCTCAGTCTCGCGCTCCTTACGAGACTTAAAGTGTTGGATGGAGCTGTAACACAACAGAGACACTGCTCTTACACACTGCTGTTAGTCTTTATGCCGACACCAGAAAAATTACCCCCTGATACTGACTAAAATCCCCTCATATGACCAAACCCACACTTTATATTAATAGCTTACACTTTATGGCCGTTAAGAAGTTTGCCATTGAGTTTCTCTTTTGCCAAATTCGCCGCCTCTGGAGACTCAAATTGGACGTATCCATATCCTTTTGTCCCCGTCTTGTAACGGACAACCTTCAGGAGAGACACGTCATGTCAACACACAATTCATATCAAACAGATCTAATACAGGACTTTAGTAGAAAACATGCTAATCATGCTATACAGATGTTATTCAGATCCAAACAGTTTAAAGCACAAACCCTGCATGACAGGATCTTCCCAAAGACTGAGAACAGGTCAAAAAGGGCCATGCTGTCAATCTTCTCCAGGTCCAAGTTCTTGATGAACAAGTTCCCGATGCCACTTTTCCTCAGGGTGGAATCCCTCTGAGACCACATGACTCTCATAGGGTTCCCCATAAGGAGCTCACAATTAAGTGTTGCCAACGCTCGCTCAGCTGAGGAAACAAAATTCATTACAGGTCATTCATTTCAGTAAAAAAGACTGGGGAAAGATGGGTGAGGAGAAAACACTCTCAAATTTTATTTAAGGCACAAAACCTGATCATATTCACGTAATAAAGTAGTAAAATAATACAGAAATACCTCCTGGAGTATTAAGTAGACTATAAACTGGTATAAATGCAGAAATAGTGTATTGGGGTTTAATGAGGATTTAATTACCATCGGCTTGCTGGTAAAAGTTGACGTAGGCGTAACTGAGTGAAACGCCGGTGTTCCAGTTCCTGCAGATCCGGATGGAGTGAACGTGGCCCACAGAGCTGAATTTCTCCATCAGCATGTTTTCTGTCACTTCATGGTGCAGATCACCAACATACAGTGCTGAAATACTCGAATTCATTTTTATCTAAAAAAACAACAAACAAACAAACAAACTGTCAGTTATAAACAAGAGAAAAAACACCAAACTTACAGTCTTAAACAGAAAAACATCAGTATGAGTGAACTACAATCACTTTCTACTCTGAAATGTTGAAAGATTGTAAAACATACAGGTTTAAAGGATCCTACATTTCTACATTTCTCAGTACAAAAATAAAGTTAACAAAAAGCACAAAACAGTGTAAAAAGTATTCAGAATAACGACATATATAGCAAAGCTACTTATCAGGTACCTAATAGTCAGTAGTAGATGAACAGTTATAATGTTTATCAGTCGCTGCTGCTGCTTTTGTTGCTTCTGTGTGTTTGTTTGATGGTTGTCAAGGAGATACTAGAATTTTGATGATGACGTCATAGAAACTTTTCTGCAGTATCACTCTGGTCACATGACCAGTTGGACAAATGAATCACAGACACTTAAATCACAAACACTATATAAATATTATTTTAATACAAAACTAACTTGAATTATCAATAAGATAAAAATAAAAACGGTCCTGAATCCTGCATGTACACAAAACAGACCAATGAATCCCATTTAAAATGCTTTCAGTGATTCTACATCCTGCGCCTGATCTACACTGTGTGGACAAATGTATTGAGTCTAAATTTAACTAAAAAATTAAGAATAAAAAAGCGATAATATTTCCAGAAATGTTGCAGTGAGCAGAAATGGACATTTCGGCTAATGGTGTATGAGAACGTCATTATGGTTTTTGTCAGATCGATGTTTATAAATCCCCCAATAGTGCACAAAAATACTGATGATGTGAATGAAAATACATCACTTGTCACTCATGTTAATTAATATCTGTATGATTTGAATAATTTTTTCAATAAAGGGGCATAAAATGAATGTATATTTATTTTCTTAATGTACTTATTTAACCTTTAACATTTTTAACAAGGGTTTATTTTATGGGACATGTTTTAGGACATTTGTTTATTCATATTCTACTTAATAATAATAATAATAATAATAATAATAATAATAATAATAATGATGAAGATGATAAAGGGTTCAGCAGGGTCACAGAATAATTCACAAGTCACTGTTTTATGAACGATAAAACATTTTATTTTTAATTACTGAAAATGCTACAAAAATGTCAAATGATAAATTATAATAGATGCAAACACACAAAAATACAAATATTACAAAACTATGTATATATTAATAAAGGGTATTTAACAATAGATATAATCAAATACAATGATAAAAGTCCCTAATTGGGATTAAAACAACAACCTAATCGTAAATAACTATAGATTATAATAGTAGTAAATCCACACAAATAAACAGTAAAATGAGTCGCTCAAAACACCAGCAAGAAATGATTAAATGAGCAGAACTGGAAGAAACAGCAGGACCGGATGCAGATGAAGGACTGGATGCAGATGAAGGACCGGATGCAGATGAAGGACCGGATGCAGATGAATCACTGGCTGAAGGAGATGGACTTTGACTACCAGGCTGTAAAGACACATATTGTATATTATGAACTTAAACATGATGATGATAATGACATAAAAGTGCAGGCTGTATAATGGTGGGGGTGGAGGTAGGGGGCGCTACAGCAGTAGGAGTGGAGTAAAGCAGGTGGAACACTTGCAGCAGGTGGAACACTTACGACCTGGTAAAAGAACAATAAAGAGTGTGGAACACAGGTTTTATTTACCTTTTAGTCTTGGTATTTTTTACAGATTTAAATAAGAAGAAACATTGAAAATCTAACATTCACACATTAATATGTTTAATCCACAATCATCTCTGTACACTAGTGAGAGTCTGAGGGCAGAAGTGAAGTGATATGAAGATCTATAAATATAACACACTTTAACACACTTGAGCAAAAACCAAAGTCTTTTACACTGATCTCAGTGCTTCCACTATTTGATCACTGGATGAGAAATGGGAATTGATAAAGCAGATATTGTTCTATATGATTAGGGATGTAAACTGTAGCAGCGGTGCGCGAGTGGAGGCGGAGCCGGACGGCACGAGCAGTAAGAAACACCTGCAGCTGATGAGACTAATCAGTGCTCTGTTTCAGTCTGGTGACGCCAATAAAGAGGAGAGACACGAGAACCTCCAACAGAAAGAGACACCAAGCAGAGAGACGAGCGGAAGGTCGCTGAAGGGGAAATAAGCGGACGGGCGCCGGTGGAAGACGCGTCGGCCGGAAAAAGTGAACTCGTGTGGACGCAAAAAAAAAATTGTGCAGGTGCATGAGGAAACTCTGGCGGGCGCTAAAGAGAGAAAGCGTGAGGGAGGGACCACCGGCGAACGTCAAGAAGGAAAAGCGTCCTGAACCGTGAGGGTGAAAAGGAAAGAAAATAAAGAAGCTCTGCTTGGTGAACTTTTGCCTGTCTGTCTTTCTTCCAGTGCATTTTGTTACATAAACATCACTTTATTGAGATTTTGTAAATAAAAATAAATATTGCAACAATTATTTCTGCATCCCACAGCAGAGGACATTTAAAGCACATGAGTGTGGTCACAAATATAGTTGTGCAGGTCCACAGTGACGTGACATGAAAGAGATGATCACCTGAAAGTCTGAAATGAACACTTTAGGAGGGTGGAATCCACAAAGACGTTTCTGTGGTCCACCGGAAAGTTTCGACTGGCGGTGGACCTGCACTGGACATTTCTCACTCTGTACAAATAAAGACCTTTGGGTGTGTTTCCAGCTTCAGAGCCAAACCCCAGTGCCGCAGACGAGACGTCCACTCATCGTCCTCTACCCCTGCAGACGAGACGTCCACTCATCATCCTCTAAAGCCTTGTGTGAAACAAACACAAACAAACAAACACAGTAACGTAATGCATGCACAAGTTTCTTTAAAGATCTTGTTTTTAATATTGTACATCATAATAGACGACAGCATGAAAGTGATGCAACATACTGCACTGATGAGCTCAGGAAAAAACACATTAATGTAAATGTAATGCACATATGAGAATTTAGTTTTTAAGATACATGAATCTGTTGTTGTTATGTCGTTAACGTAACATATAATAAGAGATAGTAGCTTGAAAAGTGATGCAATGTACAACTACCATGCGAAAAAATACATGAATACACAATATCATACACAAAAACGTTCTTTCTAATGATCTGTTCTTTATGTTAATGCAGTTGATTGTAAAAGACAGTAACACATGAAGTGCTGCAGTATATTAGTACATCATGATCACCAAAGATCAGAACAACAACCAGAACAACACCATAATAGACAATAAAATACAGGAAAATATGCACAAGTCTATTGTGGTTCATGTGGGTGGTCATGTAGTAAATTTTACCTGAGTTTTCTCAAAGTCTAATTCCAGAAAATATACGTGTCGTGGACTACAGTTGAACATCTGGAGAATAAAAGATGGACAAACTCGTGCCCAGTGTTGTGCTGTTACTAAGAAATAGTGACGAGTTACAGTTACTAGTTAATTCATTCAAAAAGTAATGCGTTACTGTTAAAACTAACTTTTTAGTTACTTTTTTAAAGAACCTTCTTTAATGTTCCCATTAATGCCCTTTTATGTGTTATGGTCTACAAACACAAAACTGACTTAAACACAAAGTCATTTTTAAACACTATTTTATTAAAGTCAGAGCACAAACTGAATATATCACAAGCATTCTGAAATAAAGAACAAAACAAGCTGAATAATATATTCACAATCAAAAACTAAAGTGGCTTCTGCATCATAAAAGCTGTTGTGTTGAGTTTTTAAACATGTTCCTTTCACAGCTGAAGTATGAAAACTATCAACAATGTAGAACAGAACACCGGGTTAGCTTCTAGCTTCTAGCTCCTCAGGCATGGAGTTTCTGGAGGTGTTGCTATCGCAGTAGATACGAGCTTCGAACCAGAAAGACACAGCTTACATTAGACTAAAAAATTTTTGTCTTTATACTCAACTAAAGTGAAATAATGAGCATTTTTCCACTTTGAGAAACTCGTCTTGCTCTCGCCTCGACTCGCCATTACTGCCGCACAGACCTGAATAAACTGAGACACGCCCACAGTGCGTCTTCTTCGTGTTTACAGTGGTTCATCCACCAATCCTACAATGTGTCGCTGCTGTAAGCAAGTTAGACTGTAGTCTACACTTCAGCCCAAATTCATTCATTTAAAAAAGTAACAGGTAACGCACCATACAGGTAACGGTAACAGAGTTACTTTATTTTTAAAAGTAATGCGTTACAGTGTGTTGAAGACAGAAGTCTGCCATGAAGGTGTATCAGCACTTCACTGAACTGTACACTCACCTAATACTCACCTGATACACACACCACACACACACACACACACACACACACACACCACACACACACACACACACACATTTAAATGCACTATCTCTCTAATCACACTTAATTCCTCCAGGATTAATTACAGGTTGGGGTGACGTCTAACCTCTCATGTGGTGCTGATGTTCCTCCTCAGAAGTCCGTCTGCTGTCTGAAGTCTCAGCTCCACCCTCTTCAGGTCATCAGACTTCATCAGGGCTGTCAATTGAAACACAACTATGTTTATCTACACTTATATACCAGGACGAGAAAAACCTCTCTGAAGATGTTCTTCTTAATGACTGAAATCCGTATCAGAGCTCTTTTATAGAAATATATATATGACTGTATAGATGCTGCTGCCATTAGGACATTATTTCACATCACATGAATCTGCTGCACTTGTGAGTGGATTTGATTCGGACTTTTCTGATAAGCGTCTCTAATAGATCAGTGTAATTATTATAATATTAACGCTTAGTGGCGTCTCACCGTCCAGACAGTCTCTGTCTCTCTGAGAGACGCAGAGAGACTACAATTATCTCATACATACAACTGAGCATATCATTTAAA
>JBCEWE010001166.1:0-33990 GCA_039877035.1 Silurus lanzhouensis | reverse complement strand
TCTCAAGATACACAGAAATTTCCGACTCCCTCTTGACTTGCCTTTGACATGGCGTTCTTTTAGATGCAGATAATTCAGCTAGTCTGTTATTTTACTCTTCCGATCAATCATTCTTTATTCTCTCTCTCTCTCTCTCTCTCTCCTCTCTCTCTCTCCTCTCTCTCTTTCTCTCACAGCAAGCTGGAAACCCAGTGTCAGGAGAGAACTGAGACAATCTGGGATTGCACGCTTCAGTTTCTGAGCCACTGTAAACTGGATTCAGGCCACTTGATTATAACAAGTGTATTAGAGTAAAATTAGAGGGTGAGGGAAAATCTTGAGGAGCAGTGAGGTAGGGGGCAGTGGGGGGGTTAGAAAAGAGCAAAGGAAATCTTGAGTTAGGAGGTGATGGCGGTTCAAGAAATCCACTCAACATCATAAATGACTTGGGATTTTGGAATATGCACTGAAAAAACAACCCTGTGGCCCATTAATTAGGTGCAAACAATGTTTTCCTGCGAATATTGACTTCTTAATGGACACAAAGCTGCCTGGTTCATGTTTCCTTTATAGTCAATGCCACTGGGTCAGGAATGGAGGGATTATGTCATCTTGCAGTGTCCTTCAGAAACCGAAGCCGGGCAGCCTCCTTCCTTTCCCGTGTTATGCATTAAACATGCAAACCTTTCTGGAAATATCTGTCTTTTCCCTTCCCTCACAAAACGTTACCCATCCTAGTGATTTTTTTTTAACGCTCTTAGCTCAGCAGTTATTTATTTTCATATTCAATTTTGAACGCATTGCTGGTTTTGGAGGATAAAATGGAATTGGACAGGACAACAGGAGCATTGTGTAAACCTAACAACCCCCACCCCTTTCCCAACCACTTCGTTGTCCCTGGATTTGGTCGGCCATAATTGCATTCTCTTTGTGATCGTCATAACTACTAGATCAGCTACTTCTACTGAGCAAATAAATACATACATACATACATACATACATACATACATACATACACACACACACACACACACACACTGGACCTATCTAAGCGCTTCACTCAGGAAGAGTTTAAGACTCTGTCAAACATTTGCCCAAGTGCAGATTTAAGCAAACTGTCCGTTAATGGAAGGAGAAGGGTCTTCACATTGTCTCAAACACTGACAAATGACTGAAACTGTTTACCCAGATAACAATCAACTCTTAAACGAAAACCTAGCGGCTCCTTGCTGCTGCTTCTTCAAGTGCAAATGAATAAGGAAATGTAGGATTCATGTCTTAACGTGACATCTGGAACACAGAAAAGGGCAGAAACTTGTACTCTGGAGCAGGAAAAAGCATGATGAGGAAAATGAGTTGAAAATGGAAAAAAAGTATAAGCACAGAGATTCAAGGGATGTGTTGTTATATCCAGCATTAAACACCAGCAACGAGCAAAAGTAATAGAACATAAGACTACCTGAGACATGAATATGAATTTCTATACGAATTTTCAAACCCACATATGTTTTATGATGAAGTAGGAAATTATGTTAATCTGAAGTAAGACGGGATCCAATACTCTAAAACATCCAACGGTCTTAATACAAAGACGTATAAACTCTTTCTGACCCGAAATCACCAGAAACATGAAATCTGCATTCAGAAAGATCTACACCTCACATAAAAAAATATTTCTTTCAGTGTGAGAAGCAATGAACTGCATTTATGGGCACAAAGTCTCCTAAATTTAATACACATCCATTAAAAACATGTTGAATTATAAGTCAATTAGTTCAGCCACTCCACTTTCCGTTTCATTTCCCAAATACAGTATAGAGAACATAGAAATAATTAAGCCTGAGTACCGTAGGAATTGAAGGTAATGATTCGGAAGCCATCACACTCAATCAGTATTATTCATCACACTATGGTATTTCAAAGTTTCACCGCAAACATGTAAAAAAATAACAATAAAAAAAAATATTTATATTTTATATATATAATATATATATATATATATATATATATATATATTTCTAATTAATTACAAAAAAGTATCTAGAATTTTACTGTATAGAAATGATTGTGTGTATGTCTATACGAAAATGTGCAAACTAAGGATTTAGGACAAAAGCAAGAGCATTGAAGCGCACCATGGGGTTCATTGCAACAAAAACAACAATAAAAAAATAAAAAATAATAATAATATATATTTTTTTTTGCAGTAAGGCCATGACCTCATAATTATTTATTATTTATTATTTGTATTTATATATAAAAAATATTATATATATATATAAAATGTTCCATATATTATATGTGTGTGTGTGTGTGTGTGTGTGTGTGTGTGTGTATTAAAAAAAATAAAAAAAATGATAGATAGATAGATAGATAGATAGATAGATAGATAGATAGATAGATGAGACAGCACGTCTTCATAAAACGCCAAATGAACATGTTTTGATGTAATAACGTTTGATCACTTGATTAACTTTAGAACGATATATATATAATATATATATATATATATATATATATATATATATATATATATATATATATCTCGTTCTAAAATATATATATATATATATATAATATATATATATATATATATATATATATATATCCACACACACACACACACAAGCGCGCGCGCACCCCGTCCGCCTGTCGCTCGGCGCGCGTCTGCTGCGTTCAGGAGCAAAGCGGGTATCTGTATCTCTTACCTTGAGCTCTGCTGTACCAAACGCGAGCAGTAAAATTGGTGTAATGATGCGCAGCACGCAATCTTTGCTCTAGTTCCCATGACAGTTTCGGGAGCCAGCGGAGAGCATCAGATGCTAGGATCGCGCGGCGCGTCAGCTCGCTCCGCTTCACCCCGAAAAAATTCAAAAAAATGATCAAAAAAAAACTTGTGCGACTTGCAAACCAATCGTCGTCGGGTTCTTTTTTTATTATTGGTTAAAACGCTGTTGGTAATAAGAACCTCCTGAGAAGAGCGAAACACGCCGCACCTCAAAACATCAAAATAACGCTTCAGCGCAAATTCCTTCCCAGTTCCTTCTTTCCTTCTTCTCCTTTCTGCGTCTGATTGTTCGATCCAGCGCCGCGTAAGAAACAAGAAAAACAAAATCAGCTCATGTTCAACAGCAGAGTACGAACACGGTGAAGGTGTGACACCGAAGTTCTGCTCCTCGTTCGGTGGAACGATCTCCTGCACCTCCTAGTCAGCGCGCGCGCCTCGCGTTCTGACCGAGTGCCGGAGCAGCGCGCGCCTCTCCACCAGCGCCATGCTGCTCCACCAATCCAAACACGAGCATGCACATGCGCGCACGCGTTTGCACACACGCGCACACACACACACACACGGTGTGCAGCGGCGACGAGAAAACCCTGACGCGGACAACGCAATAACGGAGCGGAGGATCAACCTGCACATAAGCTCCATTAATTCATTACATTGAGCTTCTTTGTCCTGAATGGTATTAATCATACTGTTGTCAAAGCAAATCATGCAGACCAATAGCAATACATATGAGACATACAGAATCTTGGATCAGCATAACTAAACAAAAGACAACCTGACCATACTCTGAACATTGTCTAAGATCAGATTCAATGTAATTCATGATTCGATCAAATTCAATGAGTTTTATCCAAAATTGCTAATTTGGCAACTGCAAAATTTTGTTGTGCAACAGTGCATCAGTAAAAAACAGTTGACGGGTTGGGGGGTGTTTGGGGCATGTGGTAGGAGGAAACTGGAGAACCAAGAGGAAATCCACACAGAACCTTAGTTACTTATCATGGAGAACAGCCTGTGCTTAGGAAAAGAAAACAGTACTGTTCTAAGGGAAAATACATTACACAATTCAGCGTTTATGTAATATTATTATGACAGTAAGGATAATCACACATTTAAATAAATAATTTACATAAAGTGACAATTTTACTGCAGGGAAAAAAAAACGCTTGCTGAGCGTTAGTCCCATCATTTGTACCTTTGTATCATTCACCTGGTAACACATTTACACTCATATATATATATATATATATATTTTTTTTTTTATTTTTTTTTTTTTTGTGTGGACTGTCTATTTGCAAACAGCAGCTCAAGCTCAGTCATCATGCTAGTTACACTGAGCATTATAGATCGATAGCTTTAGCTACTTGTTGACAAGATTAACATGTTTCAACATGTTCCAGTTACATTTACAGTGGTTTTCTATTAAAGTCATGCATGTATTTAGTTGCTAACTCAGGAAACGATTCATAGCGGTATGTAATAGCATAAAATACAAAATACACAAAATACTCGACAATTCTCAATATTCGAGCATTAGCGCTGATATTTTTAAATTGAGTTACATTTGTTGCAATTTACCAAAATCCATGCACTTTAGAAAGTCAAAAATGATAGCAAAAACTATCTATTATATATCTACTATTATAGTGCCACTGTTAGATTAGATTGATGGTGAGCAAGCACATAAAATGTAACGCAGTGTGTTTAGATTGTTTGTTTGGATGTTTATTTGATCTTTTTAGATTTACCTCAAAGATGTGTGAGTGATCTGCAGCCTACTTATAACAACTGTTTTTTGTTGACCCCATTCCTCCCAGAACTCTTAAGAACAGTGCATTTGCATTACCTTCATCAAAGTTCAACAACATTATGGTTAGTATTTCACCTCTGAGTCACAATCCATAGCACTGAGAAGAGTGGAAGAAACAAGACTCTCAGGAATCTAATCACTAAAGCCCCTCCCCTCCCCCACCTCTTAAGTACATTTGCACCGCTTATCGGTGCTCTCCTGATATTCATTTAGCTAGGCTAATTGCAGAAAACCTGCTCTCGGTCACAAGGCAAAATCGATAATTATGGCAGGAAGAGAAGCACAAAGCCTAGATAACCTGAGTATGCAGATTTTTGTCCCCAGGCCTTGGTGCCTGTTGTCTAGAGCTGTGATAACAAGAGGTGTGTCTTGCAATATGGCCTCATCAATCGTCCCTATATTGGGGGTACTTTACATTTTAATGGTTCAAGTAGAGGAATTGCTGTGTTGCATAACTGAACAAATTCTATCAGCTTATGGTTAAACGCTAGTGGTGTAGCGAAATAACACCACGGCATAGTGTTCCAAATATCCGTGTCAGTTCATGGATTTATACTCAACCTGGGTGTTGTTTCAAACCTGAAATAATCGAATGCTGTGTAAGTGTGTACATTTTTAAACAGCTTTTTTTCCCTTTCACAGTTTTCAGACTTTTCCAGGATTTGCAAAGAAAATTGGTTGACCATTTTTATAAAAAAAGGCTCCTCAAAAGATTTTTGGATGGTTAAGGTTTCCTCAATGAATCTTTTTGGATGGTTAAGGGTTCCTCAATGGATTTTTAACGATGTTACGGTTTCCTCATTACATCTTGGAATGGTCTAAAAGAATGGAAATCATATTCCAATTATAAAACATTAGACAGCTACACCTTTAACACCTTTTGGTTTTTGATTGATACTCAAATGGTTAACAGTCCCTCAATGGATGTTGGACAAGTCTAACACAATGAGAACCACATACAACTGCTAACAAAACTTTGAAGAAAAACATTTTGGAAAAAGGTTATATGATAAATCCTTGAATGTTTAATAGTTCCTCAATAAATCTTGGAATTGTTAAAGGAATATTTGGATCTTTAAGGATTTTGAGTGTAATCGAAGGATACTCATGCTAAGGACAACAAAACATTGTTTTTAGAGCCACATTTTTTTTGGAAATAAAAAGGTGTCCGGGATGGTTAATGGTTCCCCACTGGATGTTTGGATGGTTAATGATTCCATGATGGCTCGTGGGATTGTCTAACAGAAAAGTATCCACCTGATAATGATCACAAAACTATGTTTGAACAGCTAAACTTCATCTTCACAAAAGAGATACTCAGTTGGTCCTTGCAGGGTTAAATGTTCCTCAATGTACCAAGTTAGTCTAACTGCATAGGAGCCATGTCTTAATGCTAACAAAACATTGTTTGAACAGTTACACTTGTAGAAAAATGGTTCCTTAATAGATTTAATAGATTTATATAAAAAAAAAGCATCTCCCCGGGGGATCTTTAGATTGTATATTGTTAGGGCTTGCTTAAGAGATTCTACTTGGAACTTCTTCTTAGAGGAACGTCTTTGGTTGCAAGTTTTAATATTCACAAAAATGTTAAGACGCCGAATCAAACCTTTGGCATAAACTCAAATTGGCTGGAAGCAACATGAATGTATAACTTATTTTGAATTGAGCTGTTATATCTTGGGTTTGAGGTGATAAAATGTTTTTTTCTAAAAGCCAGAGGTAAACATGAAGTTGTTGCATTGCTGCTTCAGTGTTCTGTGGGTTCTGTTGGAATTCTGAACTTGGTTTATTGTTGGCTGATGATTGTCTCAAGGTTTCCCTTATATTTTCTAAAAACATGGTGGTGAATTGGCTATCTGTGTTCGCATGGTGTACTGTGATGGACCAGAAACCCATCCCAAGGTCAAGTCTTAAAGACATCCTTAGCTGGGAATAGGATCAGGATTCCCTTTGACAATTAACAATGCATAAATTAATAAATACAAGCCAAATGTTAGCATTGAAAATTACCTATGGTTGGTATTATTGCTTATGCTGACATAGTTTTAGCCGAATAATAGTTTCCAGGTATTCCTGAGACACCAACACCGACTTTTTATGGATAAGAAAGATTATGCAAGGCCTAGAATTTGAACTGACAGCTGTCACTAGTGAGCTTCTACTGTCCAGCATTTGGTACACAGCACATGATGTTCTCTTTTGCTGAACTAAAAAGGTCCTGTGCTGCTTCAGCAATTTCTGATGGATAGCTTTAATGTCTGCCAGGCCTATCAAGTACACAAAAATCAAAAGCCCATAAAATCAAAGCCACAACTAGCTATTGTATTATGTATCAGTCACGACATGACACTCTTTGATGCTGGACATGTTCACCAGACAAGTTCTCCCGCCAGCTTTTTTTTTTTTTACATATTAGCCAGTGGAGCTCCAGCATGCCCTCAGATCGGAGATCCTCCTTTCTCGCCGTATTAGCGCTGTGCTTCCTTTAATCTTCATAAGTGACAACTCCAAAAGCACATTTACACACAAAGACGGGTGTTATCATGGGTGGTCTGCTCGTATAATGCTAGACATGGTACTCTGAGTGCAGAATACATCAAGTTCCTCGGTGGTGGTTTCCATGGTTATGCCACGAAATGGCTAAGCTATTCCTTTTAATTAAAACTTCAGTAACGTGCATATAGGATGTTTGAACTTTTAAAAATGAAGTAGATTTCACATTTTGCTGTAAAAATCTGTCAGAGAGCTTTCCTAATAACACTTGCTTTGAGCTATGTAGGTTGCCTTCTGTTCATTTGGTTAGGGAACATATTATACAAACAATTTGTAAAAAAAAAAAAAAAAAAAAAAAAAAAAAAAAAACAACTTCTGGAGGAAATTGTTCTCATTTAAATCTATTGTAATTCTACATATACATTTCTAGGTATTATTTGAGAATAATTCTTTGTAGGCCAAATAATGAATCTTTAACTATTTGAAAGGCACTTTTAGTTTTACTTCAACATTTCAATAAGTATTGAAGGTCTTTTGAGTTTCAAATAAATCATGAAGCTTTTAAGAAAATATTTTACCACCAGTCAGCAAGTCTTTCTTTCTCTTGTATTGCAGTAATTTTCCAGGTGAATGCAAGTGCAAACTGACTTTATTGAGACAAAGCATGAAGCACTAAGGCAAGAAAACAAACTACATACAACCAGGGTGAGAGGCAAAAAAAAAACGACTAAGACAAGAAACAGGTGTGTGCAATTCATGACAAGTGAAGTCATGTGGCACACAGGGAGGCAAATTGGTTGATGGGAGACGCAGTCCATTTGCATATGCCTGACAAAGGCATTGTTTTTTTTGGGTTTTTTTATAATAAATTGTCTGATAGCTGGATTTTAATTTTATGTTCTTAAATTAGTAGTATAATAAAAATGGCATTCAGCAGACACCCTTATCCAGAATGACATTTAAGGGCCCTGATCAAAGGCCCAGAAGTGTCAGCATGGTAGTGCTGGGATTTGAACTCAAAACCTTGTTTTCCTACCGTTAACCACTTACCATATTTTCCCACCGTTAACCACTTACCATATTTGTGGAACAACCAGCACAAATATACAGTCTGTATCTAAAAAGTAATTTAATTTACTACTATGTTTAAATTATTGATATACTTATTAATTTATATAAGTATTACTTTTTGTTATTTGTGAATGCTTTATTATCACCCTACATATTTCTTGTTTTGGCTGGTAAACTCTAATACAATTTAATAAGTGTATATATGAAAAATAATTCAACCCTAAAGGTTAAAACAAAAAAAAGGCTCAACCAACAATACATCAGAACAACAGTGAACCTGGCAACCTTGTGCTTAATATAAAAAAAAGGTTTCGGGAGCATTTTGTGTATATAGAGTATGATCTCATTAAAACACTGCTATTTAAATTAGGGGTTAAGCAACACAACTTTTCTGACATAGCCGAACTCTTCCAGTTTGCCTCTTGGTTCTTCATCCTGTTCTCGCCTCGTGAGCATTGTTTGCACCAGTGTGCACTCTGTTCACACTGGTTATTTGTAATTAGTTTTGTTACGTCTTGGTAATCTATGTCAATGTATTTGTTTGCATGTATTTAAACATTGCTGGAGTTTGACACTCATGTACTCAAACCCCCCCCCACCCCCCCCCCCCCAATTTGTACTTGAACCCCACAAACCATGAGTTCAAGTACAAATGTTCTAAGTAAAATATTACTCCAGTAAAAGTAAAAGTGCTCCCTTCAAACCTTCACTTGAGTAAACGTAATGTTACTCTTAGCACACCAATTAATAGAATGATATTAATCACTGATTGATATCTAAAATTATCATGAGCTCAAAGGCATCTTTTCAACTACTAAAAAAAGACGGCACAAATAAGGCCACAGGTGTTGTGGCAAGAGTCAGGCGTGGTGGCTTGCTGTGTGCTTGACCAGTTAAGTATTTATCCACTCATAAATAAAAAAAAAAAAATGATTTTTCTAAATGTAGTTGAGTAAAAAGTACAATATTTGACTGAAATGTAATGAAGCTAAAGTAAAATTGTCCCCAAATGGAAATACTTCAGTAAAGTACAGATACATGAAAAAGTTACTTAAGTATTGTAACGTTTTTACCTTTACTTAGTTACAGTCCACCAATGAACACAACACATTATCCACATTTAGAGACTTTGACATGTCCCTCCGTGTCAGCACATCTTAGAGAACATCTAAAGAGACTTAAAAGTAGTGATAGAAACTGATAGAACTCCTCAGACTTTCATTATTAAAAGACAATGTGAGATATCAAATCATGTTCACTATGCTGGAGGGTTTAATAAAGAACCCTTCTGAATCTTAACTTTTATTTAAATGTTCACCAAACAGTGCAGAGAAAAAGGTCAAACCTTTAGATATATGTTTAGATGGTTAAGGGTTTCTCAGTAAATCTTTGGCTGGTAAATGTGTCCTAAAGGGGTTTTTAGGATCCAAAAGGAAGTCACAGTCTTTACAGTTTCTCACTGGCTGATCCAAAGCAATGACACTGGAGACTCCTCTCAAAAATGCTATGTAAACCTCTGCTTATATAAACTTATTTTCTCACAATTCACAATTTTTTTTAAAGTGTGTTTATGTGGATCATTGGCCACTGGAGTCATTACCATAGACAAAAACATATACATATAATCTTTGATATAAATTTATTTAAATAATTCCTTGAAAGATCTATAGATGGTTGAAGGTTCCTTAACAAATCTTTGGACGTTAATGTTTCCTAAGGGATTCTTTAGGAACCACAAGTAGCCATATGGAATTGTTGATCCAGAGTGTGTGAACAGCTACAAAGAAAAGACAAAGATGGTTCTTTAACAGTAGTTAAAGCTTTCCTCAACATAGGTACAATTTATAGAATAGAATAGCCTTTATTTGTCAGCTTGGTGATACCGGGGCTGCCTTCGAGTAGAAGCCTACATTGGAAGTTTAGCCTTTAAATTGTTTGCAATTTTACCCTTCTCATTCTTTGCCACATTGCCAGTTCTATTTGTTGATTGTTGCACAAATACACAACCCAGATTTCATAGTTTACATCTCTGTTTCCTGAGTTTTGTTTGTTCTAATGCATACAATTATGGATGTTGTATCGTCATGACCCCTGCCTGCCTTCCCTGCCGTGCTAAGCCGTGTTGTCAATTATGACAATGATTATGGTATTTCAAGAAATAAAATCAAAGCTGACTTTCACGTGAGCTAAATTGTTCATGCTGAGTTTCAGGCATGTTGTACTTTTTACCTTTTATGGTAATTTAATGTTGTTGAACAAGTTAGTTCCTGTTATGTTGAACAGCTATAAACAGTTGTTCCATCACAGCCTTCGCTGCGCTCTCTCTCTCTCTCTCTCTCTCTCTCTCTCTCTCTCTCTCTCTCTCTCTCTCTCTCTCTCTCTCTCTGTCTCTCACTCTCTCTCTGTGCTAAGCCATGGAGGAACGTTCCTGGAGGAACGTTGTTTTATTTCACTGTGTACTGCATTCAGCTATATATGGTTGAAATGACAAAAAAAAGCTTCTTGACTTGAGTTGACTCTCTCTAGTAAAAAACCTAAGTGCTGATGACACTAAACATCTCATGCAACCTCATTTACAAAAGAGGTTGGGATGCTATGTAAAAAATGTACAAAATAATGCAAATTTTTATTGTTTAAACTAAAGAAATGTTCTATTTTTAGGAAAAAAGAAAATTTTATTTCTGATGGCTGCAACACATGAAAATAAAAAAAAAGCTGGCACAGGGGAACAATAGGCTAGGAAGTAAGTGTCACTAAAAAGAAACAGCTGGGGGAATATTTTGCAACAAATTAGGTTAACTTCCAACAGGCTAGTTACATAATTAGGTGTAAAAAGTGTATATTAGAGATGCAGAATCTCAGAATTAAAGATGGGCAGAAGCTAACCAATTTGGGTCTATGATTTGTGGAAAAATTTCAAAATAATGTTCTTCAAAATAAAATTGAAGACTTTGTTTCTGAGAATGTGGAGAAATCTCTGTGCACAAGAGAAAAGGGTGAAAATAATATTGGATGCACGTAATCTTTGGGCCCTCAGGTGGCACTGAATTAAAATCAGGCATGATTCTGTAATGGAAATCACTGCATGGACTCAGAAACACTTCAAGACATCACTGTCTGTTAACACAGTTTACAGTGTCATTCACAAAAGCAGGTTTAAAGCTCTATGATGCAAAGAAGAAGTCATATGTGAACATGTGAACAATATTATATACTATATATAATATTGCCTATTTTACAGCATGGCTACATGCTTGACTGGCTTCCTGCAGTGCAGACAGTTCACTATTTAAAACATTTGGCACATCATGAAATAAAATTATGACAAAGAAGACCCAGGACTGTTGTACAGATAGGATCCTGTATCAGATACAAATGGGACAACATTCCTCTCCCAAAACTACAGCAACTGGTTTCCTCAGGTCACAGCTGTATATGGACTATTGTTAAAAGAAGAGAGGATGCTACACAATGGTAAACAAGGCCCTGTCCCTGTGTTGCAGCCATTCATTCTAAATGTCTCTATATTCCTTCAGTTTCAATATTTGATATATGTTTTATGTTGTGAAAATATAAGTTTATGAGCTTTTCAAATTATTGCATATTGCATATTTCTCTTTTTCGTTACATTTAATACAACATCCCAATTTTTGGGGAATTGGGGTTATAAATGTTAAAGGTCCCTTTTCATAAAGCCTCAGGTCTATGTTTTTTATTGTTGTTGTTTTTATGAAATATGTTGGTTTTTCCGCTTGTTTTATGTGCCATATGAGGCCTTTAAAGAAGCGAGAACTGACCAGTGCTCTTCAATACACTTTTAACGCACCCTTTAGTGACCTGTTGGCTTTCTAAACCTTTAAAAAAGCTCCCTGAAGAGAACACACACACACACACACACACACACACACACACACACACAGAGAGGAGAGTGCACCGCATTTTGTCGAGTTAATGCTCTGCTTTGCTTCCAAACTTGCGAGGTGACTCTTGACATAATTTCCTCTGCTTAGTGTTGCCAATAAGAAGGGGTACAGAATGCTGTACATTAAAGGCAGGGTTCTTTATCCTGTCTTCTTCTTCTAGTGCAAATTTTTACTTTTATATATCCTTGTAGCAGACGTGTGCATTGAAGGTTGTGTGTCCTAAAGGGTAACGGCAGAGTGCTATATTCTGCATAACTTTTTGTGTGTGTAAAATATAGATAATAATATGTAGAAACAACGTTAAGTGTAGCTATTATCATAAAAAAACATACATGTGTTATCTAATAAAAGACAAAATAATCATTGGAAATTTGCTGTGGTATAAAAAAGGAGTAAAACACTGTGACTTTATAGTTATAGCATATTTGTTTAGTATAAAATTGCAATATTAATGAATATTTTGTTCATGCTCTGTTTATTTTTTTATTTACTTGTGCTACTCAGTTACAATGATCTTAGCATTGTCTAACAAAATCTTTTAGAAAAAACATTTACACTGGAAAGTTATGAACCATTCACAAAGGTCAAGGTTTATACCTACTTGGAAAGTTCCCGGTGGAGAATCTGGCAGAGAAGACAAGAGAGAAACAGGTTCTGCTAGTGGACCCAGACTTTCAGACTCAGACAGTTAATCCTTTAGTGTCCCAGCTTATTATACACTGCTTCACCTTAAGCGTATTATCCAGTAACTGAAACTAATAATGAAGGGGTGCAGACTGGAATGTAAAATCATGACAGGTTCTGAGATTTGCAGGAGTTAAATGTATTGCTGTGAATAAGCAACTAATTATGAGCTTCACAATGTATTCTAGCACAACATCAGAAAACTCCAGGACAGTCTCCCGAAAGGAGTTCAAGATGTGCTCAGTGTAAAAGGAGGTCACACTAAATACCCATTTTTATATACAACCCCAGTTTTCACAGATTGGTAAATCTTTACTCTGGAGAGACTCTGCCTCTCTAAGATACTCTTTTTAAACTCATTCATGTTACTGACCTGCTGCCAATTAACATAACTGGGTGCTAAAATATTTCTCCAGTTGTTTCTCTTTAGTAACACTTACTTTACTGGCTTTATTGCACCTGTTATACCTTTCCTGAGCCATGGTACAACCATCAAATTCAAAATGACCTAATTTTTTTCCCCTAATATGGTATATTTCCTTAGTTAAAACATTTGATATGTTTCTATGCCCTATAAATTAATTAAAAAAAATTAAGGGGGTTTATAAGATTTTATAAGAAACATTGCTTTCTGTTTTATTTAACATTTTCCACAGCATCCTCACTTTTTTGGAACCGGGGAGAATGACATTTCAAGTGTGTAAAGCGTGTTAAGGCTCTAATTGCTGCTGAAGGTGCTTCAACTAAGTAGGGTCTAAATACATATCTACATGTGATATTTCAAACAAAAACAAATTATAGCCATTTTTAGAATTCATTGTATACATATTATACACTCTATTGTCTTCCAGAAAGAAAATATTGGAAGGTATTCAATTTAATGACTAGAAGACGGATTGCTAATTTGGCCTGTATTTAAATAAAAGTGTAATTTAGCTTGGTGTTCTCATCAGCTCTTTTTATTTTTTAAAGAAGCAAACAATGATGTTGAGTGTCTGACATCACCCTGGCATTTTGATTTGAATTACGAGCCGTAGGGGAAATTGCTTCACTGCTGTGCCAGAGATGGGACTGTGGACACTAAATGTAAACATAAAAAAATTTTTTTTAAAGAGGTTATTATGTGCCCAGACTTCTGACATTAAACAACAGCAGCATTCTTCGCATGCTTTATACAAACAGACCGTTGTTATATTTGTTATTCCTCTCATTCCATTTTGACCTCCTGAAGTTCTTTTCCGCTCATGCAAAAAGAATGCAGTTATGTCACACTGGGATAATATCTTAAATGATCCTCCAAATAAAAAAAAAGATGGCGTAGGTTTATTTTATGGCCCCCAGGGATGACTAAAAACAGTGGGTGCATATTGATGCATCAGATGCTGCTTAATATACACAGTGGGTTGTGAGCTCATCCGCACATTTATTGCTCTGTGAACTTATTTATTTACTACTAAAAGAAAATGTGATATGGTTTGCTAATAAAGGGTGAGGAGCTAACAGGGTGCATGTACACACACACTTAACCTCTAGAGGGCAGAATTAAGGCTTTTTATTTAAAGCAGCTTTATTGTACATTTTTAATTTTTTAAATATTTAGTCAATTCCAGCCGGAATAATATAAAGTCCCCTAAAATTGTTTCTACTTCAGTAAGGAAGTAACATATTATGTAATAGATCACCTTTCAGCCAAAATATTTTATGCTAGTTGTCAGGTTTTACTTTCAAATATCAAAAGAAGGTTTGACAGTCCAAATCTCCAGAAGGAGCACTGGTAGATTGGGTAAGATGCTTACCAGACAATTTCCTTCTGAAATTGCATAAAGTGTACCCAAGAGTGCTGAGGCGTTTTTTTTTAAGACGAAGCTTCATCACACCAAATATTGATTTGTTTACTTCATTACTCTTTACTGGTCTTCATAGAAGCTTTTTTTATGTAGAAAGAGTTTAATTGCATTATGTTCAGCGGCATCTGTGCTTTCTTTACATGTGCCTAAGGCTTTGCACTGTATGGTATATATTTGGACAGGTTTTGATAATCCGAAGAAGCTCAGCAAAATTGACTGTGTGCTATGTAATATCAAGATTGTTCAATTGGAAAATTTGGGTCAGTATATTTGGTAATTAAAGGCAGTATGTTTGGTTATGTGAGGCAGTATGTTTAGCCATTTGTGGCTTAGCATTGTCTTGTTGAAATATACAATGCTCTGAAAATGATGTTGTCTGGATGGAAGCACATGTTCCTCTAAAACTCTTCAGCATTAATGATGCCATTCCAGATGTGCAAGCTGCCCATGCACCCCTATACCATCATAGGTGAGATTTTCGAACTGAGCACTAATAGCAAGTGGGATGTCCACGGATGTCCAAAAACGATTTAAATTTCAATATGCCTTACAACAGGAAATTTTTCCACTTTGCATCAGACAATTATAAATAAGTTTTGGCCCAAAGAAGAGAGCGACATATCTGGATCATGTTCACATATGACTTCTTCTTTGCACGATAGATTTTGAACCTGTATTTGTGGATTACACAGTGACCTGTGTTCACAGTCAGTCATTTATTTTACTCTGGTGCACAGATATTTCACAAAAATCGTAGAATCTTCATATTTACTGTAGACGATAAGACAGTTAATGTATTCGCACTTTTAAGTTGTGAAATATTATTCTGAAATTGCTTCAGTATTTCTAAGTGCTGTTTTTTTGTAGGTTGGTGAACCTCTTCCTATCTTTACTTCTGAGAAAATCTGTCTCTCTAAGATCTTTTTTATACCCAGTCATGTGACTGACCTGTTGCCAATTAATTTAATTAGTTCCTATTTTTTTCCTCCAGCTGTATCTTTCTTTAGTCACATGTACTGTCTTTTACTTTGTACTGCCCAATTTTCCTCAGTTTAAACATTTAATATGTTTTCTATGATCTATTAAATAATCCATTGCATTCTGTTTTTATTTACATTTTACACAGTGTCCAAACTATTTCAAAATTGGGGTTGTACTTTAATATGCCCAAAGCACTGAAATATACAGCACAAAATAAAATGCAATCCACTATTTAGTAATCTCCAACATGCAAACATAGCTCAAGTGAATTATGATAATTAAAGGAATTTAAAATTGTAAAAATGTTTACAAATAAAATAAAATGTTAAAGTTTAAAACATTAAACTTAATCTAACCTGGTCTCACCTTGTAATTTTATTTTATGATATAAACTAGTATATCTACTGGTAACATCTATAAAAGAAATGCGAGAAGCAGGATTTGTTAAAAATACTCCATATTTATCAACAACACCATATTCTAATATTGTCTAATGTAGTTGCATAAGTAAAAAAAAAAAAAATACTACATATAGAATGTTAAATATTGAAACATTTTTTTCCCAAAAAGTTAGAGTAAAATAATACAAATTGAGATAAACATGATAAAAGTCAAGTCAAGTCAAGTTTATTTGTATAGCGCTTTTCACAACAGACATTGTCTCAAAGCAGCTTTACACAAATCAACAGTGAAGGTGAATGGTGTGAATTTGTCCCTGATGAGCAAGCTGTGGCAACTGTGGCAAGGAAAAACTCCCTTAGATGTTATGAGGAAGAAACCTTGAGAGGAACCAGACTCAAAAGGGAAACCCATCCTCATTTTGGGTGACATCAAGAGTTTGATCATAAATCTTTCAACAATACAGAACACTGGAGAGTGAGAGCTAACATGATTACTGGAGTATAAGATTATAAGTGATGTTCTTTCTGCAGTCTTATACAGTCTATATGGTTAGTAGCTCCGAGTTTTATGAGCTCAGCATTTGTGATCACCACAGATCCAGCATCAGCTTCTCCATGCCAGAGCCTTTAACACTCCAGGAGGTCCAATGCCAAACTCCACACATGTAGCGGGATCCAAATGGCACTGGTACGTCTCTAGATGGTTCGGGATGTTTGTGAGTTCGGCATCTACTTCTTCAAAGGTCCGTAATCATCACGAGGTGGGAGGTGACTGGAGCTGGCCAAACCTCAGGGTGTCTCGGGATGGGGAGAGAAAGAGAAGCAGTGGAGAGCAATTAGCGTAGCTGCTGTTCATGATATTAACAGCACAAGTTGATAATGTGCATGTGATCAGATGTTCTGGAGCACAAGGTTATGATGTGATGTGTGTTATGTGTAGGCTTTGCTAAAAAGATATGTTTTTAATCTACACTTAAACTGGGTGAGTGTGTCTGAGCCCCGAACACCGTCAGGAAGACTATTCCAGAGTTTAGAAGCTAAATGTGAAAAAGCTCTACCACCTTTAGTGGACTTTGCTATTCTAGGAACTACTAGAAGCCCAGAGTTTTGAGATCTCAGGGAGCGTGGCGGATTGTAGCGAGTTAAAAGACTGGATAGATATATGGGAGCCAAACCATTTAGTGCTTTATAAGTGAGAAGTAATAGTTTGTAGTCTATTCGAAACTTAACAGGAAGCCAATGTAGGGACGATAAGATCGGGGTTATGTGATCATATTTTCTTGCCCTTGTAAGAACTCTGGCTGCTGCATTCTGGACTAACTGAAGCTTGTTTATTAATGATGCAGGACATAACAAGTTATAATTCATTTATTTAAAATTTTTTAATGCTAATTAATATAGTCGTTTAACACAATACACTATAAACATAAAAATGTCTTTCGCCATCTCTGCGTATCTCTGCTTCCTCCTCTGTGCCATTTCATTTCACAATAAATGCATTCTAATTAAAGTTGCATTATAAGAGCGCAGGAATGTCTGTGTGTTTTACTTTGATGGAAATTCTCTTTAAGACCGTCCCCAATTAACAAATGGTCATTTGGGACATGTTGAGAAACAAAATACATTAGAAGCATATGTGCATGGTTTTGAGCAAACTTTCAGCTTATTCTGCGACAGTAATACAGCTTGCGGTTTGCATCATAAATAGGAATCTAATACACATGCCGGTTATTGTTGCACTCATAAACCTGACACTTAAATCAGGCAGTGCGTTTTCACTTTATGTATGTTTAACTGTAAAAAATACAGTAATTAGGGACAATATGGGACAATATATTTTATTATAAGGGTCATTAGGGGCAATATATTTGGTCTTTAGGGATAGTATGGGACAGTTTATTTGGTCTTTAGGGACAGTATGGAACTATATATTTGTTAATGTAGCGCCTTTAATTTTGCGTCAGTATTATAATTTATCTTATAATCTGTGAGATCTAGTATTTGTTCTGGATATTGCTTCACTCTTATAAACCTGATGTTTGAGTCAGGTGGAGCTTTTTTATTAAATATATTTTTTACTGTAAAAAAAAAAAGATTTCGGTCATTTCTTAAGCATTCAAACTCTGAAAGAACTGCATTAAAACTGCATCAACCGATTCTATAGTACATAATGGAGAGTGAGGCAATAAAAGTGTGGAAAGATAAAATGCATCAGACAAGCCAGGCACTCATGCATAAATAAAACAAAGAGCTTGTTGCATATTGCCTTTTAAGGCAATTTTTTACCACTTAACTGATACGGTGGTAAACCTGCTAATGGGCCATTATGCGTTAATGAATTGTGCCAGTGTTAATCAGACAAAGACACATACAGAGAGATAGAGAGAGAGAGAGAGAACAAGACACACTAAAATCTATTATTTGTGAACTTGATATACTAGTGATACACTCTGCTTTGGCTCCTCTTAATAATCTTGTCCTTAAACACACTCCAATTATGACATCAATTATTCTAATTGATACATACATCTATGGGTTCTATATTATCGCCAGACAGTAATCATAAATGCTAACTTTTTTGGAAGTGGTAGCTCAATATTTGTTTCCTGGTCAGAATGTTGCTTAAACAGGTTCAAATTCCAGCACCAACAACATGCCACTGCTGTCCACATAAGAGCGTAACCCTCAACTGCTCAGTTGTATAAATGAAATAATTGAAAGTCTATTGGTAAATGTATTTCCATAGCAATGTGTAAAGACAATCTATCAACCAAAATTGCTTTGCGACATGTTATAATACTTAGACTAACAATTCCATGCATGGAGAAGGCATGTAGATGAACATGAAGCATCAGTTATCTGTGTAAAAAAATCTTTAAATCTTTTATTAGGTTGGCTTAACTAATGTGTCCAAGAAATACATAACTTCTAAAAAGTATAGAATTATAACAACAAAGAGCAATTTTTCACAGCATTACTTGTTGTTGATTTTCCGAACCAAATGTCCCGTGGAACTTTTTGGAATCTTCTGTTTAATGTAATCGAGCAAGTGAGCTAATGATCTTCATAGGAATGTCTTTCCTATAAAAAGAAACTGTCATTAAGGCTACAGTTTTGAGTACAATGTTTGATGCGCTACAGAAAGGTCAGGAAAATATTAGAAATATTACAGTAAGTATTTTTGAGCTCAGTAAATATGAATACTTCTGTTCTTTTTCCCCAAGTAATTTACTGTGTTACATTGCACATATGCACTTTATGTAGTCCTGTGTGTAGGTGGTAAATCTTTAATTCTCGGTTGTCTTGTATAGATTTATATTGTTTCACAATGCACCTGGAATACCACTGTTTGTTTTTATTGTGCATTTTACTAACTGTATGCATCTGTAATGACAATAAAGCCAAATCAACTTGAATTGAATATCATGTTAATGATTGTTTCTTGGTTTTAAGTTCAATGAGCAGGGTTGCAAAAAAAGTAGAAACTGCTGATTGTAATAATAAAAAAAAAATCATTTGTTTGTTCATCTATAAAAATTGAAAGACGATCAGGGGGAATGTTCTAGGAAAACAAAAACTCTGGAATGCATTTAGATTAGATTAGATTAAATTCAACTTTATTGTCATTGCACATGTACAAGTACAAGGCAACGAAATGCAGTTTGGGTCTAACCAGAGTGCAATAACAGCAAGTGCAGGATATATAGTTTTTACATGAATTTAATGTGCAAACACATTCGTTTTGGGATAAACATTACTCATTATAACATGGCACTGAAGTGACTGTAAATTTTAAAAGGATTTATTTTGGGGTTTTTCTAGTTTAAATCATTTTATACGTGAGGTACAATACACAATACAGTTTGATACAAAAAAAATGAATTGGTCATGGTAGGTCAAATTTATATATTTTTTTTATCTTAATGGCATGCTAGTCAATATTTTTGCTAGTACTAATAATGTAGAAAATTGTATAGAAATAAAAAAAAAGAAAACCCAACAGTGTAAGCCATTGTCTAAAAGTCATAGACTGTAGCTGTTAAATAAAAAAACTGCCTTCTGGCAAAGAATGTTTGATTTTAGTCTTTTTGCTAAATCTGGTTAAATCACTGTGTTTCCTTATGGTGCTGCTTTAAGTGAAATAAAGAAACATTCAAACACCAGTTAAAAAAATGATTTGAATCCTATTCAGCTTTACCCATTTACTACAGAGACCTTTTACAACCCCCTTCCAAATCTAACCAAATGCAACTTCAATTATATTTACAGCCAGAGGAATTTTTTCCCCACTACATGTGTCTTGGCCTCCCACAGAACAAAGAACACACCCAAAGCTATTCCTTTTTGAACCTGATATTGTAGCGATACACACCATTTTCACCTCCTCTCAAGATTCCTGTGTACGCATTCACATCACCTGCCACTCAAAGTCTTTTAATGATGAAAAACCTGTCAGTCAGTCGTCCCTTCACTCCACAACTCACTTAACAAAGACATTAACAATCTGCAGCAAGCCATCGGTGCCCTTCAACGCACTCCATCAATCTTCCTGGCCTAAAACTGCCGAGCTGGCGCACGATGCATGGCGCAGTGAACTGAAACACAAGTCACACTAACCTATTTTTTGATGTACTGCGTTTGAAAAAAAAAAAAAATCAAATTTAAACTGGAAATTTATTCTGGCTATAAACCTTTTTTTATTATTATATTTTTTTTTTACCTCAGTGAGAAAAAGAAGAAGACAAATTACTGGCTCAACAGCAAGAAATCCTGGCTGTAGACAATAGCGGACGCTACAAAATATAAATACTTCCACCCCCATCCCAGCATCCCTCGCACACGCCCTTGCAACCGCCCCAAGGCATATTTTACTGCAGCTCTTGATATCAGCGTTAAAAGTGATTTGCAGTGCCGTATGTGGCAAGGAATCAAAACTTCATTTAGGCAGATAAAGATGCCATTTCTGGCTGGGATGAAGTGCTGCATCATGAGATGGTGTATTCGAGGGCAGCAGCATGACTCTTTTTTTCTTTTTTCTTTTTCTTTGCACACAGCCAGTTCAGATTTATGGGCCTGTTTTTTCTGCCCTATAAACGGCAAATCTCAGTGCCAGGCGATACAGGGAAATGTTAATGGATTCATTTGTCAAGAGCCCCCCCTTCCAATCCACTTATTTACTGTCTTCCTCCATTACCGTCCTGTGTGGAAAAAAATGCTCACAGGTAGGAGTCAAAATATCGATTTATCCTTATCAGTTCTAGTGTCAAAAAAGTTATGATGTCATGATGCTAAACAAAGAAAAAATGATGAGGTCTGCCTTAGATATGATTAAATGGGCAGAATATATGATACATGCATTTCAAATACGTATTCCAAATATAAAATAGGATTTTGTAATTTGTATTTAATAGGGTTGATGAAAATGGCTTCATATTTTGTATCGAAATAGTGTTTGTATTTTGTAGTTTTAAAATGCTGTAAAATACTTTTAAGAAGTCTACATGATGACACCATAAAAAATGCAGCCTCTGATTGGTGCGTACTCAGTAGTTTGCCAAGACTTGTTTATTAGAACAAAAAAATTGATCCATATGTGCCGGCTGCCAGCCCCAAATAGGTGTAAAATGATTGATATTTGATTGCCAATTAGCTGTTTAGTACGATCATGATTTTGCATTCCATTACATGAGTGACTACCTGACACATATGTTAATATATTTATGATTAACAATTAAATTATTAATTAGTTAGAAAGTAGTTGCTATGAATATGTGTGCCATCATTTGTCTTCTTATGAATGACTTGTTTATCATTGAGTCAGTGTTGCTGATGCAAATTAGGCCCATCATTACCAAATACCAAGTAACTAATTAGGATACAATTATGAGTCATTTTCAAACTGTTAAACATTAAACTGTTGGTTACTTCAAAACTAGCCTTCATTTGGGAGATCACAGGGTTTATGTATGTGATGGGTTAGATATGTCAGATTTACTACATGACTCATAGAAAAGCTGTTGCTATCACACATTGTTTACTTAATCAACTGAGTTAGTGTAATGGTGAAGGAACAGATCAAATAAGCCAATAGATCAATACATCCAGACACATGACATCTTACGAAATTACAAGATGAAGAAAGCACTCAATGAAGCAACATCACAGCTTTAAAATCAACATTAGAAAAAGACTCCCGGTTTGTGGTGTAGCTGTATACATTAACAGACTTTATATGTGAATAAAGTTCCTGGTATCATTGACATTGTAGCAGCTTGTTTCCTCACAGAAAACCTCACCATATCAACCATTACTCCATATAATTAGTGAAGTAAAAACTAATACCAGAAAAATCTACTTAAGTAAAGTAACAAAGTATTTGTACTTCATTACTTCCCGTCTCTGCACTTAAGGTAAATATTCAGAAATATTTTCATATTATTCATGAACAGATTATTTAATCAGAGACAAACACATTTATTAATGTTATACACATACTGTTTACATGTGTTTCCTACAAACAAACAGTCTATTCTGATAGAAACAGTGAAAAATTCTTAAATTCTATTTAAGTAAATAAACTAATTCAAACAAATTTATTTATTAAAATGTTATATTCGTAATGTATTTATTTCTGCAAAAGATACTTTAGGACAATACCCACTGGTAAATGCATTATACAAATAAAAGTGATAAGTAGGACTATGTTAAGTCTTGCTTAAAAAAAAAAGCAGCAGAGAGATGAAGCACAGACTTTATCTCTTTATGTATCTCTCCAGCAAACCTTTAAAAGATGATAACACCATGGTAGTAGAAGCGAAATACAAATCAGATGCTAAAACCACAGTAATGTCCCTTCTCGTAGTACTTACGCTGTAAATATAAATTACAATAACGACTTAGCAACTGTGCTGCTCGGATGTTCCTGTAAATTTTAGAAAGGCCATTTTATTAAAAAATAATTTAAAACAGAAAAAAAGCGACACCAAATGAAACCCACATGGATAAAAGTAAGTCAGGTAAACTAGACTTATATTGTTAGTCCACCTATATACAGTACAAAGTGAAATAAAACAACATTCCCACAGGACCAATGTGGTACATAAAACAAAATAAATGAACAAAAAATAACACAAAACACAAAACTACCAGTGTTGGACAAAGTACATATACCATGTAGATGAGTTAATGTAGAGATACAGTAGGTAAAATATTACTCCAGTAAAAGTGCTCCCTTTAAACTTTCACTTGAGTAAAATTGCAAAAGTAGCCTCTAAATGTACTTAAGTATCGAAAATACTATAATTTATTATGACTACAATGTTCCTATTATCATTTTTGTCACAAGACTTGATGCTTCATCAACTCAGTTTATGTAAAAAGACTCTAATGTTACTCTTAGAACAACAATCTATTAATAGAATGATATTAATTAGTCAAACACTGATTGATATCTAATAGAATAATCAAAAATCAACTACTTAAAAATAATTGCACATATAAGGCCACATGCGTTCTGGCAAGTTCGAGTCATTGATCCCTCTCAAAATGTTTTGCTTCTTGTTGAACTGATGCTGAAGTGTATGTTCGTTATAAGTAGATACCACCAAGCGGCAATCAAAAAAGGTTCAAAACAGAGCGTGTGCTCTACCCTGATTGGTGGCTTGCTTTGTGTTTGAACAGTTAAGTTTTTATCCACTCATAAATAAAAAGGAACAACTGATTTTTGCGAAATGGAAATACTTCAGTAAAGTACAGATACGGGAAAAAAAACACTTAAGTACAATAATGAATTACATTTACTTTGTTACTGTCCACCACTGAGAACTAACTGTGACATTGCATGAAGTGCACATTTGCAATATTTAGTAGTGATTTGTCCATATAATAATAAATAATGTACATTTAAACACTGAATTGAAGCCCATACATACATACATACATGTACAACTGTGTGTTTATAGCACAGGCTTAAATGTGTAATTGGTAATGATGCTGAGGTGTGCATTATTTTTGTATTATGGCTATAACATGAACATGCTTTAAAGGTAACAGCTCATACGCAGAGTGTTCTTCGGCCGATACAATCCAAAATAAAATGTATTGTTAAATTAAGGCATTTATGAAACGTTGATGTGGTGAATCTTTGGGTTCTGTGGTGATTATTTAACATTTATGGAAGGAGAGACACCTTCACTGTCAGCACTTTTAGCGAGTTCTGGTTTTGTGGAAAAAATGACAAGCTGTTTCTTATGTGTGTGCATGTGAGTGAGAGAAAGAAAGATATAAAAGATCATCACGATAACATGGAACTAACTTCCACAATATTAGATCTAACTATAAAGTTTATTACATGACATTTATTAATAAATTCAACAATCTTATCATTAGAATAAGAGGAATAACAAAAACCAGACTGTCCTTTGTACAAAAACAATAAACTTTACGGGCTAGCAGCTCTCCCCTTACAAGTTTTACCTTATCACAACTCCCGAATGTGCATATTTTAGTATATAAGGCACATTTAAAAAAAAAATAGAACATATCGTTTCAACTTTTGTAATCAATTCTATTTTTATTTTATTATTTTTCCTCTTACAAGAAAAAAAATAGAGGCAAGTAAAGGACAGATTATTCATAGCTACGATATTTAGGTGATGACAGGAAGTGACATGTTTTGGCAGACATTTCATGTCTATTATAAGTTAAATAAAAAGATATTGTTATTGAAAAATAATTACTTTTACCGTGGAAAGAGTGCTTCCTTTTGATATCAGGATGCATTACACTGCCTCAGTGTTCATTATTTTTTCTTTCATGTTCTTCCATAGTATAATGAAACTTTCTGGAATCATGCTGCATTCCTGCAACCCAGCAATGTGAACAAAGTGCTCTTTGGAGTTTTCTTTATTATTATTATTATTATTATTATTATTATTATTAGTAGTAGTAGTAGTAGTAGTAGTAGTAGTAGTAGTAGTAGTAGTATTGTAGAATACATACACTTTAGAGAGACACACTATTTTTTCCCCCCAAAAATGTCTAATGTCTAATATCTAATGTTAGTTATTGCAGTTTTGTCTAACGATAATGTAACAAAAAAAAATGCTCCACTTGCTAACCAGATATCAATTCTACATTGAATTATATAGATACTTTATTATCTTTAATTAAAAGTTTATTACTTTTGTTCTTTCTTTTGTAAAAAGCAAACAAACAAAAACCCCAAAACAATAAAAGCAAGCTGTGTGGAGGCTGCTTAGAAAGTTTAAAATATAAAATGTAAAATGTCATAATGCTTGGCCAACAGCTCCAGAAGTCCAGCAGTGGGATCAAAGCTCCATCCCACTCGTGAAAAAAAAAGGTCAGCAGACATGAAACCTAACACAAGACCTCACACACACACACCCCCACACCAGGGGAGACATGTTTTCACTTAGGATAGCCTTCATCTATATTCCTGACTGTACAAATGCAAAGTATGTGCATGAAAGTGATCCAGCAGACATGCTGACAGGTCTTTCCTCCTGTTCCCCAGAATATCACTTGCCTCTAGCCACCTCCGTGGCATTTGGTTTCTGTTTGCTTTTTAAATCCCAACAAACAAGGAGATTTTCAGTTTGATGTACGAGCCTGGAAGACAGATCAGATTATCTTAGGGCACAGAGCACAAAAAAAATGGGCGGGTTTTAATTCTGGAAGACTGTTCTCGCATCGCCGGCGTCACTGTCGCACCACAAGCTGCCGGAGCGGAGGCCACAGCCTGTGAAATGATGTCATCAATCACGTTTCTCTAACTGCCACTTTTCAGGTCATCTGTGGAGCTTCCTCGACCAGAGAAAGGGCAGAAGCTATGCCGCTATGAGTCTCAAGCAGGGCATCCAAATGCAAGAATGACACAAACATATCAAGTAAACATCTGAGTAAAATGAAAAGAAAAAAAATCAACCTTTATTACACTTTATTATACAAAAATAATCAAGGAAGACACAATACATAACAATACTCATAGCACTTGAAAATTATTTCTTCTATTTAACAGAAACATTTTTTTAAATCAATTAAAAAAGAAAATAAGCTTTTTTTCCATTTAATAAAGTTCAATGTATGATTTGGATCACAAAACAAATTACTGTCAATCGCACCTAAAAAATAAGTTGTTCTCTTTGACTTGTATACCTTATAAACAAATACACACTGTCCTTGCATAAAAAACCCAAACAAATGAAACATTTTAATTCTGTTTAAAAATCCTTGTTAGTGGTTACTATAAAAATGGTAGTGAATTATAATAAGTGCTTTAATAAATGAATAAAGAGGAGAGGGACCATCCAGTTGTTATCAGCGCTTAGTTTAAAAGCTCGCATTTTTGATTTTATGAGGTGCATTTGTGCCTATAGAATGGGCAGCTTGCACATCTGGAAAGGTTTAATCAGTGCTGAAAGGAATATACAAGTTTTAGAGCAACATATGCTTCCATCCAAACAATGTGTTTTTCATGGATGTCCTTGCATATTTCAGCAAGACTAAACTGCATACTGCATCTATTACAACAGCATGGCTTCAGATTAGATAAGTCCAGGACCTACAGGCCAGACCTTTCACCATTTAAAAACATTGTCATGTCATTTATAGTGGATAATTATGAGAAAGAAGACCCAGGGCTATTGAGTAGCTAGAATGCTGTACCAAACACAAATGGGGAAACAGTCCTCTCCCAAATCTACAGCAAATGGTCTGCTCACTTACCAGATATATACAGATTATTGTTAAAAGAAGAGAGGATGCTGTTCTCTTTCAGGAACGTGAGCTGCGTCAAAAATTACTCTACTCTTCAAGGAGAATGATCTCCCTCGTGGCTCAGGCCCCGCTCTCGCCGAGGCGAAGCGGCGCCAAAGGTCGTGGGGCTCGCAAGCCGACCCAGCAGAAGACATGAGACGGATGAATCCTCTCCAGTCTCTCCTGCTGGGCCGAGCTCCCGTTGTCTGGTTGAAAGCACTCGCTTCGACAGTCCTTTCTTTCGGCATGTGTGACGCGGAGCTCCGGATATCTTTCTCCAAGGAGGGAGAGTTTGTGGATGCTAACAAACCAATGGACTCCTCACAGTCTGTGCTGTTCGAGAAGCTCCTGGAGGTAGTGATGCAGGCTGTCGCTAAGCTAGAGATAGCTTGGCCTGAAGAGAAGTGGAAGCAACGCGTTCACAGCAAGCTGAATGAGAATTACCTGCGTCCCGTGGCACAGCCTCCGCCCCCTTTATTCTCGACCTACACACCGAGGTGTCTAGGTCCTTGGATATGCGGCCCGTAACTTTCCCATCGCATTCGCGATATGCAAATATAGTAGGGTTCAGGGAGTGCGGCTATGGGGAGATGCCCAGGGTTGAAGAGACGCTTGCTGGCTATCTCTCCCCAGGTGCTGCATCGCTGAAGGCTCCGGTGCTGCCTACTAAGCTGTCGAAAGCCACTTCAAACGGGCAAAATGGCATCTGTTTGCCACGTGGTGTGAGCACCACCAGTTGGACCCAGTTAACTGCCTGGTTGTTTTAGTTCTGGAGTTCCTGCAGGAACAGTTTGCTGCAGGGTTGGCTCTGTCATTATTTACTTATTGTACCCAGCTAGCGGGGCAGTCACTGGGGAAGCACCACCTCGTGACACATTTCCTACGCAGCACCCGGAGGCTGAGGCCCGTGACACAACCCCTAGGTATTTGTCGGTTAAGATCACTTTTCTCCTGGCAATCTCCGCCCTTAAGAGGTTCAGGACCTACAGGCTCTTTCTGTGGCCCTGGCTCTCCTAGAGTTTGCCCCTGGCATGGCCAGTGCTATTCTTTACCCAAAACCGGGGTATGTGCCTAAGGTGCCCGCAGCTCCCTCACGACCTTTAATTTTGCAGGCATTCTGCCCTCCTCTTTTCCTAGCCCTAAGCAAGAAAAGCAAAATCAACCACGAGTCAATGGAGAAAGTCGGAGCAGCTGTTTGTCTGCAATGGCCCTCACAGGAAAGGTTTCCCGGCTAATAAGCAGAAGCTCAGTAGATAAATTGTGGATGCCATTTGTCTGTCTTATGAGTCCTCTGGTCTTCCCACTCCTTGCGGAGTTGAGGCTCATTCCACCCGGGGTATGGCAGCCTCTACGGCCTCGTCCGCTGGAGTGTCGCTCCAGGACATTTGTAACACTGCGGGCTGGTCCACCCCGCTGACCTTTGTCAGGTTCTACAACTCCTGGCTCCTTTGTCCTGCATGCAGGTTGTGCTCAGACACACTAAGCAGGGACTGGTCAGTATGGCATGATTGGACCCTCGTTCCCAAAGCGTTTTCTACGCAGCTCAAGTTCCTGAAAGGGAACGTCACTAGGTTACGTATGTAACCATAGTTCCCTGAGGGAACTAGAGCTGTGTCAATGGGCCATACTGACCCATACTGACCCATTTAGCAATTTACAAATTGTCCTTGAAGGAACTTACTGCAATCTGGATTCTAAATTAGGTCTCTATTGTGTCCAGTATAGAGCAACATCATGTACATTATATAAGTTGCCAAAATTGTTCTATTGGTCTTTACTGGTGTCTTTTTAACATATAATGAAATTAACATAAGGCAACAAATTACCAATAGACACCTGTAGGGATCATTAAAGTTTCCAAAACATCCAATACTATTTCTATTATAACCATAAAAACATAAGAAATTTTGTGAGGGGTTCTATGGTTTGTTCAGAACTTCAGAATGTGGAAAACATGTGGCCTTAGTGACTGCTGATGCCAGATCAGTTGCTTTGAGTATTTCAGACCTCATGTATTCTCACATCTATCGAGGTTACACATAAAGGTGTAAAAAACAAGAAACATCTAGTGACCAACATCTTGTGGATGAGAAGATCAAAATAGAAGGGTCTGACTGGTTCAGGTTGACATGGTGGTGACAGTAACTCAAATAACCAATCTTTACCTCAATCTTTAATGCAAAAATGCAAAAGACCTCATCATGTGCCAGTCCTGTCAGGAAGGTTGCGGTAACTCAAGTAACTACTCAGCGCATCCATGGTAAGTAGAAAAGCATCTCAAAATATATTATACAGCAAATCTTGAAATGGATAAGCTACAACAACAAAAGATCAAATAAGGTTCTACTCCTGTTAGGTATAAACAGAAATGTGAAATACAGAAGGCAGAAGGTTCACTGAAACTGAAAAGTTGATTATTAAAAAAGACCAGGCAACATTTTCTCTGTGTCCACGGAAGCCTTAGATTCCTGTTGAACTGTTCGAAATGGTGCATTCTCGACAAAAAACAAGCGTCAACCTTGGATTTAAATCCTATTTTAAGTCCTGGTTGTGTGGTGTTTATTGGTGCTGTAGTCGTTTGTAGCCATATAGTGGGAGGATTCGTTGGTCAAATCTTTCTGGTCTCAAGGATCAGGACATCATTAGCTGGTTCCCATGTTCTTGTGCTGTATTTATATACGTCAGCTATAATGAGAATGGCATGTGGCATAACGTTCGTTTACAACACCCACGCAGCACCATGTCCACTGTAATGATGTGCTGATTTTAAGCTCGTCTTCATGTAGGAGTGTGCTTTATACAAAAAAATAGGCACCAGTTGAAAACATGCCTTAGGACAAACATCGTACAAATAATGACCTCCAATGACAAGAGAAAATAATGCTTTTTCCCCTGCATCTTTATGTGCTCGTGGAAGACCTGATCGGCTTTCTGCCTTGGAAAAAAAAAGTCAAGGATGAGTCACTATCAAAAGACTTACTCGGTAACCTTTTTAAGAGCATGAAAGCTTCTGTTTATTCTTCTATCCACTGCACCCACCCACACAAACTCTGGCTCATAGGCTTTTGCTCACTCCTCCTCAATGCTGTCCAAATATCTCCCTTAATCCCCTACCAATATAAATACACGTACGCACATGCACAGTCGACAAACGATCTTCCAGCACAAAATGAACTTCCCTCAGATTCGGGGAAGGAAATGTTCTTTTTCTTTGGAGACTCTTCTGTAAAGGAAAAATTGTGAAAACATTGCTTCCTGCTGGAGGAGCAGAGTGGAGGAACAACAACAATTTGAGCCATTGGGGGCTTAGAAAATGAGTTTTTACTGCTTCTTTTTTAAAAAGAAAATGAGCACTTCTTTAAACATCAGAAAGACTCGAGTAATTACACCTTTCCTTTTTGCTTAATATCTCGCACACATTACGAATGAATAGTTTGACCTGCTGAAGTAATCATACATTAATCAAACCTGGAGAAGAAGAAGGTGCTATCAGAAGGTGAGCCCATGGCATTTGGAGGGGGGGTTGAAGTGAGAACAGCAGGGCTGTGAAGATCGATGCAGCAGGGGCGCTGGGCTTTACAGTCCTGGGGAGCTGCATGGCACCAGCTGACGAGGTCACCATACTGCCCACCTTGGAAAAGTGTGTCAAGGACAGCCTGTGAGGTCTAAATTTATTAATTACGACAAAACTTGCGAACGCAACAGTGAGCGATGAACCATGAGCATTGGCGGCAGCTCCGATCCTCGCGGCGCATGACGGATTACCACAAGGCACCATTAAGTGCACAATCGTCACAGTATTCCAGTAAAAGATAACCCAAGTACATTGTTTTGCATTCGGATTTAGCCTTAGATGTCAGTCACACAGCAAGAAGGCAGCACAAGGCTCATCACATACCAGCTAAAGAACAGGCTGTTCTTCAGCAGACGTCCATCAAGCTGCTAAGAGGAGCCGTCACACGTGTCCTCATCCTTAAGTAGGCCTTTAAAACCATTTCTATTGACAAAAGAAGGTGATCAATATGTGGATTTCTGTCAGACAGCCATTAAACTACCCCGACAGTCACATTAGTGATCTCATATAAACTTGTCAATTGAGGTCAAACTGAGGTCTCTAATGGCCTCTAGAATATATCAGAAAAATTAAGCCTTAATGAGTTCTGGACCTAGAGATAATCGTAGAGTACTGTTGTATATAAATTATACATATATCTCACATATAATTGACAAATACTTGCAAATATTATATAATTTATTATATTTACACCTATTAGTGTTTCATACTATTTTCTATATGGGTCAAAATCACATATTCACTGCCACAGAACTGATAATTATTTATAGTTTGTATATATTTAAATATTCAACTTACACTTTGTTTCTTTGAACAGTGCTGCTGCATTCTGTTACTGAGTACTTTCCTTCTTTGCAATAATTACATTTGGATTTTTTTTTTTTCTGCCTGGCAGTTCTTTTTTTCCTTTCGAGGCATACTCTCCATTTGTATTATTGTTAGAGTGCAGAATGGAGCTTGACCACTGAAAGTGTTGTCCCTTTTATCGGAAGCCTTTTGCTTCCGGTTATTTGCTAGTCCACTGACTTCTGTAGAGTAATAAAACACTAGGGGGCATGGCCTTTGAATAGAAAAATATACTTAGAACAATATTTAATTCCTATTATTTACTAAAAATTATATCTAATATTTATGAATGAAAGGCATTCAATATTATTAATTAATTAACTTTTATTAAATATACTTACCCTTAATGCTATGGAACATCTGTGAAACAAGTTAACTCCTGTTGTTACTTATATTGCAAAATCTACAAGCAGTCATTTCCTCACATTTTTCCTCTATCTTGATGTTAACTGGTAAATAATCGGAGAACACAAAGGTCTCTGTTCTGCAGATTATGCTGTGATGGAAAAATAAACTGACCATTCCAAAGTTGAAACATTAGAAATGTTTTCTATAAATGTGATAAATGTGACATATGATATGATTTTCTTTGCTAAATAACATGATGTTATGTGTATTTACACTATGTGAATGTAAATTCATGATATTGGTTTATAAAAAGTTTTTTTTACATTTTAAACAAAAATGTTTGGCAGAACTTCTAGACAATGAAAATACTTCTCAAATAAACTCATTGGCCAAAAGTGTCAACCCTAAGCACTCTTGGAACTGAAATATTTAGTCAATCACTGAGCAATTGCATAAAGAAACACAAACAACTCTTGGCATTAACACAGATCTACAGTATTTGACCTAAATCAATAAACTAGTAAACACTCTTTTGCTCTGTAATTTGTGTAGCTCTTTAATTATTTTTAATCTGTTATTGGCGTTAAAAATGGCTCTGGATATTCTCTGTTCTGCCAAAACACATTCACACTTCTCTAATCTCCATCCATCACTACTTCTATTTTCACCCATTCTCTGTTCAGCAAATAAAATGTTTTGAGTTGTGTGGTTATTGCTTCATTAATTTGGAATGGATGGAGGATATAGAATATGATTTGCACTATTAATAGCATTGAAACAAAGAACATGTGCAGTTTGATCAGATATTGTATGCAAAACCAATTAAAGCTTTGAATTTTCTTCATGTATTTGATACAGTAAAATTAATAAATAAATATATCATATACTATAGAATTCTTGCTAATGCTCTAAAATATTGCGAATATTGGAAGCTGGCAAAATATTTAAATTGCATAAGACAGTAAACATAAAACAAATCTCTGATTTATTTATATAAATTAATTTGTCCATTTGTTTTATACTTTTTTAATACAGAAATCCCCCGCTTTACCCTGGTTTATCAGGGAATTGCATTTGCCACTTAACTAATCTGTTTCGCTGATTTTCCGGTCTCTGGCGGATAGCACGATGTACCAAAAAACATATAGGGAATTGTTTTTATGGAGTTTTATGTTAAATAATGAAATATATTAATACAATATAATTAAAATTATAAACTGAGGTAAAATATTAATACCAGTACTGTATACATAAAATAGATTTTTGGGGTGGTGTCAGTTTTCCGTTTATCGCA
Organism: Silurus lanzhouensis; assembly: GCA_039877035.1. NCBI lineage: Eukaryota > Metazoa > Chordata > Actinopteri > Siluriformes > Siluridae > Silurus > Silurus lanzhouensis. Next base: position 1,172 of record JBCEWE010001166.1, on the reverse strand, counting down.
TCGGTTTTGGAATGTAACCACCGTGATAAATGTGGGATTACTGTATTTAAAATGACTGCTTTTGAGTTATGGTTTTGTAAATGAGAAAAAAAAACCTTTATTTAATTTTATGTAAATTATACCAGTGGAGTCAACATATGAACATTAATTGCATCAAATGCATCTAATGTTCTAATGAAATAGCCGGGCTGTTAGATGCTAACAAAGCTAATGTTTGCACAGACCTTTTACAGACTCAGAGCTGGTGAATACATCTTGCTCAGCAATTTTTAAAACAAAAGGGCAAAAGAAAAGTTTCTTTGGCTTCCAGTTTATTCTTTGACACTGATCTCTACTGATTCTTTAAAACAGCTTAGATACCACATCTTTACTATCCAGTTTGTTTGCTCAGTGACCTTGTTGATGCAAAAGTATGATTTTATATCTGGTGAATTCTGTGATCTTTGGCATTTTGAATGCAATGCTGTGATTGACAGTTGGTCTTATTAGTAAGTTCCAATGAATTATAATCTTACAACATGTGTATGAAATGCTTAAGCATGTTCTGCACAAACCTGGTGTAACATTTTTTAAAGCAGTCATTTTGACATGAAATAGTAAGACAAATACTACTTTAGCAATGACATTAATCAGGGTTCTATTCCATTTATGTTTATGAGAGGTTTCCACTTTTGCTACATTTTTTTAAGATTTTTTGTTCCTTTGGTTTATTATGTGTGGTCATTATACCATTGCTGAAACAACAAACCCAATAGTAGGTAGCATTTAACATTAGATATTGTGTCAGTTGCCATTGCCATTTTTTAGCCTTCTTTATCTTCTTTTTCTTCTTTCAGGGGTCGCCACAGCGGATCATCTGGCTCCATACCCCACTGTCCTCTACATCTGCCTCTTTCACACTAACTGCCTGCATGTCTTTCCTCCCCACATCTATAAACGTCCTCCTTGGTCTTCCTCTTTTCCTTCTTCCTGGTGGCTCTATCCTCAGCATTCTTTTACCGATGTACCCCATGTCTCGCTTCTGCACATGTTCAAACCAACTCAATCAAGCTTCTCTCACTTCACATCCTACATGCACTGTCCCTCTAATAAACTCATTTCTTTTAATATATATATATATATATATATGTAACAATAATAACTTATCTTTGATTGGAGGCCACTCTGTGCAG
>JBCEWE010001164.1:0-30000 GCA_039877035.1 Silurus lanzhouensis | reverse complement strand
TAAAAAAAACATGTCAGTGATATTTATAGAGCTGCTGACCCTGATGGCGCACCACTGTTGATATTTCAATCTGGGTTTTTATGGCAGTGAGTATCACTGCTTGCTTTTGGGGTTTTGTCTGTTTGTTTTTACTTTTAATAGGACTTTTGCTGCACATTACATTAAACTATTATTCTTTTTATGTATCTGTCTGTCTGTTTTTCAATCCCTCCAGATATCGGTTTGTTCTATTAATGTGGTTATTCAATACATGCTAAGTCCACCAGGTGGCGGTGTAAACACGCAATTCGCGAAAAAAGGGTGCCGAACAAGTAGAAACCGGAAGCATGGAAAATCCAAGATGGCCGCCCCCGTGATTCACGCGTGTGTTGTGTTTTGATGTAATGCGGTTCCTCAAACAGTACAATAATTAACTCTAGGATTTTACATATAAACATTTATATAAAAAAATCAACATGAAGCCCAAATTCAAGCGGAAAGGAGGCGGAAAAGGGAAACAGTCCCAAGATAAGCTGCATAAGTTCATGGTTTCGGTCCAGAACTTTGTCCAAAGTGCAGGAGGACATGAAGAACCGGAGAACAAGGGACACATGGAGATGCTGCCGAGGAGAAAAAGTCGCAAAGAAGTGCGCAGAGAGAAGCGGAAGGTGAAGAAGAAGAAGAAAAGGATGAAAGGGAAGCAGCCTGTAGAGGAGAAGAAGCAGGAGGACAATGTGGATGCTCCTGGACCCAAAAGTCCACCAAAGCCTCCTCCGGCTATGAAGACCAACTCAGACAAGGAGGAGAAGAAACCTAGAAGGAATGTGAGTTTTAAGGAACCGGCGGAACCTCAGGCTGAAAAGAAATCCAAAGTGCAGGCGATGAGGAAGAAAGCCCTGATGGAAGCCAACGAGGTGGAGGACAGAGAGATCAAGAATCTCGAGAAGCGTCTCGGTCTCCATAAGAGGAGGAACAAGAAGAGCCTTCCTCAGTCGTTTGTCAGCGACGGTCTGGATTATATTCTGGGAGTTCTGGAGCCTGGAGGGATGGGTTTATACGAGAGCGACGAGGATGAAGAGTCAGAGAAAGTGAAGAGCAGGTTGGAGAAGTTGCAGGAGGACAGTGAGGAGGAAGATCAGGATGACTTGAAACATCAGGAGTCTGGAGATGAGGAGATGGATGAAGATGGGGAAGGGGAAGAAGATGAGGAGATGGATGAAGATGAGGAGACCGAGGAAGATGGGAAAGGGGAAGAAGATGAGGACGAAGGCGGAAATGAGGAGATGGATGAGGATGAGGATGGAGAAGATGCCTCAGAAGAAGAAGAAGAGGAGGAGGTTGAGCAAAGTGAACAGGAGGATCAGCTCAATTCCCGAGACAAAGCATCCGTAAGTAATTATGGGTTTCGACTTTCTCTCGTACACACACCAAGGTAAAAAATATTGCGACACCCGACACACATTTCTTTCTCAAACTTTGGAAATCTAATGGAACGTTTACGACGTCTAGCAGAAACCTGGGACCAGTTGGGCAGTGTTAGACGAACATCTTCCCAGAAGAGTGGAGCTTATTATAAAAGTAAATGGAGACTACATGTGGAATGGGATGTTCGGGTGTCCACAAACCTTTGGCCCTATATTCTACGCAAACTTATGTATTGCTGTACACACACGTTTGTTTGTTCCTCTAGAGCGGCGAGCCGACGGGCAAATACGTCCCACCTCATCTCCGAGAAGCTGCCGACGGCAAACGCCGAGCCGAACTGGAGCGTCTCAGGCGCAACCTAAAAGGCCTCGTAAACAGGTCGGTGTTCATGTAGCGTCTTATTCTCATCGACTGCGTGTTATTACTGGTTGACGTGGTGGTCACATGACTTCATGCTTGCCAGGTTGAGTGAGGCCAACATGGGTTCCATCAGTGGGCAGGTGGAGCAGATGTACATGAGCAACAGCAGGAAGGACATGAACGACGTGCTGACCGAGGTCCTGATGGCCTCCTGCGTCACGCCCGCGTTGATGCCCGACAGGTAGCTTTTAATTTTCTTTTCCATCTGCGACAACGAGAACGTAGGTTATGTTTATAGAATAAAATCTGGAGAATATGGATGCCCTGTAGGAGGTGGTATCAAAAGGTTTCAAGACTAACGGTGTGTAACTGGCGCAATGCCCACCACGTCTGCGTGAAACGTCCCAGAAATGTCGAAACCATTCAGCAACTCGTGCATGATGATTGCCGGCGAACATTCGACACGATCTCACTTCCGCACCCTTCCCTACTCGCCAGATTTGAAGGCGATCGTGTGTAAACGTAAATAAATAAAGTACTTTATTGTAAAGAGGTCGAGTCTGGTACCTTTTTGATATCACGTCGTATACTTTGGTAACCTGTCAAGAACCTGGGCTTCGTTAGAAGAAAAAGCGCAGTGTTGCGTTCAATAGCATTTGCAAGTAAACACTGAACAGATGCTGTATGTAAGTTAGGAGTCTGCGACATTCTGTTGAATTAATTACACTTATAAAGGGTTATGAAAGACATGACTATTTAAATAATAACAGAAATTAGTCAATCAAAAAATGTGTAAAACATTTTGAAGTAAATATACAGTTAATTAATTTTATATATAGTAATAATAGTAATTTCTAATAAATGACAAAACAATAAGATATACCAGGGTTTCGCTGGTTTTCGTGAAGTAACTTGACCAGATTTCTGAGAGAAATGTTTAATAAAACGTGTACATTTTTTAAAAATGACCTGCTGTATTGGTAGCTAGCAGCTTAACACATGCCGTCGAGGTACTTCCTGAGGTAATTTTTCTCAAAAAATCGTATTTCAGTCAAAATAATGTGAAGGACATGAACACTATATGATGGGTTTAATGCTGCTGGACACCTGAGCGTACAATTGGTGGTTTTTGAACATCACATTCCACATTTAGTCGTCATTTACGCCTCAACTCTTCTGCATTTTTTGCTAATTCAGTTATAAGTCAGGTACTGATGTAGGTGAGGTGAGGAGACCTGGGGTGCAGTCAACATTCACATTCATCTCAAAGATGTTCATTAGGGTTGGAGCTCTATAGCAGAAGAGATCCAGATCTTCCAACCCCAATAAAAACTTTTGAACATTTTTGGGATGAGCTTCCAGTCAATCACAATCCAGAATATAGATATTATACTGTATATAAATAAGAGTCATATGTCTGGTATTGATTATGCATTTGCTTTTTTCTTCTTTCCTCAGGCTGCTGATGGAGCACACGTTGTTAGTCAGTGTCCTGCATCACACAGTCGGACTGGAGGTACTGTTCCAAAATATATGTATATATTTATTTTTTATTTTTTTTTTAGGTGGGATTTATTTATTAGGCAGCAAGTAAACATTTTGTCTTTCTTTTACTGGAGTCATATTTTACCTACTGTATCTCAACTACATGCTTTGTGTACTTCGTCCACTGCTCAAAATGGAACACTTCCTCATCTACATCACCGAATGTTCATTCATTACAGTTCTGTCTTTGTTGAGGAGTTCAGTCATAAATGCAGAACTGTTCATGCAAACTCTGGTCCTGAGAACTTTGTAGCAAACTGTTGATATTAATTATAGTCCAAATCCAGTCCCATCCAAGTTCTTTAGTTGCTCATGGATGTAAAGGATGTTCATGTGAAACCCTCAGCTGTGTCAAGTTAAGTCATGAGGTGTGTGTCCAATTAAAGAAAACTCCATCCAAGGGTTTGGAATGAATCAGGCAGATCAGACTCGGGCAGATCAGATTCGGGCAGATCAGACTCGGGCAGATAGTTTGTGACTAATATTTTCTATGTAGACGGATTTCTCTACTTTTCTCGAGCGCGTTCCCTCAGCACCGCTGCTGCTACATGAATACGACGTATCACAACACTAGGGAGGCCGAGTGAGTAACAGATTAACATGGCAGAGGTAGAGCTGTAACTTCCTGCAGACACAACAGAAAAAGAACGTCTGGTTTAATTTCTTTTTTTGTTTGTTTGTGAAAGGACCATGCGTTAGAAGTCTTAAGTGATCTAATGCATCAGTAGCTGCTTCATACGTATCTTTAACATAGTGTATCATTGACTACGCATCGAGGTACGAATCACATCTGCCTCTGTTATAGCGATGCACATCCTAACAGAGACACGGCACCACAGCTGTGTCTTTGTGCTAAAATGTAAATGGAGTATATGAGCTGGACGTTCCCTCTGTCCCTCAGGTCGGTGCTCATTTCCTGGAGACGGTGGTCCGTCGTTTCGATGAGACACAGCGCGACGCCTCAGTGACGGGTAAAGAGTGCTGTAATCTGGCCTCCATGATGGCGCACATGTACAACTTCCAGGTGGTGCACTCGCTGCTGCTGTTCGACGTGCTGAAGCGGCTGCTGTCGTCGTTCACGCCGCAGGACGTGGAGCTCATGCTGCTGCTGCTGAGGAACGTGGGCTTTTCCCTCAGGAAGGACGACCCTCTGGGCCTGAAGGAGCTGATATCAGAAGCCCAGCGCAAAGCCAGCGCAGAGGGGCCACGTTTCAGCGACCAGACCAGAGTAAGCCCCGGGATTGTCTCCCTCTCTTCTGTCTGCCTCTCACTCTCTTTAGTTTCCTGCCATCTTCCTCTATCTCTCATTTGCTCTCTCTTTCTCTGTCTCCCTCCCTCTCACTCATTCTCTCTCTACCCATCTCCTACTCTCTCTCTGTTTTTCTCTCTTCCCTACTTTCTCACGTGTCTCTTCTTATTGAAGTTTCTCACTATCTTTCTTTTAATTACTCTCTTGCTCTCTCTCTCTCTCTCTCTCTCTGCATGTTTCTTACTATCTGTCTGTCTATCACTCTCTCTCTCTCTCTCTCTCTCTCTCTCATTCACTCCCTCTTCCTCCTTTTCTGTCCGTCTTTCACTATCTGCCCCCCCCCCCTCTCTCTCTCCTCCTCTCATTCTCTGCTTGCTTCTCACCATCTGTCTGTCTATCTCTTTCAATTTTTCCATCTCTTTCTCCTTTACGCTCTCTCTCTCTATCTCTTTATATATATATCTATATATATATGTATATATATACATTTTTGTTCAACTATTTTTCTCTTTCATTTCCTCCCTCCCTCCCTCTCTCTCTCTCTCTCTCTCTCTCTCTCTCTCTCTCTCTCTCTCTCTCTCTCTCTCTTTGTTTCTCACTGTCTATCTATTTCTTTCTCATTTTCTCTCTTTCTCTCTCAGGTGAGGTTCATGTTGGAGACCATGATGGCCCTGAAGAACAATGACATGAGGAAAATTCCGGGTTACGACCCTGAGCCTGTGGAGAGACTGCGGAAACTGCAGCGCACTCTGGTGAGACACGTTCACCACTGGGGGGCGCCTTCTCTCAACAAAACGAGTTGTGAGGGTAGGGGGGTTGTTTCAGCACTGACTGGTCAGAAGGTGGGGGTGAATTTCCTCTTACAGCAGCTCTAAACGGTGCTGCAGCTAAGATGAGGGGTTGTTAATTAAAGCTCTTGAACATCTGACCTGTAGCTCAGGTGGTCCAGTCTCCAGGATCAGTGCTTTTCTGTGAGATTTTGTCAGAAAGATTTCTGTAATATCTGGAAAGCAGCTCCTCAGGATTCATGGCTCCATCTCATCATACTTTGTATGTATTATGTGTGTGTGCTGCTGTGAAGATCCAGAACCGTGCGAGTGGCACTGACGTGAAGCTCCGAGTTTCTTTGGAGAATCTCCTGGAAGCACAGAAAGTTGGGCGCTGGTGGATCGTCGGCTCGTCCTGGAGCGGAGTGCCCATGATTACTGAGGACAAACCGACAGAGCAGCCTGCTATCGGGGAACAGGTGAGGAATATACAGTGTATCCATCTCAGTTATACAGATGAGCTAATGAGGGTTCGGGGCCTTACTCAGGGGCCCCACAATGACAGATTGGTGGTGCAGGGATTTGAGCTTCTGAAGCTTCCAAAGTTCGAGAGAATCTTAAATTGAATCTGTCTGTCTGACTTTTTACTGTCTGTCTCATGATCTGCCTGTCTGTCTGACGATCTGCCTGTCTGTCTGTCTCTCACTATCTGTCCGGCCATCTGTCTGTCTGTCTGTCTGTCTCTCACTATTTGTCTGTCTCTCACTATTTGTCTGTCTCTCTCTATCTGTCTGTCTCTCACTGTCTCTATCTCTCACTATCTGTCTGTCTCTCACTGTCTCTGTCTGTCATTATCTGTCTGTGTCTCTCTGTCTATCTGTCTTTCACTATCTGTCTGTCTGTCTCACGACCTGTCTGTCTATCTGTCTCACGATCTGCCTGTCTGTCTGTCTCTTACTATCTCTCTGGCCGTCTGTCTGTCTGTCTGTCTGTCTGTCTGTCTGTCTGTCACTATTTGTCTGTTTCTCTCTCTATCTGTCTGTCTCTCACTGTCTCTGTCTCTCACTTTCTGTCTGTGTGTCACTGTCTGCCTGTCTGTCTGTCTCTCACTATCTGCCCGTCTCTCACGATCTGTCTGTCTGTCTCTCACTATTTGTCTGTCTGTCTCTCTCTCTCTGTCTTTTTCTCAATGTTTCTGTCTCTCACTGTCTGTATGTCTCTCACTATCTATCTGTCTGTCTGTCATTATCTGTCTGTGTCTCTCTGTCTGTCTCTTACTGTCTGTCTGTCTCTGTCTGTATGTCTTTCTGTCACTGTCTGTCTGTCTCTTACTATTTGTCTGTCTCTCTCTATATGTCTGTCTGTCTCTCCCTATCTATCTGTCTCTCTCCCCCTTACTACCCTCTGTCTGTCTCTCACTGTCTCTGTCTCTCTCCCTCACTCTGTCTGTCTTTCTTTTTTTTCCCCCTCACTATATGCCTCATCCTCTCAGCCTATTTGTCCCTCACTTACAATCTTGTACTTGCTGTCTGTCTTTCTTTACCTCTCTCTCCCTCACTCTTTGTTCATCTGTCACTATCTTCCTGTCCATTTTTTTTACCTTGTTCTTTGTCTTTTACAACGTTTGTCTCTCTTTTCCTCTTTCTCCCTCACCATCTGTCTGTCTCTAATTATTAGTTTCTTTCTCTCACTCTCTCTTGCTCTCTTGTAAGCCTATGATTTTATTGTGTTCAGGTCCATCTTCTTGTTCCCCAACCCACATTGTTATGGTTTTTTCCTTTCTTCTCTCTGATAACCTCTGTCGCTCTTTCTGTCTTAGTTCAGCGCCAAAGTTCTGGAACTGGCCCGTAAACAGCGCATGAACACGGACGTCAGGAGGAACATCTTCTGTGTCATTATGACCAGTGAGGATTACATGGACGCCTTCGAGAAGCTCCTCAGGTTTCTTGCGCTTTGATTTTTGCTCTTCTCGAATTACATACACAATCAGTTCTTCTCTTCAGTGTCTGTTATATTTTGCTGTAGACTGGGTTTGAAAGGTCAGTCGGAGCGTGATATCGTCCACGTCCTACTCGACTGCTGCTTGCAGGAAAAATCCTTCAACGTCTTCTACGCCGTTCTAGCTGAGAAGTTCTGCACGCATGACCGACGCTTCCAGGTAACAAAAGCAGAAGAAATGGGTTTTGAACAAAAGTATTTGGAATTTTCCCCAGCCAGATGTTCCTCAAAATGTTACAACAAACTGTATGGAGGCACATACAGCATTGCTCCAGCATTACAATCCACTGTGCACAAAGCCAGCTCCATCGGTTTATATGGGTTGGAGTGGAAGATCCCCTGCTATAGAGCTCCAACCCTATTGATCACTTTTGTAATGAATGTAAACGTTGAGTGCTCCACGAAAACTCCACAAATTCTTCACAAAATCTAGAGGAACATCTTCCCTGAAGATCAGAGCTTATTGTTAAAAAATGGGGCCTGAATGTGCAATGCAATGTTCAAAAAGCACCCATCATATGCTCAGGTGTCCACCAACATTAACCCAACATATAGTGTATATGTCCTTCATGTCACCTTGACCAGAATAAGATATTTCACACAAAGCCTTATAATTACCTTATAATTGTGTGTTATGCTGCCAGTTAGCTTTATTCAATATATGCATTTTATCCTTTTTTTTTCTTTTCTTTCCAATACCTAAAACAAATCATCAGATGACTTTCCAGTTTTGTCTGTGGGATAAGTTTAAAGACCTGGCAACCCTGTCGAGCAGTTCCTTTACGAACCTGGTCCAGATGGTCACGCACCTCTTAACCAAGAACTCCCTCTCGCTCTCCATCCTCAAGGTAGGCCAAGATTACCCAGCATTCCCTGAGATTCGTGATTGTAAATTGATGATGATGATGATGCTTCTACTCGGGTTTTTATTATATGCACGATTGATATGATCTCAGGATCTGAAAGTATCACAGATTTTGTATTTTTTTATTTCTGAATGATGTTCTCTCTCTTGCTCTTCAGGCCATAGAGTTTGGAGAACTTGATAAGCCCAGGGTTAAATTTCTGAGGCAGGTCTTGTCGAAGCTTTTACAGCAAACTCAGGAGGAGGAGCTGGTACAGATGTTCAGCCGGTGAGTTTCTCGAATAGATAATGTTCCACAGAAACGCCCACATGATCACAGAGGTGTTCATAGATTTCCTACATGTCCTACAGTGTTTTATTTCCCTTTTATGTCCATGAAAACCACTAACCGCTATCACTTCTAAGCAACGTAGGGTGATGATGGAAGTTCTTCTCTTTTTGTGTTCTGTGCACTCAGGATTTCTGGAATCCCGAATCTTGGAATGCTACGTGAAGGACTCAAGCTCTTTATCAGGCACTTCCTGCTTCGGAGTGCGCAGACGGAGGGAATGCAGCTCGCAGAGAGGGCCGAGGTCGCCATCAAGGCCTTGGAGGCGCGCGACACCAAGCTCAAACTGTAGAACAGTTAATGGACCTTTTCTCAGAAGGTCGTCACTTCACATCTCGGCACAACGATGCTGCCTGTGTTGAACCCTTGAGCATGGCCCTCAACCTTCAGGTGTATGAATTGAATGAGTGTCCACCAAATGCCATAAAAGTCAAACAAAGAACAGTTTTTCAAACTAATTTTGCCCAGCAGGTGTCTTCACAACCCACATAATGAGGAGAATGTTTTTCTAGGACTCCCAATACATTTTGAGTTGACGGGAACTGTGTGTGGATTGAGAACATGGATACTCTATATACATTGATCATTTGTAAAGAACCCGGGCTTCGTTTTTGAGGAAAAAAACATGTGTTGTGTTTTATTACTTTTTAATTATCGGTTATTACTATTTGGTTGAGTAAATAAAAATTAAATTGGTTATGAAAGACAAATAACTACATAATAACAATTAAATATAACTTGCTGTGAAAATATGTTTGGAAGTTTAAAAATACTTTTTGAAACAAAGGTAGTCATTTTAACTTAATGGCGAAACAATAAGATATGCTATATGGCAAGGCGAGTGATTATCACGTTTTCGTGAGGTAACTTGACCAGATTTCTGAGAGAAATCTTTAATAAAGCACATAATATTCGAAAATGTTAACTCCATATGCTAGCTAGCAGCTTAACACACCTAAACAAGGTACTTCCTGAGGTAAAATGTGTGAAAAAAAAAAGTCGTTTTTGGTCAAGGTGTTGTAAAGGACATGTACACTATATGATTTATTATGTTGGAGGACACCTGAGCATACAATTGGTGCTTTTTGAACATTGCATTCCACATTTAGTCTCCATCTGCCTTTATAATGAGCTCCACTCTCCTGGGAAGATGTTTCACTAGATTTTGTGGAGATTTCTGTAAGATTCATTCAGCTACAAGGGTGTTAGTAAAGATCAGGTTATGATGTCGATGAGGTGAGGAGGCGTGAAGCATGAACAATGAATCCCAAAGATGTTCAACAGGGTCCTCTACTATAGCAGCTGATCCTCCATGCCAACCCATGGAATGCATATCTTCAAAGAGCTGGTGCAACAGATTTGGGTCTTCTAGTACAAGTGCATATAGTGTATATCAGCAAAAGCTGCTTTATTGTTGAACCTTTTTCATTTTTTGGTTTAAAAAAATGTATTTTAGTTATTGTGTGAAAGAAATTAGTATTAAAGGTGACATGGAGGTCATGGATCTGAAGTAAAATACCTCAGATACATGAAGTGTTTGAGGGTTGCAAACAGGCAGAAACTTTCCATGGGCACTTCATCCGGGGGATTTTTGAAGAAACTCCAAATTGGAAACTTACCAGGAATTTATTGGAATTAATTAGAAATTTGGGAAAATGTATATAAACAGTATCATATACAAACAAATGTTTAGAGACAGTGGCATTGAGTAAAAGACAGGAGGTGGAGCTGGAGGTAGCAGAGCTGAAGATGTTGAGGTTTTCGTTGGGAGTGACGAAGATTAGAAGTTTATTAGAGGACAGCGCATGTAGGACGTTTTGGAGACAAGGTGAGGGAGGGGAGATTGAGATGGTTTGGACATGTGCAGAGGAGGGACATGGGGTATATGAGTAGGAGAATGCTGAGGATGGAGCCACCAGGAAGGAGGAAAAGAGGAAAACCAAGGAGGAGGTTTATGGATGTGGTGAAGGAAGATGTATGGAGACGGATGATCCGCTGTGGAGACCCCTAATGGGAGAAGCCTGAAGAAGAGGAAAAATATACAAACATAAACATTTTGTTCCGTCATAAGCAGACATTTTTTACTTTAATTCTCAGTGTGATTTTCTTGCACAATCGCCTACACACAGCACAATGAAGTTTTAAACTTGAACGTATGTAATATTTGTCATTTACGTGAATACTCGCCAAGACTTCGAAAATAACGATGTGCAGGTAGAAATTCAACTGCAATTGAATACAAATCGGATTGTTTTAACCCAAATTATCCCTTAAGATTTTACATTTATTTTTCTTATTGCCTAACCTGCAATTTTGTAAATTCCCACGTTATTCCAATTAATTCCAGGTTAATTCCCATGAAAAGTTTCCAGTCTTGAGAATTCATTGAATTTTGCAACTTTGGTCATAATTCATCTTTTTTTACTTAAAAAAAAAAGAAGAAAGAGCAAGCTCCTGGTGTTGTGTGTATGAGGGTGTAATAAAGCCACTCAGCTTCAGGGTGTGTGTGTGTGTGTGTGTGTAAATGTGTGTAAGCAACTCATGGCACATAGCAGAGACTCGCCGCTACATTCGAGGCCAGCGCCTGATTAATTAGCAACATTAGCATCGTCGAGGGCGGGCAAGGGTCAGAGCGTGCCAGAAGGTCATCCGTGGTCAAAAAACTCAGGAGAGGTTTCCACTGAAACAATACATTCACACATTTAAAGCTATTGAAATATTTTGAAGGCCCAAAACATATTTTCATATTTGAAGTGGAAATTTAAAATGTATTTAAAACAGCAGCAAGCCCCTTAACCCTCCACTGCTCGGTTATAAGTCTCTGGATAAAGGCATCCACCAAATGCCATGATTGAATGAAGAAATGGAAGATCTCCTCCTATAGCTTTCAGACCTCAACCCTATTGAAGACCTTTGGGATGAATGTAAACTCTGAGTGCACCCCAGGACTCCTCACCGCCATCTGTACCTGATTGCCCATAAAATCTAGTGGAACACCTTTGCAGAAGAATGGAGAGTAATTTAAGGGGAAATGGAGACTAAATGTGGAAAGGGATGTTCAAAAAGGATCTCATGCCAACAGGTTTCGTGACCATATCCAGCTGCATCTCAAGAAATTAGAATTTATTTTAGTAATTCAACACAAAAAGTGAAACTGGTATATTATATAGATTCATCACACACACACTGATGTAAGTCAAGTGTTCATTTCTTTTAATTTTAATGATTATGGCATACAGCTAATGAAAACCCAAAATTTAGTGTCTCTGAAAATTAGAATATCGTGAAAATGTTCAATATTGGAGACTCGTGATGTCACACACTAATCAGCTCATTAACTCTAAACACCTGCAAAGGTTTCCTGAGCCTTTAAATGGTGTTAGTCTGGTTCAGGCTTCACAATCATTGACAGTTGTCCAGAAGAAGATCATTGACACCCTGCACATGTAGGATGAGACACAAAAGATCATCACTAAAGAAGATGCTGTTCACAGAGTGCTGTATTCAAGCACATTCATGGAAAGTTGAATGGAAGGAAAAAATGTGGTAGAAAAAGATCAAACGAAGCCCATTCAAGAATTTGGGAAAATTCACAAAGAGTGGACTGCAGCTGGAGTCAGTGTTTCAAGAGATTCCATGCACAGACGTATCCATGGGTTACAACTGAAGCATTCCTTGTGTCAAGCCACTCCTGAACCAGAGACAACAGAGGTGTCTCACCTGGGCAGAGGACAAAAAGGACTGGACTGTTGCTCAGTGGGCCAAAGTCGTCTTTTCAGAAGAAAGGAAAGAAAATGTTGGAGTCTGGAAGAAGAGGAGAAGCACAGAATCCAAGTTGTTTGAGGTCCAGTGTAAAGTTTGCACAGTCAGTGGTGGTTTGGGGAGGCGTGTCATCTGCTGGTGTTGGTCCACTGTGTTTAATCAGGTCCAAGGTCAGCACAGCAGTCTACCAGGAAGTTTTAGAGCACTTCATGATTCTCTCTGCTGACCAGCTTTTATGGAGATGCTGATTTCATTTTCCAGCAGGATTTGGCACCTGCCCACACTGCCAAAAGCATTTGGTTGAATGACCATGGTGTTGGTGTGGTGACTGGCCAGCAAACTCACCAGACCTGAACCCCATAGAGAATCTATAGAGGAAAATGAGAAACAAGAGACCAAAAAATGCAGATGAGCTGAAGGCCACCGTAAAAGAAACCTGGGCTTCCACACCACCTCAGCAGTTCCACAGACTGATCACCTCCGTGCCACGCTGAATTGAGGCAGTAATTAAAGCAAAATGAGCCTCTACTAAGTATTGAGTACATATACTGCAAATAAACAGACTTTCCAGAAGATCAACAATTCACAAAAAATTTTTAATTGGTCTTCTAATTTCATCAAAATCATCAAAATTAAGACTTGAAATATATCAGTGTGTGATGAATCTATATAATATACCAGTTTCACTTTTTGTATTGGATTGCTGTATTTATCGTTCCATGGATTGGAGCTGATCGCGTGATCGGGTTTGCTCGCTCTTGTATCCTGCGCGTCATATTGTCCTCGTCCTCCCAGTTGATGAAGCCTAATGAGAGGTGTCAGCAGATGAAAAGGCCTCGGCGTGACGCGTCTTTGTTTTTCTCACCGGCTCGTGGAGGATGGGCCGGCCATCTCGCGCAGATGGACCACGTTTCCGCGTCTCTGACAAAGCCAACATTGTCGCCATGTGTGAACGGAAACACAATAACGGCAGGCCGGCCCACTAAGATACACACAGGTGACTGGAGCGGGAGTGCTGTGAGGGTGGGTGTGTGTTTATCTACGTGACTCTGTGTGTGTGTGTGTGTGTGTGTGTGGATCACACCTTCAACTAATGCTGACCTCTATTCGACCCCTGCCTAGAAAGGAAATAAGGCTGATAACTTCTCGGACAGAACGTGTCTTTGTGGGCTTCGTGATTGCATACCAATAGTATTTTGATAGATTTTATTCAGTTCTAATCAAACCATCAACTATTAATGTGTACACGTGGAAAATACAATGACGTGCCGTTTATTGCCCCCTAAAAAATCCTAATCATAAGCTAATATTAATGAACAATAAGTCTGTGTGTAAATCGTCCTCTAATCTCGGTTACTGTATGCTGACGGGGGGAGAAGGAGGTCAGGAAAAGTTTACTGTCTGGTCAATGTCTAGTTTTTGCACACAAAAAAAAAATGTATGGAATGTTTAATACATCGTTGGGTTTTTTTGGCGCCATGGTGAAGTACAGGGTTTTCTAACGCTTATTTCACTCACACTCTCGAACCAGACGGTCTTTATGTCATTTCATTTACAATATAACCGAGCCTTAAGGGCCTTGCTCAGGGGCCCAATAGTGGCAGCATGGCGATACCGCGGCTTGAACCCCCGACCTTCTGATCAGTAACCCAGCACTTTAACCACTGAGCTCCCACTCCCTCATACACTATTAATGGCAATTTATTCAACATGGTCTTATTTGGGATTGAAGTCTGTACCTACGGTGTGATATAAAGTTCATATGGTGATATTAAGATCACTAGGTCCAATTCGAGTCTTGTCTGGACTCATAGGGTGTTAATAATGATGTTTAGATATTTCTTGTTCCTTCCAGAGCAGCTCAATATGATGTAGGTGCAATAACTGGGCAGGTCGATCCATGATCGATATCAATCCAGAAGACTGTTTCCTCTCGTTCATTTCGAATGAGTCTTTAATGTGACTCAGAAGAACGAATCGTTTTGAACGAGTGATTCGTTCGTTTTCATTCGTTCGCTCGTGCAGGTATCGCAACATCTCCATAGGTTATGTAGAGGAAATACATAAATAAATGATTGGATAAACTATAAATAAACTATAGGTAAAGTTGGTGTATGTAGACGTGTTGGAGGATCTGCTTATTCAACAATGGAACATTTTATTTTATTTCTAATCGAAGGAAACAAATGACAAAAAAACTTTCGTTCATTTTGATCAACGAGATTCAAAGAACCGAGTCACTGAAACGATCCGATCTTTACAGCACTAATAGTAACACCAGATTGGGGAAATCAGGAAATCACTTAAATGTTCAAAGCCGTTTTCTCTTCACCTGCTGTCCATTCGCTGGAAAAATGGGAGTTAGTGTTTCCTCCTACGCCGACTCTGATTTGTTTCTGGACTCTTATCTGCTGCTTGGCACACCTGCGCTTTGTGAGGAAATCGGGCTTCAGATCAATAAGCAGCGCTCGGCGAAGCCAGCTGGGACCTGCGTAATGCTGATTGTGCTGCTCGATCTCAGAAACGAATGGATGAATGGATGAATGAGAGCTGAAAGAGGTGTGTATATATATATATGTTTGGATGTTCCACTCTGTCATTGTTAAACCCTTTTTTCCCCACATGGTATATGTTTCATCCCTATTGTATTCCATATTGCTTAGATTTAAAGGATTTGGCAGAACAACTAACAATTTTCTGATTTCTACAACTTGAGCAGTTAATGGTTAAGGGCCTTTCCCAGGGGCCCAGCACTGGCAGCTTGGCGGTTCTGGGATTTGAACTCACAACCTTCTGATCAGAAGTCCAACACTTAACCACTGAGCCAAAACCACTGTTTTTAGTTCATTTAAAATAGGAGACCCAAACCTGTTCCAGCATGACAATGGAGTTAAAATTCTCCTTCTACAGAGCTCCAACCCTATTGAACATGATGAATATGAACTCTGACTCCATCCCAGGCCTCCTCACCTTCTCACCTACATCAGAACCTGACTATACTAACACCGTTATAGTTGAATGAACACAAATCTCCACAAAATCTAGTGGAACACCATCCAAGAAGAATGAAGGGTATCATACCAGCGAATCATATGCACCACAAATCCTTTGTCCATATAATGTCCATAATCTCCATGTTCTAGGTGGGTGAAACTAAAAGGTTTGGACATTTTCTCCAAAAATGCCGAACTGATGTAAAAGTGGCTCCACAAGCTGAATACTTAGGACCTGGAGGAAGCCTCCTGTAAAGCCACTGAAGATCAAAGTCAGCCAATGCTCTTAAGTCGTGCTCTGTATGCGCAACGGAGCCCAGCGCCATAAACCAATCTCCCCCAATTAGCTCAGGACAAAATTAGAGGCACTTAACGTCCGAGTGGATCGTTTCTCCCCGGGCCGCATGCCGTCGAAACCGCAGGGTGGTGATTATATTTAAATTGGCTCTAATTGAGTCTACCGAGAGGTTCTTGGCACGCGAAACACAGCAGATAGATCACTGGGTTTATTAGCTCGTATTAATAGAAGAGGGGGAAACGTTTCCTTTCTCTCTCTCTCTCTCTCTCTCTCTCTCTCTCTCTCTCTCTCTCTCTCTCTCTCTGCTGAGAAATTGACCCGAAATTCCCATTAAAGTGAGCGGCCGTGGAGAAGTGCGGAGCCATCGCCATCGTCCTGTTCATCATTTTCTTTTCACGTTCGTCTTAAATGAAAAAGTCCTCCAGAGTGCCTAATCGAGGATCATTTATCTGCTCCGTGTCCTCAAGAGGAGATTAAGGAAAATAATGGTGCTAAGATTTTTCCAGCCAAGATGCCTCTGTTTACATTCCGGAAGGATAGAACGATATATATATATATATATATGTATACATATATACACATTGATCTCATTCTTCTCATTCATGTGGAACATTCTAGTAGGAGAAACCCAGCAATGTTAGAAAGCTGGGGGTCAGAGCACAGGGTCAACCATGACACCACCTGTGTATTTATGATCATTTACAATATAACTACTTACATAGGGGAGAAAAGAATGTGTGTGTGTGCGTGTTCCACACCCTATGTAGTGCAATTTGGGATTGAAGTCTGTACCTACAGTGTGATATACATGACAGACATGATCATGATATTAAGTTCACTAGGCCCAGTTTGAGTCTTGTTTGGAGTCATATGGTGTTAATAATGATGTTTAACACCCTACATAGTGCACTAGATCTACCGAAAGTCTCATTTAAGATCTATTTCCTTGCATAAAGTGTACAACAATGTGTTCTACACCCTATGTAATGCACTAAATCCTTTCCTAGACTATTAAAGTCCAATTCGAGTCTTATTTGAACTCATAGGGTGTAAACACTGATCTTTATCCCCCTACATAGTGCACTAGGTTCATTCAGAGTCTCGTTTTGAACTCATGAGGTATCAGTAATGCTGTTCCACACCCTGTCGACTCATTTACTGTTGAAACGTCCTGCATGTTTGTGTCTGGGCCCGGGAGAAGTGACTTTATGTCCAGTCCGATGTTGATTTTTGGGAATTCGGCATTTCGGTGTATAATCTGCGTGTGGACTCTCGGTGTCGCTTCTCTGTAAAGATTGATTTTCTTCCTTGTATTTCGTATTGACGTTATAAATAGTCGACGCTTTATGCCGTGAGCTCAGAGGTTTTATTATTGCTCCTGCATTGCTGCGCTGGTGTGAAATGTTTCAGCCACACATTTGCACGGATTCGTGAGCTCTATATACAGCGATTCCCATGACCCGGCCAGGTCACACACACACACACACACACACACACACACACACACACACACACACACACACACACACACACACACACACACACACACCGGTCTGGGTCTGCTGAACAACACAAGACCCTATTGATGGAAGAATGTTGATTTCAACCTATTGCACCTCATAATGTATAAAGGAAATGAAATTCTTTGATTTGTTTGTTTGTTTTTAATGTAAAAAAGAAGGATTTATTTGCATCGATTTATCCAACATGCAACCGTAAAGCCGTTTTCTTTTAATTCTTCTTCTTTTTTTTTTTTATAAATACAGTATAGAAAAATAAACACATTTCCACACATCAACATTTTGACGAATATCGATTCTTCTTTTTTTTTTCTTCCAAACACGACACATTTTTCGAAAGGATTGAGTCTAGTGATAAAATATGAATACACTCACGACAATGAGCTGTAGGAATCTGACCCCAAAAAAAGTTCATGCTTTGTAACTATTTCCGAATTCTTTACTAGTAATTGAAAAATGAATACTAATGAATTGATTTTATTTTGGTTGTATCCCAAAAGTCTGCGAACTCTGGTGCACTATATAAGATGTGAAATCAAAAAGTAAATACTTTTTCAGTCTAGATTGAGTATGAGATTCCTGATTCCTATGATTCCTTTTTTTTTTCCTCTTGCACAATGATTTTTTTCTAATTATTCCTACTAAGATCCTTAAAGGGTTTCTCAGGACCCAGAAATGTCCTTCTATGGTATTTTCCTTAATAACTATTTCCAATATATCATATGCACCTTAATGGTTTTATGGTTTTCCCTCATAATCCTGCAAAGAACCTTTATGGGTATACCTAATAGGATAAAAAATCATACATATGGACAATTATTGGGACACCAGACTCTTCCAGCCATGGGAGGTTCTTCACTACCAATTTGGGGGCACACAATTCAATGTCATTGGAAGGAGGAAATGTTCCATTCAGACGCAAACCTGTGAAGATATGGTTTCCTTGGGTTGAAGATCTCCTGATATAGAGCTCCAACCCTATTGGACACCTGATTTTACTAACACCCTTATGGCTGAATGAATCTCCACAAATCTCCACAAAATCTTGTGGAACATCTTCCCAGGAGAGTGGATGTTTCAAAAAGGACATACTAATCTTCTAGCCAGGTGTCCACACATTTTTTACTCCATATAGTGTAGCTCCTGGATGCTTATGTAAAAAAAACAACAACAACATGATAAATCGATGGATGAAGCTTCTACACTGTACATGGAGATGTCTAATATGGAGCCTCTGGAAAAATCAGTGCTTGTTTTTTTTAAATTGTGGGTTCCCCATGTTCTGAAATGTTTTTCCAAGAAGCCAATTTGGATCTCTGAAAGATTTTGGCTTGATGATTGCTTTTCAATAATGGTGGTTAAATCTTGGATCAAAGGGTCTTTCAGGAGCAAAAAGACGGGTCCTTCTTTGAAAAACCTTACAAGACACCTCTGAAGATCTTCTCTAAGGGTGTTTTACTCAAGGTAGAACCTTCACTCTTATCAATAAAGCTGCCAGGAAGAGGTTTTCAGAACAATACCAAAGTTGTTGGTTCCTCAAAGAACCATCTGGAAAATAGTTTTCAAAAGGGAACCACAATTAATTCTATCCAAAATTTCTTCCTAGAACCTCTCATGAAAATGACCCTAACGGATTCCTTTAAATAAAAGAAAAATATATTTACAATGATCATATTAATAATTATCAACTCGTACACTCGCAATGACCACATTCATAGATCATGGCTTGTGTAAAACCCTTGAAAAGGTTCCATGGATGTTGAGATTTTTCAAAGAACCCCAGACCTTCACAAAGAACGTTTTGTTTTTAAGAGTGCACCACACATGCGTCCACCTAATAGGCTAAAAATCAATTGATATGAAATAACATGTTCCACAACCCTATATAGTGCACTAGATTTCCCAAACGGGGCACGGGTTCCGATTCAGTCCACGTCTCAGTCTCTAGTCTCCGGCGTGTATTTACACCAACGGTCCCCGCAAAACAGGTACTAGACGGTGCGGAAAGGGATAAAACACACATGCAGCTTTAAGGGGAGGTGATAGATAGGCTCGGGGTCTCAGGGTCGAGGGCTCATGTGTCTCCTTTCGTCCTCAGAAGAGCACTCAGAGGAATTGCACACGTACGAGTCCGCTTCGTCGCCATCGTCACCGTCATCGTCGTCATCACTGTCCCTGTAGGTCCTCAGTCTGCTGCCGCTTTTAGCCGAATCGGGCTGCTCTCTTTTCTCCTTCTCTTTGCCTCCTTTGTGTTTCTCGGCAGCTTCCTGAGCCGCTTCCTGCTCTTTCGCCTTTTTGCTGCGCTTCCACTTCATGCGTCTGTTCTGAAACCAGATTTTTACCTGGAATGAAAATTGGGGGAAACGAACCAAAAGAATTGTAACTGCAAGTGTACTTGCATCAAACGATCAACAAACGAGCGCGAACAGAACTAAATCATGGTGTCAGTGAAATCAGAAACAAATATGGCAACGAGAAAAACAACGGCAGCTTTTTAAACTCAGAACTCAAGGTGTTTGGATGAAACCAGAATAGTTTTTCATGTGTGTGTGTTTTCGGGACACACCTGCCCTCCGTGGGAACTCTAGTCTGGTGCGCCGATGTTTGATGGTGTTTGCTGGGAGATGAAGTTTAGGTGTGACCTGATTATTCTTATCATTATTTAGATTACATTTACATGTATGACATATTTGGCAGATGCGCTTATGCAAAGCGATTATCTCATTTACAAAATGGGACAGCTGAGGGTCAAAGGTCTTGCTCAAGGGCCCAACAATGAGTTTTGTAGTGGGGGGATTTGAACTAACGACCTTCTGTTCAGAAGTCGTAACCACAAATGATTATTAATGAATAAATATTAAAAATATTACTAGTAGTAGTATTTGTAATATTCATAGTAGAACTAGAATTAGTAGCAGTACTAGTAATAATGGTGGTAGTAGTTCTAATAGTAGTGAAAGTGATAGTAGTTGTTGTATGTGTAGTAGTCAACACTGTAATAGTGATAGTTGTAGTAGTAACTGTAACAGTAGTAGTAGTAGTTATAGTAATAGTAATACTGGTGGTAGTTGTAGTAGTAATAGTTGTAGTAGTAACTGTAACAGTAGTAGTTGTTTTAGTGTCAGTAACAGTAGTAGTACTAAAAGTAATAGTGGTAGTAGTTGAGGTAGTAGTAATAGTAATACTATTAGCTTTAGTTGTAGTTGTAGGTTGTAATACTGGTGGTAGTTGAAATTGTAATAGTTGTAGTAGTAACTGTAACAGTAGTAGTTGTTGTTGTAGTGACAGTAACAGTAATAGTAAAAAAAGTAATTTTGGTGGTAGTTGTTGTAGTAGTAATAGTAATGCTATTAGCTTTAGTTGTAGTTGTAGGTTGTAATACTGGTGGTAGTAGTAATAGTTGTAGTAGTTGTACTGTAGTTGTAGTGTAGTTGTAGTAGTAGTAGTAGTTATAGTAATAGTAATACTGGTGGTAGTTGTAGTAGTAATAGTTGTAGTAGTTATAGTAATATTTATACTAGTGGTAGTTGTAGTAGTAATAGTTGTAGTAGTTGTACTGTAGCTGTAGTAGTTATAGTAATATTAATACTAGTGGTAGTTGTAGTAGTAACTGTAACAGTAGTAGTAGTAATATTAATACTGGTGGTAGTTGAAATAGTAATAGAAATGCTATAAGCTTTAATAGTAGTAATAGATGTAGTTTTTAGTAGTAGTAGTTATAGTAAAAGTGGTAGTAATAGTAAAATGGTAAAAATGCATGTTTCTATTTGAATATTGACAGATACTCTGTACTGTGTGCTCTGTATTACACGCCTGTCCTCACGTATCTGTTTCTGAGTTACGTGCTAGCCGTCCATGTTTTTAACTTTTACAAAGAATAGAAACCTTTTAAAATGTATTTAAGGACTAGTCTGAAATCGAACACATTTGTCTAGACAAAAAAAGAAAACACCCTATTTTCTTGCATTTCCTGAGTGTATCGTTTGGTCTGTTCAATTCCAGTTCAAATCAATGGCATCTTTTAACTTATTGTAAAATATAATATTTATAATAAATATATTAAATAGCAACTTCTTTTTTGTGTAAATTGATCTAAATGGTATTTTTTTGGGCAAGAAAGAGTATGTTGGGATACGATGCAAACACACACACACACACACACACACACACACACACACACACACACACACACACACAGAGGGAGGAGGTTGGTGTGTACCTGAGTTTCGGTGAGCATGAGGCTCGTGGCCACCTCAAAGCGTTTGGGTCTGGACAGATATTTGTTGAGTTTAAACTGATGCTCGAGCTCCAGCAGCTGCTGACTGGTGAAGGCGGTGCGAGGCCTCCGACATTTCCCCAGCAGTGTGGACTGATGAGCCTGAGCTAAACACACACACACACACACACACACACACACACACACACACACACACACACACACACACACAGAGAAAACATAAAGATTTCGTTTAGATTGACATTTTAATACAGAGTTGAGGGTCCAAAAGTCTCACATAATTTTTTTTATTTTAAATGTTAAAAATTAAAATAAAAAGTTGAGTTTTGAAATATTGTCAAATAAAGAAAGAAAAATATATATTTTTTTATGATTCATGTTTCTGCATTATATCTAATTCTCATGTTATACATTAGACTCATTTGACTTTTTAGATTTTTTTTTCTCATGTCCAATCTCATCTGCATCTGATCACCTGATGGATTTGACCTAAAAATGGATTTTGCACTAAAGCAAAAAGTGGACAAACCAAATGCCGAGAAAATCAATTGGTGTCGTTCTCCATCGCTCTCGCACGGCTCTCAGGAGTCTCATTTGTGATTTTAAACTAATTGAAATAGAAACAAAGGCGAAGAATTTCTGTAGCACTTTCAGGGTGCAGAAGTGATCAAGCTAAAAGTAAAAGCATCACATGATCATCTCTCAAGCTGTGCTTCTGGAAGTGCTGTAGGATGGAGAGCTCTGGCCTTCAGCTCCATCACTCACTCTGTCTGCACCGAACCTACACCCTTCACATCATCTTCACATTACACAGCAAAATAGTGCGAATTGGAAGAATTGGAGAGAGAAGAAGAGAGAGAGAGGGGGGGGGGGGGGATAGAGAGAGAGAGAGAGAGAGAGAGAGAGAGAGAGAGAAAGAGGGGTTTGAACTTGTGCTGTTCATATATTTATTTATTTGTTATTTGCATTTCATTATTTACATTTCAGCAGATGTATTATTTATTTACTCTTGTGTGTGTGTGTGTGTGTGTGTGTGTGTGTGTGTGTGTGTGTGTGTGTGTGTGTGTGTGTAAGACATGTTTAACTGTGTTGTTAATTTTATATTCATAAATATTTATATTTTGCATATACATATCTATCTATCTATCTATCTATCTATCTATCTATCTATCTATCTATCTATCTATCTATCTATCTATCTATCTATCTATCTATTTGCATCTGTGAATTTATAAAATGTTTGACATTTATTTTGTAAGTGTGATTTACATTTTTTTTGCGAGAGATTTAAGAAAAAACATTTATTTTCTTTTTTTTGTATAAATATTTATATAATTATTCTGTCTTGTTTTAAACTTTGGATTGTTTTATTTTTATTTGGACTTCATTTCTGCTCTTATTCGTTTGTTAATTTACTTTCATGCTTGTTATCTTCGTTTGCAAGACTTTATTTATTTATTTATTTATTTATTTATTTTTTACATGTTATTTGATTTGTATAAATATAAATATTCTGTCCGGATCGAGCGTCAAAACAACTAAACCACGTGACCAGAAGCGACACCTGAAAACAGTAATAATAATAAAATCCTACTGTAATGGACTTTACCGCGTTTCTGATCAAATCGGAGCTAACACACAAACACACACACACACACACACACACACACACACACACACACAAGATAATATGGTGCGATTGAATATGAATATAATGTGTTGTTTTGTTGTTTTTTAGTTTCTATTCTTTTGGGAGTACTGTGTGTGTGTGTGTGTGTGTGTGTGTGTGTGTGTGGGTGTGTGTGTGTGTGTGTGTGTGTGTGCTAAGCTCTTCGCACTCGGTTCTCAGTAAACCCGACACACAGAGACGCTTGTGTTCGGTGTGTAAACACTTGGACCGGTTTGTGGTTTTCTCACCGGCAAGGCACATTTTTCACCCCTCTTCTGCCCATTATCTGTCCATTTTACCCTCCGTCCGAAAAGAGAAAAAGGATAGAGTAGAGATGGAAGGAGGACACTTCCGCTCTGTAGTATAACACAGATCCTTCATTTCCAGGGAATAGAGATTAGTGATTTCTCTTAAATACACACTCTGAGATTCAGATTCATTACTGCATCAGACTGAGGATGAAAAAGAAAAAATCAGGAACATCAGAAAGAAAGAAAAAAAAACCCCGACAGCTTTCATTCCGTAAAAGAACAATTATTCTGCATAATACAAACCCAGGCGAAATATATGATAAATATATTATATACTGAAATGCAATCTAGTGAATTTATTACCTATATGGACAAAATAAACATCTGTATTTACAAATAAATAATTAAATATATATATTGGCATTTATAATACAATATTATTTGGGTCACGCTCAATTTTTGTTACACAATTCAATAAATAAATAAATAAATAAATAAATGAGGGATCTGCCATGCATTTAGGATGTTTATATAAAATTGCAGTTAAAGATTAATTTAAGGATGGAGGGATGGATAACTGGCTGAAGAGATGGATGAGAATAAAGAAAATATAAAACAAGTGTGTATAAAATCGTTGAAATCTTGTTGTGTTATTTCGTGTGTGTGTGTGTGTTTGTGTATATTTGTGTTAAAGGTAATAAGCTGGTGTGTGTCTCAGTGTTCAGTGTTTATAGTTTCAGGATGCAGTAGTAATATTTAGAGCTTCACTCATTCAGTAGCTTCTGTATCTCCACATATCACACACATGGGCTTTGGAACAGAAGATCTGCCTGTAGATAAGTGATCTTTTTTTATTCATTTATTTGCATTATTATTATTTATTTTATTAATTTATTAATTTTTTCTCATTCCGTTATCTCCAGTTATCACTTGCTCTTCTCTTATGCAGCACTAAACACACTTTTGGAGTGATAGATGAGCTGGTTGGAGGTGTGGAATCTGTTGAATGTGGATTTGGTTGAAAAGCGGATTTTCTAAGAGCAAAACGCGCAGTACATCATATTAAACATCTCCCCCGATAATAATAAACATCTCCCTCTAGAAGCTTCTCGTCAGCCGGGAGGAACTCGGGCCGTTACTAAACCGTGACCTGGTGATGTGGAGCTCCGGGTTGGAGATCATCTGAAACTGGTTTGGAGTAAAATAACACTGGTCTTTTTTACTTTTCGGAAATCTAAAAAATTTAGTTTTAGTTCCTTTGATTTTTTTATATTCGTTGTGTTCACATGGAGCTGGAGATAATCTGTGTACGTGTTTTTCAGTTTGGTGACTTTAGAGAAAAAAAATCTTAAAATTAATGAATTATATTACAAAAAAAAAAACCTTTGGTTTTGTTTATGAAGAAACGATCGTTTATTTCATTCATTTTTTAGGAACCGGTAAATTTAAAATTAATAAATATACAGAATTACAATAACATGAGCAATAAATACACAGATAGATAGATAGATAGATAGATAGATAGATAGATAGATAGATAGATAGATAGATAGATAGATAGATAGATAGATCACTTTATTTTCAAAGACAATAATTAGATATAACCAATTTAATGGCGCAATTATTTCCCCTTTATTTATTTATGTGTTGATTTATTTAATTATTAATATTAATTATTAAACGGTTAATAAACTCTTGAAATAAATAAAACATTCATTTATAATAATTAATTTATAATATTAAAAAAAATAATTTTTTCTACATTTCTCCCAATTTTTTTTCTACAAATTATTTCTAGGTTTCTTCGATATGTTTTCGCTACTTTCTATAAATAATTGTTGTTAGTTTAGTTTATTTGGTTTTTTTTTGTTTGTTTTTGTTTTGTTTGTTGGGATTTTTTGGGGAATGAACCATTAGAGTTAAAGGTTTTTCAAGGAACCCAAAAACCAGGTTCCGGCACCGCTTAGTGTTTTTAATATAATAAAGCTGCTGATTGTATCTGTGTAGTTTTGTTTGTTTGTTGTTTGTTTGTTTGTTTGTTTGTTTGTTTGTTTTGAATAAAGTCGCAGCTACTCACAGTTGAAGTCGGTTTGAAGTTTGGGGAGCGCGAGGCCGGCGGTGGAGATCCTCAGCCAGTGGTCGAGCTGCAGAGACCCTGGGGGGAGTTTAAGGGGCTCATCGTGGTGAGGAAGAGGAGGGTATGGGTAAGAGAGCACGGGTGATGGTCCCAGAGGGTAGGAGAACATGTGCGGGTGGTACAGAGCGCTGCTCGGAGGATGGAGTCCCACCATGGCTGAAGAAGAGTTCAGGAGCTCCGGGACGCTTCTCCTTCCTGAGGATGATGATGAAGAGGAGGAGGATGAAGAGGAGGATGAAGTGGACAGTGTGGTGACCAGCGCCAGGGGAGAAGTCTGAATTTTCGGAGGCTCCACCGCCAGAATGGCGTCGATGCGAAAGTTTTTGGATTTCTCCATGTGGAGGAAGCAGATCTCCAGCCGTTCTCTGGACTCACATGTGTGTATAGGTGTGTGTGCGTGTCGCTAGGTGTGTGTGTGTGTGTGTGTGTGTGTGTGTAAGCTGCTTCCTCTGCGCTGTAATCTGGGCTATAAAGGCAACTTTGTGGAAGTGGGGTCGGATTGGTTGGTCGCGACACGCCCACGCGCAACTGGTCCAACCTCAATACCGGCACGGTTGCCAGTTTGGGGCCAAATTTTTACCCCTAAAAAAAGGACAAATGGTGATAAAGTTTGGTGTAAAAGAAAAGAGAAAAAAAAATATTTTCTTTTCCTTTTTTTGTTTCGTTTTGTTCTTCTTTTTTCTTTCTTTTTCTTTTCATGCTTTATCTTCTTCCTCTTCTTTTTATTCTTTTTTCTATTATTCATTCTTTTTATTTTTTCTCTGTTTTCTGCTTTATCTTCTAATTGTTATTATTCCTTTAAATAATTCTTCTTTCTTCTAATTTTCTTCCCTTTCTCCTTCTTTTTCCCTCTTCTATTTCTTTTTTTTTGTTTCTACTTCTTATTCTTCTACTTGTTTTCTTTTTCTCCTACTGTCTCCTGCCTTTTCTTCTTTTTTTCCTTATATTTTATATATTTTCTTACTAATTAATTCTTGAAGCTTTAAAGACTAGAAGCCTTTTAGAATAAATACAGTGAAATAATACTGCATAAGAAAAATTACTTTTATATTTCTAATTTATACATTAAATAAATAAATAAATATGTTTATAGCCAATAAATAAATAAATAAATAAATAAATAAAGGTCCACATATTTATAGATGAACTGCTCTGAAATCGCAGACTGTCCAATAAAAATATCATTTTACAGTTGGGGGTGTGTGTGTGTGTGTGTGGGGGGGGGGGGGGGTCTGGTTGGGAGTTACAGTAATGCAGCGATAGAGGGATAGACTGAAAAGAGATGGAGTGATGGAGAAGTGTGTTAATGGAGAATTGGAGTGAAATTTGGAATAGAGTGGAATAATGAAGGGATAGACAGATGGAGTTGGTGTAAACAGAGGGATGGAGTGAAGGAGGAGTGGATTGATGTATTTTATACTCTCTAATTAGGTCCTGGAAGCTAATGGAGAGAGAGAGAGAGAGAGAGAGAGAGAGAGAGAGAGAGAGAGAGAGAGAGAGAGAGAGAGAGAGAGAGACTGAGTTTGCCCTTCACCTGCCTCTCAATCATGCTGAAGAGCTTTTGCCCCCCCTCTATCTATCTATCTATCTATCTATCTATCTATCTATCTATCTATCTATCTATCTATCTATCTATCTATCTATCTATCTATCTATCTATCTATCTATCTATCTATCTATCTATCTATCTATCTATCTATCCTCCCGTTGTTTATGAGCTCTGGAGAATAAAAATCCTATAATAATTCAATCCTTCACACGTTTTTTTCTCTCAGTTTCCCAACAGTAACATTGCAGTTAACAGCACATTGTGAGGCACATTTTTATTTATTAGTTTGTTTGTTTATTAAAAATACAATTCGCTTTGATCTGTAGATCATATTTACCAGTGGAGAAGATCACAAAACACCTTTACAACACACTGATATACTGATCCCTGTATGAGCAAGCAGAAATTAGATTTCACTGGGTTTTATGGGGCTTCTTTATTTGTTTTTAGATGTGGGGTATTTATGACCAGAAGGACAAGTAAATAAATAAGTAAATAAACAGTAATGTAAACATTTTTATACTATATATTTGTGAAACATTTGACAATTAAAATCCTAAAAAAAAAAAAAAAAGGGTTTCATTTGCTTTGTGAAGCAAAAATAAGGTTTGCGTTATAAAGTTAATAAAATAAACTACATTTGTGTCTATTTATATATATATATTTATTTATTTATGTTATTGTTTGCTTGTTTGTTTGTTTATAAATAACTTGATAAAACCTTAAAAACACACCGAAATAAAAATTCCACTTGCTCATATAGGGATCAGTTTATATCTTCACATCGAATTCGATTTTTAAATAATAAATGAATAAATAAAAATGATTTAAAAATGTTTTTATTTATTTATTTGTTTGTCACTGTACACAACTGCAATTATAAAAAACAGAAAAATGCTATATTGTTACAACAAAACTGCAATAAAAAACCCTACCGAAAAAAAAAAAAAAAATATATATATATATATAAATTATAATAATAATAATAATAATATATATTGACACATACATATTTTTAGTTGAAATGAGGAAGAGTTGTAATGTTGCTTTATTTCCCTTCAGTACATCTCTAAATATAAAACTCTAATATAAGGAGAATTGTATCCGAGTTTAAAATAAACAAATACACATAAAGGCCTACAACAACAACAACAACAACAACAACTATAATACAATTTATTACAAAAACAGGTGAAGACGAAGATGATGATGATGAAGAAAAGGAAGAAGGATAATTAATAATTATTGTTTTCTTTTTTTCCATTCAGTGATTTATTATACAGCAGATTTATTTACAATATATTCACATTTATTAAAAACTTCAGACTTCTTTTCCTTATTATTTTAATTCCTAATAGTAACACTAATAGATACAATATTACAATGTTATAATATTAAAATCAGCATGGTGATGATGAAGATGATGATGATGACGTTATCAATGCCAATTTATAAATCACACAGTCACTTGATAAAAATAGACCTGGTAGAAAATCAAATAATTTTAACTAACCATAAAAAAAGTATTTATATACATGTGTGTGTGTGTGTGTGTGTGTGTGTGTGTGTGTGTGTGTGTGTGTGTGTGTGTGTTAATATTAATAATATAATATTAACTATTCATATAGTCATTGATAACATCTTCATCATCATCATCATCATGGTGGTGGTGACAAACTGTTAATGTTTTTTTTTTCTAATAATTGTAATATATATGAATTTAAGTTTTATAATTAAACTGAAACAAAAATCATATATTTAATAATAATAATAATAATTTTTATGATGAAGATGATGGTGATGCTGGTGAGGATGATGAAGATGATGGTGATTAGTAGTAGTAGTGGCGGTGTTAATTGCTCTTTATATCACTGAATATTTTAATACATTTCATGATGATGATGATGATGATGATGATGATATTTTTGTTCACCTGTGTATTTGATCTCCTTCCAGACCAGGATCGGTGCAGGTGGGCTTTGAGAGGGGGGTAAACGCTCGTCTCCTCCGCCTCGTCTCGCGGCTATAATTTCATTAAGGAGAGCGCAGGGGTATTAGCTGGTGAAATATGAAGGCGGTTAACACGGACCCGCACCAATCCCCGAGATTTATCACTCTTTTTTTTCTCTCCATCCCATCAAGTAAAGGGTGAAATGAGTATTTGCACCCTGGGATGGAGACTGACCTCACAGGAGGATGGGGAGGATGAGGGGGGGGGAGGGGTAACAGAACCCCCCCCCCTAGCAGCAGCATCTCCTTGGAGCTCACTAATCACTTCTCCAATTAACTGGAGTACAAATCACGCTGATGAGCGGATGGGATGTGAATGATGTGAGTTAATGTGTTCATTATGAAAAGACTTTTTCCAGGGGAAACTCACGCTGTCTCTTTTATTGCAATAAATACTGCCTTTAATCACACTGGTACAAACCGCTGCAGTCTGCAGCACAGCTTCCAAACACATCTGCACCCCATCATCATCTCAACCCCTTTCATTAGTCCTACAGCCTGGGTGAGGTGAGCTGCACACGTCCTGCACACGCCCTGCACACGCCCTGCACACATTCTGCACACGCCCTGCACACGTCCTGCACACGTTCTGCACACGCCCTGCACACGCCCTGCACACGCCCTGCACACATTCTGCACACGCCCTGCACACGTCCTGCACACGTCCTGCACACGCCCTGCACACGTCCTGCACACGCCCTGCACACGTCCTGCACACGCCCTGCACAAGTCCTGCACACGCCCTGCACACGTCCTGCACAAGCCCTGCACACGTCCTGCACACGCCCTGCACACGTCCTGTACACATCCTGCACAAGCCCTGCACACATCCTGCCACACGCCCTGCACACGTCCTGTACACATCCTGCACAAGCCCTGCACACATCCTGCACACGCCCTGCACACCCCCCCCCCCCCCCCACCTGCACACGTCCCTGCACACATCCTGCACCACAGCCCTGCACACACCGCCCCCCTGCACCACCCACGCCTGCACCACGCCCTGCACACACCCTGCACAGCCCTGCACCACAGCCCTCCCCTGCACACGCCCTGCA